>OY744518.1:155304486-155519486 GCA_963556195.1 Sepiola atlantica | reverse complement strand
AAGTATGAGGTCGTCTTTTCGATGCATGGATAGCTGGCGCGAACGCCGATCCCATGATATTATTGTGAATTAAGTTAATGCACGATTAGAGCCGTGATGAGATTTTACTGGAGAAACAATGTAGTTCAGCTTGTATGAATCTTTGTTTTAAACATAGTGACAAACATCCACACGAGCCTACCGATACCAAATCTACGCTTAGTTTAAGCGAGTTACAGGGTAGTACAGTGCATCGTCAAATTATTGTTTGCCTATATGAGTTGGAAATGACTCAATTCTGAAGCGGCTTTTCAGAAGAGACGGAAGAAAACACTTGGCCGATGGCCCGTACATCAGATGTATACTTATTACAACCATTAACGAGCTGCAAATATTAAATTGGTTTCGATCAATTTACCTTATCCCGTTCATTCGCAGAAGCAAAACATTAAAAAACTATTAGACAATAAAGAAGAAAAATAGGCAAAGCTTTCAATAAACAAGCCAATCTCCGTACGTTTGGCAAAGTATAGAGAGTTATTGATCGATAATTCAGTCAAGACAATACTGTATTTATGAAAATCAAACTATTTTGAGTTACGAAAAAGACTACTAACTTATACATCTTTAGTTAGCTTTCCTGCACCTTAGCCTAGTCTAATAATACTAAACCAACAGTAGCAATGATATATACGTATAATCCTACAATCTATGTTTTAGTTGTTTCTTTGCGCAGCCCTTATATGTGTGTCTTCTTTCTACGTTTTGTTTCCATCTTTAGTGTTACGGCGTATCGACACTTTTCTTTTCACGTAATGTTGAAAACAACAATTCATCGTACAAGTTTACACAATTCTGAAGAGATATATGCTGCATACCTTAATCAATAGTAGTAATGTATATCTTATGGATCTGATACAATTGATCCCTAATATAATTGATTCAATAAACCATTATGGATAAGAGTAAATCAATTATGTACTCCTCGAATACCTGTCTTACCGTAAGTTTAATCAATATGGTGTGTTTTGCATGTATATATCAATTGCTATTAGAAGTTGATCATTATTAAGTCGACCAGGAGATATAAAGACACTATATTGGTTATTTGGATCATCAGAGGTAGACTTGTTAGGACCAATGATAACATAACCGTCGTATGTAATTCAATCACAGTTATATTCTATGTAGAAGCAACATGCTTTTGAAATTAAGTGTAGCTATAGTTTTCAAAAAGCAGGAGTTTAATAGATATAATTTAGGCACGGTCAAGTAGTGAGCTGCATAATACCAACAAGTGTTATATATAAGATCATAAACGGGTGACTTAAAGACTCGTCAATTGCTATTTCAAACTTAAGTGTGAGAGACAGATACGATACAGTCTGTCACAGAGACGACTGTATGCAGCTAAAATAAGATGCATTTATTCAATTCGCATTTAACGATGAAAATGCTCTGTTAGAGACGAAAAGGCGTACCATGCATAACTGTCGGACAAAGTGTCGTATAAAAATGGTTTGACACATTAAAATAGGATGTGTTTAGTGAACCTGCGCGTTTTGCTACGAAGATCAGTTACTTCAAACTAAAGCGTAGTAGATCAATGAATGCATCGCCCAAAAGACCGACGGAATAGCCTTTTATAGAGATTCTTGGACGCATTTATTTTAAGATCTCAGAATTCAAACTGAATCGTGACAAAACAAGGGGCTGTCAATCGAGAGTGTTTATGTGTTTACTAATCTGTCATCACTTATCAAAGCAAAAAGTCACTAAAGGATAAGGATGAATAATGAAGAATATTATGAGAGAATTGAAAATAATTAATGGAATGTAAATAGTGAGGTTAATTATGGAGACATTTCTTTGCAATTATTTCTTAGCATTGGATTTTAAAACGGCCGTATTGTAGTATGCAGGGAATCAATCTCGTGGTAATGTTTTGCACAGATGGCCGTTCTTGGAAATAAACTATGTTCTTTTGTAATTCCGGCTGTTTCTACGCAGATGTAGAGGAAGAAAGCAAAGTTCGTTTCAGTTGTGGTTGTAAAAAAGAGCTTGTTGTAAATATATTACATGGAGGAACCAGAGATTGGAACATGGTTGTGTCTCTTATGAAGATGTGTGTACAAATCCAAAATAAGATACCTCCATTTTATATTCGTGTTTGGCAAACAGAAACGTGAAAGAATAACAGGCACGTTGATCAAACGACCAAGGAACAAAACGTCTAGCAATTATTTCGGTCATATTGAAGCGATTAGCTCCAAAAATAACTGCCATGTTATCAACTAGTTTGGTCTTTTTTAAGCGATTAAAGTAAATTATCCACCGTAATAATTTGTTGTCTGAGTTTTACCGATTTCTGTATTTTGTAATGTTTATTTTTGTTTGTTGACTTTTGCTGAGTTCTTTCTAATAAAAGAAAGCATAACCTCGTTTAACTCTACCACAACGTGGCCGTCCTATAACGGTGTCGTATGAAAGACAATTTAGCCGGCAATATTCTATATTTTCTACGGTATTATGATTATGTTTAATTTGTAAAATATCACAATTGAATTTCTAAATAAATGCTGTTTGGCTTTATTAAGTGTTAATTAATCAATTGTTAATCGTTAATTAAGCAAAATAGAAATGAATAGAAAATCGCCAAAATGAGAAAAAATGTATTAAAAGAATCCGAAAAAATACTGTTTAATCTGCCAAAATGAGTAACAAATATGAACAATCGAAATATAAAAATAAAAAATAAATCCGCAAAAACTCGACAACAAATTAATACGATGGATTAAATAGTATTGTAACTGCTTAGGAAATCCGACAAAACTAGTCGATAAAATTCCACAACACTTTTAGGAGAAAACCCCTTCAATATAACAGTCATGTCTTCATGCACCTTAAACAAAATTTGAAACAAACAGGATGAACATAAAATAAAGATTAGCTATTTCAATAAAACAGCCAATCTCCTTGTGCTTGGCAGAGAATATTGGATTATGGGATCAATACTGCAGTAAATCGACTAGGCTACTCTCTCTCTCTCTCTCTCTGTCTCTCTCTCTCTGTCTCTGTCTCTCTCTCTGTCTCTGTCTCTGTCTCTGTATTTGTCTCTGTCTCTCTCTCTCTTTCCCTCTCTCTGTTCGGTACGTAGATCAATATCCAATCAGCTTCGTACACAATCGATCAATCATACGTTCTTGGGCCACAATCCAACGTGAACGTAGATGTGGAGCCAATCATTATGTATAAATAAAACGTGTAATAGAATAACACAGATGGTTAAGCAATGAACGTTATCGAGTTGAATAATTTAATTAGGACCTCATGACTCGGGATATTTTGATAGCGTAATAAGATGAACGGTGATAAGTGAATTACTAACCTCTAATCCAAGGTGAGTTGAAGTCTAGATTATATATATATATATATATATATATATATATATATATATATATATATATATATATATATATATATATATATATATATATATATACACTTCACTGAACTGTGGTTCGTATATACTGTGGCTGGATAAAAACAATAAAAAACAGGTGGTTTCCGAGTACCAAATTCAAGGAATACATTATTTGATACGCCAATATATATACATGTATATATATATATATATATAAGTATATATATATATATATATATAAGTATATATATATATAAGTATATATATATATATATATATAAGTATATATATATATATATATAAGTATATATATATATATATATATATATATATATATATATATATATATATAAGTGAGGTCAAATGTTTGCCTTCGATATTTTTTAACTAGAAAAATAAATGAACACCTCAATGTTACAGAGATGAAAGTTTAAGCCAACCAAGTCCATTAGATTCCTAATTTCATGACCGATTTGTAATATATCAATCGCCTGATCGCAACGATGAAGTTAAGCCTTAAACTTGTATTCAACAGCCAATCATGGTGAACGTACTAAGTATTCAGTTGCAATGATAAGTACTCGGTTTATAGTAGTGTTGAGACAATTATTTGGAATCGGAAAATTTAAACCTTTTGAAGAATCGCAAAAAATTGAGCCCTAGGTTTGATTCCAAAGACAACTCTTTTAATATTTGTCTTGACAATAAAAAATAAGAAACACAAAATGTATTTTTATTAGAAATTGTTTATTTAAAACATAAGACTAAGAGCCACAGGACCACAGGTTAGGAATCGTATTCCCATATTTACCATTGACTATTAGAGTCTAATGTAATGTTTTTATTGAAAAATTATGGTAAACAAAGTAAGTATTCTTGAATATACTTACGCTTATTCTCTTGAAACACTTTTTGAATGTTAACATTTATTTTAACCTCTATTTGCTAAACGTCTGTTACGCCTCTCAGAGAGTTCACATGTGAGAATTAAAGTTTTAATTTCATTTAGCTGGCGCTCCAATGATCATGATCGGTACCTGGTCACCGCATATAACTTCGGAAATAATCAATGTTTTATAGACTTAATTTCGGTGTTGGAACAACTAACAAATAAAGATGAAAATCTCACAATGAGTTTATCAACATCTTGGATACAATACATAAAGGGAAAAAAAGTTTGTCAAATTGAAAAATAAATAATATATACATTTAAAAGTATTCTATATTTTTATTATAAAAAAGTATTCTATATTTTAGGCTATTTTATGCGAGCACACTATAAACAATTATTTGAGAATTTAGAGTGGAGTGTTAGTTGAGCATATGAATTAAAACTATAATAACCGCGCATTTCCTTGTGGTCTTAACTTTTTAGGGGAAGTCATTAATAATTGTTTTACTACTAACCGTGAGTCCAATAGGTAAAGTATTGAAAACACACGTAATCGCTTTATTGTTTATATTAGTACTCGGACTAGGGGTTAGTAGAAGGAAGTAAGCATGTTTTTATTACTTTTAACGATGACATATTTTATACTGAAGTTTGATCAGGAACATTAACACAGTGAATATTTAAAACAAACAAAATTGGTTACATGTCCTTAAAACGCTCTCTTGTTCGAAGGGGGTGATCATTTTATGTTAAATTTATATGCGAAACTCATTATTTTGTTTTACTTTATTTTACCACTAAATTTCCGGGCTGTTTACATGTAATCATCTAAAGATGGGCAATCACAGTTCTTGTTTTGGTGAATTAGCATAGGGTACATAACTCTTAGACAAGAGGAAAAAAGCACCGACAATTTCATAAGAATTCATTATTTATTAAGTGTCGGTAAAATATTTTTAATGAAATGAAAGCATTTTGAACGAGAAAAATTACTGATAAACATTTATTGATAATCATAAAAAAATAAAATATAAAACGAATTTTTCTAATTTAAAAATTTTATTAATTTTCTCGTTGGTGGACTTTTGTCCGGATTTGAAATATGTTGGTGTGTTTTAGTCCAGTGAGCTTTTGTCCGCTCACTACTAAATCGCCCTTCCACTAAAAATGAGATTATATGTTTTCGTGAAAACCCTGGAAAAATACACAATTAATTAAGAATTTAAAATGGGTTTTAACGTAAAATTAGCTATTTCCAAGGAATTTTAGAGTAGTTAACTATTTTTTTTTCTCTGGGAGATACATTTTGTGAGTTTATTTATTTCGAGTGTGGGTGGGCTACATTTTAAGCAATTACGCATGATTTTACTGAGCAAGTAGGGTTAGTTGTAAAAACATTCAGTGAACATCCCTTAAAAGTTAGAATGAACCGAAAATTATGATCATTTTACGTTTAGTTTATCCGAAACTAATCTCCGACTCAAAATTCGAAAATAATTGTTTTTATACTATGTTTTTCAAGGGTTTCACATGTAATCACCTAAAGAAGTAGAATCTCATTTTTCGGGCGTCATTTAGCTGAGGGTGTTTATCATCAATTATGTCGTTATGCTTAGTAGTACTGTTACTATTATTATTATTATTATTATTATTATTATTATTATTATTATTATTATTATTATTATTATTATTATTATTATTATCTGTATATTGTCTTTCTTTTAACAGTAAAACAAATCAATCAGATAACGAAACCAACCAAATATTTATATAAAAATAATATATTAACATTTTTTGATGAGAGGAAGCTTTAGGTCGAAGGACAAGGTTATACGTCAACGATAGATGCTACAGAACGAAACAAAGGGTATGACATACTCCAATATGTAAAAGCTGATATATATATATACATATATATATATATGTGTGTGTGTGTGTGTGTGTATGTGGGTGTGTGTGGGTGTGTGTGCATGAAGCAAAGTTGTATCACAGTTACACATTTTATCTAAGAGCCGAACTTACCGCAGATTTGGAGTCGCCAAATTCGACAAGATGCACTAGTGAATTTCAGAATCTATTACCTTTTTCGAAACGCTTTGTTCAAAATTACATGTACAAACAATATTAGAAATAACTGTTTCGACATTAACCGACCGAAAAAAAGACTTATAATAATTGCTTTTAGCGTTCAAGCCAAATCAGCGTACGTATTTGCTGTATAGTTTACTTTCATTTATCAAAATATTCATAAATGTTCACTAATATATTTTACTTTCATAAGACTGTTTTGTTTCATATTCATGATTCTTTATGTTTCTTTATTTATTTCTAATATTCAAAGAATTTTAGATTTGAGAAATTGCCACTTCGAACTCATTTAGCAACGTTAAATCGACAAATTATGTTCGTTAGATCGGTGAATTTGTGTTCCAATATTGTATGCCATGGTTGGTTCAAATCGTACACTCGTCACTTATTTTTTAGCTATAGAGTTCCAGTTATTTTGTAGCTGATATCAATCACCATCGTAAATTTGAATATATAATTTAATAATAAATAGATGAAAAATAACTAATACTCGTACTTAACTTTTAATCTTAGCTATCAAATTTAAAGAAAAGATAACAGACCTAGCATAAAAGGTTACTGAAAGGTTACTGAAGATAAATTCAGAGAAGCTGCTAAGCTGTAACACGGTGAAATTCGTGTATTTTATAAATATAGAGGCTCGCTACATTGGAACATCAGATTAAACGGTAGTTTCTATCATTAGTAGTAGTAGTGGTGGTAGTAGAAGTAGTAAGGAGGGAAAGGGGGGAAGAAGGGCCATTTGCAGCAGAATTAAGATGTATATATGCACAGTATTACAACATCTGGCATCTCAAATATGCGTTATGTCAAATATAGTGAAATGTTGTTGCATAGCTAATAAACTCACACAAAGACTGCACAGAAAGCAAAACTGCCGAAATATCACATTTACTCAATAAATGTTCTCCACTGCGGTTGTAAGGCTTTCTTTTTGTGTCGTAATTACTTTTCTTCATTATATTACACAGGGTATCCGAAAAGCTTGTTTATGCACAATTTAGTGCCCCTGACGCGATCAGTACTTTTTCGCACAGAAAAATATGTTCATTTATAGCTTCAAACCATTTTTAATATTTGCATATATTAACTAGTGACATTTGTAGTGCAAATAATGTGAATATACACGTGCATGTGTAGTCAAAGTAAACGAAGCTCCTTTGCTTTGCACATTGATGTGTCACTTAATTTGAAATTCTTTTCGCAGATCAAAGCCTGCTCGAGGCATGCTGCTCTTTTGAAATCGGCCATGTCATCGATTCGTCGTTGATGTCTGTCATATTTGTTCGTTGACTTTATCGCTTCCGATTTCGGTGATTTCATTTCTTAGATTTCCTGCTGCATTTTCTGAACATTGCCACATATGCCTCTCGGCTGGATGGAGCCAGCTGCCACTGCAGTAATGCAAATATCGAACTGACTGAAACAGTGGAATGACCTCGTGACCTTAGACGAATATATCTTACTTCGTCAGAAATAAAAAGAGGTCCAAGTTTGAAGATAGATTCAAAACACGAATGGTGACTGCCAGTTTCTCGCCGTGCATTCCTAATATCTATGGATAAGTTGAGGAAAAAACTGCTACTCGATATGCGTTGTTTACTTTATTTTCTCGAGTGATATATTCATACGTTCTATCATGATATTGAATATACGTACAATAAAAATGTGTGTTAGAACGTTGTAAATATGTGAATACAAATGCCACACTAATTTACACTATCAGTTTGACTTTTTATTCAGATGTTTGAAACTTAAAAAATGTAGTAACATTTCAGAATATTCGCCACAAGATGAAACTGCACTTAGGTATTAATATATTAATGTTATCAGTATTTATTGCCGTTATATATATATATATATATATATATATATATATATATATATATATATATATATATATATATATATATACATATATATATATATATGTTTAGTAGAGCACTCTAATGGAAGTACAAACACAGCATGACATCAATTGCTTTATAATGCAGCATTCCTTCTTCAATAGAAGTAGAATGCCTGGACATCAAGCCGCTTTTAAATGTGTTAAATTATCATCATTGTTTATCGGCTATTCAAATATTGGCTGCGCGGTTGGCGACGTTGGATTTAAGTTGAAAAATACTTGTAGTCCAGGGTTTCGAATCTATGCTGATGAGTCTCGATTGAAAAGGGACGAAACGTATACGTACATAGATAATAAAACAATAACAAATATTATATATATATACATATATATATATATAATGATGTAGTTTGGACTTTCAAAGTAAAACCTTTATAGCAGTGCATTTGAAAACTCCAGAGGTCATTCAAACTAGATATTTTGTTTGTTTCTTTTACAATATTATTGACACACATGTAATTTCGTTTTGTTAAGTTTATTTTTGATAATACTTACGCTAAAACGAAATAATTTTCTGATGAAACTGATACACAGAATTTTCTAAAGTCTCTAGTGTCAACCTTAATATATCAGATGAATTATATTATTAATAAGACCTATATGTTTCTTTAAATAATTGTACACTTTATTACTAAGTCAATTGTATAAAGCCATTTTACTATGATGGCTGTATTTTTAGGATATATGAGGCTGTTCAATAGTCATGAAATACTGATCACCGTCGCCATCTTGCATTAGTTAGTGAATTGGCTCGTTTTTGAAATAACAAATATACAACGACGTTTTAACATATTCAAAATTCTTTCATTTTATAATATCAGTAATTGACGAAAAGAGACGGGAGAAAACGTGAGAGCATATTTAAGATACCTGCTTCATTATTTCTTTCAGTTTATTTTTGTCTATGTCACTGTTTTCCATAATTTTGGAAAAGTAGTTGTAGAAAAACGTCTTTACATTATTAACAAGTATTTAACCTTATTTTCAAAATACTTAAACATACACATTTTCATAATGGTGTCTTTTCATTACTTACTTTCAGATATGTTTATCCCACCATACTGATGTAAAATAATGATGAAAATTCAATATAAATACTGTAAGTATGAAAATTGTAAACTTTATGATTTTTTTGTAACTTTATGATCTTTTTTTGTAACTTTAAAACGATTAGCTATTAGTAAGTAGTTTTAAACTACCTACTAATAGCTAATCGTGTTATTCGTAATTTTTGTTGAGAAATACAATAATCCAATGTAAATTTTCGTAAGTCTTATATTACGCTATAGATGAGTTAATCGATATTTGTTCCGTAAATGTGTTTACATATATACTTAGTGGAAGTACTAAGACACAAATGTTGGGTATGGCACTCCTATCTTCGCGCTTAAAAAAATAGATAAAAATAGAACGGCTGACCGGATAGTCTTTGTATAACTATTGTTTCAATCACATCAGGACAAGCAGATAAATCGTTTGCGTAGCGGCAGATACAATAAGTATAATGTATGTAGTATAGCCACTAAAAAAGTCCAAACGAAGTAACTCTTAATTAAGAGAACGTTCCTTGTTTGAACTGAAAATAGACAATAGCTAGGCAAAAGCAAGAGCGATAACTAAAATAATAACTCTTCCACGACGAAATAGTTATTCTAGGAAGAAGAATTTCCGGTGTAATTAGGCGGTAGTTGTACTATATTTAAGCGTGACAGTAAACATTCATCTGATTTCCTGTGTCATTGTCTGTGTTACGAGAGGTTTTTGAGCCAAAGCGAATGTAAATATGATTTAAACCATGGGGAAATAATGCATGCTGTTTGAGAGCAATCATCATGAATTGGCCTTAATGGCTTGCGAAGCAGATTCGCATATGCATAATTTTGTTAGAAATCTATAAGCTTGAATGAAATAGGGAGTAATCACATTATGTTATTATTAAGTTATATACCCCTGTTTTACTCTGTACATAAACACATACACATACGTACGCTCATTATATACACATTCTCCTTTAATAAACACGATTTATTATTTCATGGTGTTGTAATTTCTTTTCCCGTAACATTATTTTTTCTCTGACTTTTTTTCACTTTCGATTCTATTCTTAGTTTCCCGCCATCATCATTCTATCCGTTCTTTTTTTCTCGTTCCGTTCTTATCATTTACCCGGTATTGGTCCAAATACGTCGCTGATTGTATGAGCTAATCAGTTAATTAAATCAATTTTAAATTTCCAATTAACCTTTACGCATCAACTTTGCCATATGACGATGAGAACGACCCAACTATAGCTTATGAGTCAATTTCGAAATGAATCCCCATCTTCGACAAAATGCATGATCTTATCATGACTCTAACTTCGAAGCTGACATGTGGCCAGAAATGACGTCTAATATCGACAACAATTTTCGCGTTTTATTTTAAAATATGTTTAGGTAATAATGTCAACGGATTGTCTGTGTGGTTGTTTTTACCACATGCAATCGTGTGCAACGTTTCCCTTGCAAGAAAAAAGTACTAGCGGATTTTACAAAGGAAGCTGGCATAATATTAGTTCGGTGTGCAATAAGGGTCGCTTTTTATATTCAAAATAAAAACTATGATACGAATAAAGTTGCGCCCAACTAAATAGTGGCATGAACACCCGGATTTAAAATAAATATAATAAGAATATAGCATTTATCTATAGTAATATATATTTTCAGTAGAAAAAAACATTAATTGTAACCATTGAAACGATGAAATGGGCAGTAATGTGTGCCCATATATACTATCTATCCAACGACGACAGAGTTAGACACAAGGTCTGTTTTTAATGTGTGAAACATCAAGTTCATTATAATTATTTATTAGTCGCTAAAACATCTTCAAATAACATTTAGATTAATAAATATAATATTTTATTAAAATAATTATATTTTAGTATGTCTATATGGTAGACTATGATAGAAAACGAGGTGTAAATCTGTATGGATTGTAAAATATATTACCAGATTATATTTTCGAAATAAATTGTAAGTCGAGTCAACCTTATTCTTTTGGCATTGGTAGTATTCTTTTAATATATTGCTGTTACTGTAGTAAAACATAGCAACGTGGTGTGAATAAGAGTATGTACTTTTAAATATGCATCTCGTAAATGTTAAGAAATAGTTCAAATGACTTTTTGGCTAATACTATGTTTACTAGCGAGATGACGTGAACATTTCACGGTCCTTTCTACATATGTATACTTTACTCTTAATAATTGTATTACTTATGAAGTACTAAATGAAGATCAGGGCCAATACTATTAAGAAATAAAATGACTATTTCTTTTTCCGTAAAAGTAATTGTTATTGTCAGATAATAATTTTTTTTAATAAATAAAACGAATATGTATTTTATTTATTTACTTATTAAAAATTGTAGCAATTTAAATATTTCGAAAACAATAACCTGTCTATGTCTTCTTACGGTAAAAAATAATTGTCAAATATTATTTAAAACAATAAAACGATGGTCGTGTTTAGAAATATGTTTACTTAAAACTATACTGTTTTAATCAATTGGACGATAGAATTCGATTTTGGAAAAATTTCAATTTAAAATGGGTAACATTTGAAGTGTTTACATTTTCAATATCAGATTAATTACCAACCACTATATCTTCTGATCAGTCGATCTCATTTATTTAAGAAAGGTGATAACGTATATACATGAACACCTTAGCTTATTATTATATATAGAGATTCTGTAAATTTACTTACAGTTGAAACCCACCCAAGAAGATGCGAAGATGAGAATAAACTAACTATAATTGTCATTCGGGATTTCTTTCGTTATCGTCTTAGTGGTGCCACATTTATTTCATATGTGAACTCCGTTGCTGGCAGAAATGTTGTCATATTTTTCTTTATTACATTAAATCGTAATTGGGATTAATGTTTTATTACTAAAGGCGAGGGATTTATTAAGTAAATTCCTCAACAATTACTATCAAGTTTTATTGTGTTATAAATTCATACATTTTAATTAAAATGTGCTATTCCAAGAAGCGATAAGGTAGAGCCCAATACATGGCACCATAAAGGATCAGGTATTTTGCGTACTACCTTAAGTGACTGACAATGTAATTAATTCTTCTTACTTTATACATAGGTTTATTCAACCAATCTTGAATTTAAAGCTCTTCAGCATATAATAAATATCATCGCACGGTTACCGAGTTTTACCGGTTTAGTTACCTCAGCATTTTGCGAGTTATTTCCCTTCAACCAATATTCAAGTAATTTATCCCTGAATTATACTACGCAACAATAGAAAAAAACTCTAATTACGAAAAAAATAATTTATCTACGTCATCCAACGTTTGAATTTAGAACCTGATATTATGTCGCTTTCTCACTTGGGATTGAAGCGAGCCGAATGTCTTTTAGACCACCTGCGTCGTGCTGTTGGATCTCAGTTCTGGGTTCAGTTTAAGTGATACTGCAAAGACAACTAGTTATTTCAGTATTAAACTTTCTAGTAGTCGAAGAATTCTCGGAGATAATTGTTCCCATACATCATGAAAGTATGTCGTATTTATTGTGCATAGCCAATTCATTATCTACAATTTGTTTGCCCATTACAATACGTGCAGTTTCATTGTGTTCGGGACATGCATGTAGAATTGTCCTTAGTAATTATGTTTGTTTGTCTAACAACGTTCTATGTATCATGGTTTAGTATGATATCTTACTGTGTTGTTTACGAATTAAGAATTAAATCCATGTATATCTATAAATCTTTATATATATATATATAAAGATATATATATATATATATATATATATATATATATATATATATATGTGTGTGTGTGTGGGTGTGTGTGTGCTCTTTAAGGGTTACCAAAGCATTTCGATGAATGTATATCCCCCCCTACAAACTAAAACAAAATAGAAACAAGATTTTTGTAAACACTATTTTGTAGTACTACTTTATTTTTAGTGTATACATGATTTTATCAAAATGATTTCTGCGGAATTAGGAGTATTTACTTTGACCTATGTCTACTCCGATCAATAACAACAAGGTCGCTCTCGGCATTAAATTAAGTAAAAAATATTTTACCAGAATGTAAAAAGCCGGCCCAGCCGTTAGAAAATTAATTTTTTTAAAGTTTAATTGTAAAATAGAAACTAAATTTTTAGAGACAGTATTATGGGCGAATATTTTCTATCTAGTATTTATTAAATTTATTAAATGAGGTTCATGCGGGATTATGATCATCTGCCTCGTTCTATGTTCATCCCGAGTGGGAGCAGGTCACCCCTAGAAAAAGGTTCGTACGACCACATACATTGCTAACGGACGTTAATACTGACTGTTTTGATGGAATAAATGCTGAATGCCCACCCAATCAGTGGCTTGGAACGCAAACGTGTGGATTCTGTGTTGACCGTTTTGTTTTTGTTTGGTGAGGGGAATACCTTCATCGTTCTGCCGCCGGATGAGGAGGTGTATTCTCGCACATTTTCCCGATTCCTTTGGACTGCATGGGGACTAATTTCTTGTGGGTATGCATAGTAGCAACCATACTGTGAAAATTTCTTGAACTACTTTCTTAAGAGGTTTCTTTTCTTTTTTCTTCTTAAATTGCCTAAATTAGGGTAACATCACATCGGGTATTGCCAATTGTTGGGGTCCTTATTCCAAGTATATAATTCACCTGATGAACTGCCAAACGAGAACCTTCTTTAACTTTGAAAATCTGAAAAATAAATAAACTATGAAAGGAAAAAGTCTATTGTTGTGATGAATGATTTCTTGAACGAAATGTTTTGGTAAACCTTCAAAAAACACATATACATGCTCTGTACCCTGTAATCGAGTATCATCGAGCTTATCTTATTTGACTAATTCCAGTCTTTACCGAATAAACTATATTCTGAGTGGAATATATATATATATATATATATATCGGTTAAAGTGGAAAAGCAGAAGATCTAACACTCAATGTTTCGCCCTTATCACTTTTACTTTTTTTATCTCTTGATAAAGCCAACGCAACAGCGTGGCTAAACGTAAAGATTTAGGTAATCCGTTTTTCATTTTAACTCATACCGTCAGATTCATTGTCCTTTGTTTTTATATGTGTGTATGTATATTATATAATAATACTCATTTTATGAGTTTATTTTGATAATGAAAGTTCACATAAAAGTTGTTTTCCTACTAAAATAATTTTACCATGATGATTTCTGTCAATTACTTCTATTTTAATAAATAGTTGCCTACAGTATATATATATATATATATATATATATATATATATATATATATATATATATATATATATATCTGTTAATAACACATTAATAACGACAAACTTGAACTGTCAATTTCACCGTTAAACGTTTTGTCAAATTTAGAGAAATTCAATGTTCAGATGTCAAATTTCAGTTCCGGAATATTTAGCAAAATTAATATACACAATGTTGTATATTATTGTTTTATAAAACAAAACTTTTGCCTACGGATAGAAAATCGCTGAATCAATGCGATTTACAGTTTTTGTTTGTGAATTAAAAAATATGAATAACTCTAATGGCGCGTTCATTCTGAGCGAGGTGAATTGATAAAGCGAAACGATTTAAGAAATTACGGAATGGCGGCAGAAACGACGGTTGATTGTTAACCGATTGTCCTGGATGTTCGCTTTGTTTTGTGCGTTGCTTTCTTACAAGCTATCGCGGCGTCATCGTGTGAAATAAGATTGATCTGAAGCTTATACCAGAGTGATGTGGTTCGGACCCCAGCTAATCCAGAGATGTTTTGGTCAGCACGACAGATGGAGAGTTCTGGGCCCCCAACTACGGATAAGTGGTGCACGTTGTTACTGATGTGAAGGACTAGGCAACACTTCTCTGGATTGTCCGGGAAAGGTTTAGGGAACGATAGATATGCGCCGACTTTTTCCCCGGAGAAGATGTGAACTCAGCGCTTCCAATTGTAAATGTGAACGCGAAAGAGTTCATTATGGGTGCACCTCCAGCATAGTGATCAAAAAAGTGCGCCGGACGTGGTTAAAGCAGACAATCGAGATGCTTACTATTGGCGGGAGTACGCAGATATGTTGAGTTGGGTCCGTTAGCCCACAATTGCTGTGTGGATCTGCAGTTGTAATTGAGGTCCTGGAAATGGTGGGGAACACACTTGGGTTCGACCTCATTATGGGGAAAACGCAATAAAAGCTTTAGAGGAGGTCCAATTTCTGGACTAGCCAGTTTCTGTTTGCGCCGCTGCGCCAGCCTTTATCATTGAAGAACCGAATGTTCGAGTGGAGTGTTACCAATAACGACATGAATGGGCCACGACGTAGAAATAAGCAGAAAGTAAGAATCCCGATAACCTTAAAGATCGTGTCACTAAGTATTCAATGTCGGCAACAGTCAGGAAAACATTTGAGGAAGAATTTCAGCGATGGATCAAGAAAGGCTGGCTAGCTTTCTATAACCAACAAAAGCTGGGACCCCAGAGAGGGTTTCTTCTGCTGATGACTGTCGTCCAGCAGAATAAATCAAAAGTGCGCACTGTAATGAACTACCGGGAACTAAAACTCCATGTGAATACATAAACTTAAGAGACTGATTTTTAAGCCAGCAAACTGAGGGAAAGGAGATGGCAAGGAGAAAATGTAACATTGTTAGATCTCTGATCTGCTTATCTTCAAGTATACATTGGTGTGTCACTTAGGCCCTCCCAGACCGTTGTTTTCCAAGGTAGTAGCTACTGTTTAACGAGGTTGGCAGTTGGTCTAAATGTGATTCCGCAAATAATAAGGTCAATTGTGAACGCAGTTTTATAGCAAAACTACAACATCAAGAATGTGATCTCGACTTATATCGATGATGTGTATGTAGATAAAAATGTTGCATCTACAACCAGTGTTCTTGGACTGGCCAGTAAAACACCGGAGCGACCGAAAGGAAAGAGCCCGGGTGCTTGGCTTAACTGTCTGGGAAGTAGACGATTTCTGTTTTGGAAACTTGATAATGAGCTGCCAGAGTCTCAGACCCTATTACCAGAAGAGAGGTGTTTTCTCTTCGTGAACAGTGTGCGGGTGGCTGTGAGTAGCGACAAGGGTCATCTAGTGATGAACACGCGCAGTGAGAGAATAATGGGACGATCATACCGAGGATGTCCTATTAAGACGTCTGCTTACGGAGATTAGTACTCGAGTAAGACCGACCTTTGCAAAGATAAATGATGCGTCAATGGCGAGGAGCTTTATGTGTGGCTTATAGCAAGTTCTTTAGTCACAGGCGTCTTCCTCGAAGCACACAGAATCAGATACACAACACAAAAACCTCACGGAGTTGTATGCCAATCTAAAAGTAGTAAATATTGCTATACGCGTGAAGACCTACTCGTTATTGGCTCACCGATGGCTTACTAAGACGTTGACTTACACATCGAGAATGAGCACAAATGCTTATTAGAAGATTTTAAACATTTCCAGAACTTGTAAAAGAGTACGGGCTAGTAGTAGACTGTGTGCTCCTCAGATCAAGTCAAAATGAAGCCGTAAAATTTACTAGAGTCCCGCATAGGTGGTTGGAGGCAATGCGGAAGGAAGCAGAGTCTTTGTCGCAGATATCTGCTGCCGCCGATAAACGCATAGAGCCGAGCCATATACAGATGCATATCAATTTGAACAACGATTATCATGCTACTTCGTCGCGAATATCGCGCCTGGTACGACAAAGGGGGTAATGAAACAGACAATTGCATCATGTCGCGAATGTATGTTTCTTTATCCTGCACCGATACGATGGCAACACGGGAAGCTTGAACCATCAAGCCATAGTTTAGCATTGATGTTATTCACAATGGGGTGTTCACTACTTAACTCTCATCGATTACGAGCCTACCCAGTTTGCAATATCACGACTATAGCGGAAAAAACGAATTCTGCAGTCGTGATAAAGTGTCCCAGCTCTGTATTCTTTGAGAGGGACCCTTCCTATAAATTTTGACTGACAACGGTACAGTGGTTGTAGCAAAATGTTCATAATGTTTGTTAGAAGATGGGGTGTCTGATTACGTTTATGTTTGCATATATACCATCAGGAAATGTCATTGCAGGGAGGCCCTATATATCTATAAAACGAAAAAAAGATTCACTGCGTAAGAGGCGGTTAATTAGTATGTTATAACGCCAAAATACGATGTTCAAAGCGTTACGGATTCTGAGAATGAATTATAAAAGTATAAGTTCTGGGTGAAAGGCCTCGATGAATTTCTTCTGTTTCTAACAGAACACATATACATATATATATATATATATATATATATATATATATATATATATATATATATATATATATATACATATATATATATATATGCATATATTTAAAAATACATACTTTTGTGCATATACATAAACATACATATTTATATATATATATATATATATATATATATATGTATATATTTATATTTAAATACATATGTAGGCACATATATAGACATATATGCATATATATATATATGTATATACATGTATACATATACATATGTATGCATATGCATATATACATATCTATGCATATATATACAGATATGTATATACATACAAATATGCATATATATACACATGCATATATATATACATATATGTGTACATATATGTACATATAATCATATATATACATATATACATCTATATTTATACATATATGTATATACATATATACATATATACATCTATATTTATACATATATGGAGCTACACACATACATATATTCTTATACGTATACATGTACGTATATATACATATACATGTACGTATATATATATATATATATATGTATATATATATACATATATTTTCATATATATATATATATAGGGTATAAACGTAGATATAAAAATCTTTAGTCCCTACAAGTGTTTTTTTTCACCACACGAATCATAAATATGCTTTTCAGATCACCAATATATACGCGCCACATCATCAGTTTATTTAAACGGTGCCAATTTAATTTCTCTCTCGCGGACAGACACACTTATACGTCTGCACGTGCCTCCTCAGTTAGCTTTATATTGACAATTGTGCACTGTGCAATTTATATATAAGTTGACTGATTAGTATATATTTGTATGCTCATGTGTGTGTGTATTTATGTATATATGTGCGTATATATGTGTGCGCGCGGATGAGTGCGCGCATTTATATTTTTATTTATATTTATGTTTACAGACCCACTGCTTATCACTAAATTTTAGATATAGATCCCTAGTCACATATTGCCTATCAGAGAGCCTTAAATTAGATAAAAGTGTATGTATATATGATCATTAGTGAAATAATAAAAAACAATATTAATTTTTGTTCGCCATTCTTACAGACTATACCCACAAACAACAAAAACTTAAATTAGGACTTACTTTACGTTGCTTCTAAAATCGTCCAATAAATTCAGCTCGAAATTGTAAGTTGCACGTTTATTTATTTTTCTTAATTCTCAGTTTTTCTATTCACTTCTATTAGTAGACATCTTTTGGAATGTGTGGTCTTATGATCTTCTAGTGAATTATTACTCCTATATATATATATATATATATATATATATATATATATACATATATATATATATATATATATATATAGAGAGAGAGAGAGAGAGAGAGAGAGAGAGAGCGAGCGAGAGAGAGAACAGTTTTTTTATATTCCAATAACCATGGTTTGTTTAATTACATTTATTTCTTATTTTTTTAACATTTCCAAAAATTCAAAATATCTGTGAGATATATTTAACGGTCCGTTTCATTTGTTTTGTGCCAAACAACATGTGTATGTCAATATCGTCTCTGCAACACTACAAAATCATCAGAAAAAGTTCACAAATAATAAGAGTTCTTAGATTAGAGTGTCTTGAAAAACACCCACATCATACATCAGTTTCATTTTAAGGTGAAAATAAACAAAAGAACAAACAAAAAATCTTAGAGCAAACACTCACACGTGTGCGATCAAACTAATCCGCCATTTTTCTTTTTTTTTCCTTTTTTTTTCTTTTTTTCTTTTCTTTTTTTTCGTTCAAAGCTAGTATCTCCCAAAAGAATTAGTGCGATCAGTTTTAAAAAACTTTAATTCGGTAATGTTTGCTAAAATATTAAATATGTACTATAATTTATTCATAAAGTTCCAGTTTATTTGAAGATAATTTATTTTTTTATTAAAGTTACCTGAATGTTTATGGTGCGAAACTCATTTACGCATAGCATTATAGAGCTAGTCTCATTGTGTCAAACCGTCGATTCAATCAACTATTAAAAAAGTTTCTTCTACATAAGTGTTTATATGGAATTTATATAGTATTTATTAGTAAACCCTTTCTAACAATATTGAGACAAGCTTACCTTCCCAGAAATTCATCACTCAAGTAGTAAGCCACTAGTTAAAATGCGAAACTAAGGGGGTTATATTCACGGCGAAATATATCCTCCATATTTAGCCAGATTACGATTTCGAAATATAGAATGGGCATTACATATTTATTTATTTAATTTCTTAAAGTGTTCTAAGATTCAAAAGTAGTTTTACAGGGATCTGTACCTTAAACATTAATTTTTACTATGTTTTATTTCTAAATCGTACTATCAAGTGAATTGCAAAGACAAATATACGAATGTACACAATTAGAGTCTTACATTAATATTTCCATCTATTATTTAGTCGTTTTTCTCCCTTCTTTTAAGTATCATTATGCTTATTAATATACATTCACAAATAGGCTTAGTATCCATCAATAAATTCATACCAACCACACATATATACACACACACAACATAAGTATATATATGCATACATATACACACATATATATATATATATATATACATATATATATATATTTATTTACGTCTAAAACTAAAAAATTAAGTGCAAATAGGCTAAAAAAATGTCACAAAACCCAATTCACTCTAAACAATTAACGTGACTAAAATAGGAATTAGATCATTCCTGTTTATTTTTCTACGATGAAGCTTTTTTTTCTTTTTTTTTAAATCTAATATTAGGTTGTACCTACTCTTACACTTATCAATCAACATGCCTACCTGCATACATACAGTAAGAGATTCGAACGCAAATATAAACGTACAATCAACATCTACAAGAACTCCACAAACAACCACTACAGAACTGATTGTATTTCAACAGATTACAAGCCTCTAAATATGTGTGTTAAGTAATATGATATCAAAATCGTTTCCTATAAAAAGAAAACTTAACATCGAAGTTCAGTTATAATATGTTTGTACCTTTCCATTGCTTAAGGTTTCAATATAAGTGAATCGGAACTATTATGCTCAACATCCAAACCTCCGACATACATATATATGCACACATAGATACATACACACACAATATATATGTACATATCCGAATAAACAAACATACACATGCATACACCATATATACATATATATACACACATTATTTATTTATCTATTTATTTATTTATTTTATTTCTTCATTTATCTATTGGACATTTATTTCGCATAATATTTAAGATGATACTAGTGTTATTAGTTTATACTCCTACCAAAGGGGTATCTTACTTACTATTTACCATGTATCACCTAATTAATACAGATCGAAAAAAACAAGATGAAAAAACCTATTTCAATTACTTATTTATGTTCTCATAATCTAGCCTTCTTACTATTTTTATTATAAGTCAGATATAATTTTAATTACTTCGGTTATTTTAGATTATAAGTGATGTGCTCTATATCTAAATGTTTTATATTGATGTATTAGTACTCAGTTATCTAGTATTAGGTTTATGTGTGTGTATTGTCAATAAATTCTTATGTTGTTCCTATACATTAGTTACTTACATACTCTTGTTGATGAAAAGGGTTACCAGCACAGGTATTTTATATAGGTCTGTAGCGGGATAGGATGTATGCGGTTCTATGTAGGCAGTTCTGAATCACCTCCTGTCTTTTATTTAATAAATTATCTTTAGACATAACTATATTTTAGGATTCTAGAATACAGAGGTTGCATCTCTTAGATTTGTTAGGTCTATATTTCCCTGCTCTACCTAGTATAGACCATTTTAGGTTGTATTGTATGTTTTTGCTATTTAGTTCTCTTACATGCTTAGCTAAAGTCGTAGGAACCTTTTTTGAATTTGTATTAGGTTCTTTAAAAGAGTGTATATGGTTTCGATATCTCTCCTTAAAACTACAGCCCGTCGAACCAATGTATGTTTTAATTATGTTTTCTTCTATAACGTTACACTTATACACTATATCTGAGGTTAAACAATTCCCCTCTAAAGGGCATTCGCTAATGTTTCTACAGTTACATTCAGAGTTATTATTCTGATTCTGAACTGTGCTGGTATCTAAGTTACTATTCTTTTTGATTTTCGTGTTATTTAAACTTACTATAGTTGATGTGAAGTTTATCGAAGTTCAAAAGGATAGCTTAACTGTATTCTCATTTATAAATTTGCCTATACTATCTCTAGGTAAATTTCTCTCGATAATCTGGTAAAATTGTCTAGGTATGTTAATAAGGACATTTAATCCATAAGGAGGGTTGAATCATAGTGTATTTCTACGTCTGTTTTTCTTCCCAGTGTTTTTACTACGGATGGTGAATTTGTTGATCCTCTAGTGTTAAGTTTAGTACTAGGTGCAGTAATCTGCGTATGATTAGTATTTATTCTCCTATTGATTTTTCTGGGATTCCCCATAGCCATGTTATATGATATTATGTGAGGTGTATTTCTATGAGTCCCGGAATTTACATTATGCTCCAACGGGCTTAACTTTATGTAGCTTATTTTCTCATTGTATCCAGATCTGGCTAATGCTTCATTATAGTAATCTTTATTTTTATTGAATAGTGATTCGTTAGATGATAGTTTTGATATTCTCTTAGAGATACTAGGGATTATGGCTTTCTTAATGGGTCTCGGGTGATTAGAATTAGAATCTATATAAAAGAGAGTTTGGTTTGGTTTATGATATGGTTTATATGTTTCATTGTTTAGGTCTAAGCAGATGTCTAGGAAGTTAACAATCTTATGGGTTAAGTCTATTGTTACCTTAAGGTCCAAATTTTTAAAGAAATTGTTTATATCCTTCTTAGTATTCTCTAACCTTCTATTGCCAGAGTTGACGAAGAATAGAGCGTCATCTCTGTATAAGCCGCCCCTAAGCAGTGGTAACGCTTTATGGAGCTCCTTCAAAATGTAAAGGCCGACCAAATCAGGTACCTGTGCAGAGTCTGAGTCCCCCATAGTTATGTCGAAGTTATTCTCTCTATTTTTTCTTGTCCATAGTTTGTTATTATACAGAATCAAAGTTCTTCTAGCTAGTTTTATAATATCGATCTCTAGTCTAGTTATATTCGTTCTAATTCTAGCCATATCAAGGGCTTTGTCCAAAAGTGTAGGGGATATTGATGGGCAATATGCATCAATGTCAAACATGATAAACTTCCCGTCACTTCTTTGGGGGAGTTTTGTAAACCAATTTATGACTTCGTCTGACGATGTCCATAAATTGTGAGTTATCTTGGATTTAATGGTGGGTATGATTCTATCCAATATTTGTTTTACTAATTGCCGTTATGTCCGATATACATGGAGAGATCAATCTTATGGTGGGGTTATTATTAAAATCATCTGTATGGTCCTTTAATGTAAATGTAGGGCATTTAGGAGTATATATTTCTATGTTGTTATCTATATTGATCTTAGAACATATTTCCAAGGCCGTAGAATTGATATCGCTGAGGTCATTTACATTGGCTAGTTTATAGTTTTTCAGTAGTTCCTTCATAATCAAAGTATTATATGTTTCAAAGTTCATGCTATATAAGTTCATTGTTTTGTCTGCAGGTACTATTAGTTTAGGGTTATTATTTATTTTTCTAAATGCTTGGTTTATTTTATTAATTGTAGGGTTGGAGTATTTACATCTCCTTTTAAACTTCAAGTTTCCTATCATGTTAAACATGTCTTGCTCAAAATTTTCCAGAATGTTCAGTGCTGATGGACATTTACGCGTCTTGATGTTATAAAATGTGATGTACGTTTTTCCGGTAACCTCTGATGGCATATCATAGTCACATATATATATATATATATATATATATATATATATATATATATATATATATATATATATATATATATATAAACATATTTATGTAAACATATGCATACATATAAACATATATATATATATATATATAAACATATATATATATATATATATATATGACATATGTATATACATATAAATATGCATGTTTTACATCTCGCAAGGTCTTGTAAGAGAAATAAGTCGTCAATACGTGCGTATTGAACAACTATATAAGTATAACTATGCATGTATTGAATATATGCATTAGCAGGACCCGTGTAAGCGTTGCCCTGGAGAATTATAAACTAATACTAGAATTGAAAAAGTATACGTATTAGAGATAATTCTGAAAGAAGGAATTAGAAAAGAACCCATTTCTCTGTAAGTAATTTATGTTATTGATATATGATATGTTGAGTACGTACTTATTGGTTTTAACTAAACTAAATTAAAGAAATGAGTTTACCGCGTTCTTTACAAGAAATAGGTGCTTATTTTACGTTAAATTTATATTGGAAAGCTATTCCTATTCTATAATAATTTTTTTTATGAATTATGAAAAGAACAATATTTTTTACGGGCATTCTTATTCAGGCTAGTTACATGTAATCGACCAAAGTTAGTAGACTATTATTTATGAGAGTGTAGGCTGAAGATGTTTAACTTGTAGAAAAGCTTCCTAAACACTTCTTATATATGTTTAAACAACAAAGTAATTCTTAGAAACCAACTTTTTTTCTCTGAGGCATTATCTAATACTATTACTTCGTTACCTATGTGTGTTAAAAACCATATATATTGTAAATAATTACATAATGCTTAGAAACCAACTGATATCACGTTGTCGTAACGTCATACATACATATGTGTGACCTATTAGTGTTAACAAAAACAACTTACATAACAAAATATGTTTTAAACTGATATATTAGTAAACACCGAAATAAATCTTACTAATAAACTTTGTTTTGCTTAGAGTATTTATTCCAAAAGAAATTGAAAATCAGAAAAAAACATTTCACTTACGTTATTACGGTGATTAAAATAGGATTTGTCAAATAAAAATGTATTTTTTTAATCAAGAAAAATATATTTCATTATGTTTTGGGTCACTCCCGTTCTATAGTTAGAAGGTGGGGGCTTACATAAATAAATCTTATTTAAATCACGTGGAGTATTTAGAGTGAAATAGGGGTTGGCTTTCAAATAGAAGATGCCATTTCAATATTATTCGTAAATAATAAAAGCAACTGCACAAATTTAGAAAATGTCAATGTGATCAAAAATGGTATCTGTGAAGCTTACCGGTGTACATGTAATCGTCACCAAATAGTGTAATCAGAATTTTTGTGGAGGATAAACTCGATAAAAAACATCAAGGAAACAACCAACGTGTGACATTTTCCAGCGCGAGCATGTAGATAATTTTCTTACGATCTTACTGATGTGGTTTTAGTCCTAAAATGTATGAGAAGAAGTTGTTCGTTTATCGGTATATTCCGCTCCATTCTAGAATTTGAAAAAAGAAAAGCCGGACCGAATTTAGTGTTTTATTCTGAATAAATAGTTAATTTTCTTTATTTCACATGATATGAGAAGAAAAATTAATGTAATTAAAGTATGATATGTAAGTCTTACCGTCGCAGACGTTTAGACTCTTAGCTGAGATTTTTTTTTTGTTTTTTTTAATATGAGAATGTGTAGTATTTGTTTAGTATTCTAGAATAATCAGAGGGTTTTAAAATGTTATTCCATTAAAAAATTGATTGTGAGAAAAATGGGTGCCACCTTTTCCTTGGAAGGTTTATTTGGGAGAGTCCGGTAATCCGAGGAAAATATAATAAATAGTGAGAGAAGACGAAATAAATGCATAATTCGTGAAACTGGAGTGCTTAGTCTAATTGAATAGCGGAACAGATTAGCATATAAAGGTTTTTATTATCCTATCATGTTTTAATGCAGACTGGAAAATCTAATGTACTATATGATATGATATATATATATATATATATATATATATATATATATATATATATATATATATTAATTTAGATATTTGCACCCTAAAATGTTTGTACTTAAGAATGATCCGTTTGACCAATGTAAGCAATACTTACGGGATCAAATCGATGTATTATTTGAACGTAATATGATCAGCTAAGTGTTAAACTTCATACACTTCTTAATCCCTCTTTTTGAAAGAGACAGCAGCAGCAACAGCAAAAAAACACGAACTAAGGTATAAACGCAGCAATTCTTATGATTTCTAATGACAATCTGTGATGAAGGCAGGCAGAAATAATTGGCCGAAATGAATAACGTTTATTACGCGAGAGTTTGTTAAATTGGTGATAACCAGCGAGAATGAATTTTCTCATCGATGGCCGCCTAGCTCTGAAAGGAGGGGTCATTGGCAGCTGCCCAGGGTCATTATAGCTTACTTCCTAACCATTTATATTCATTTCCTAGTAGATACTCTGAAAATATTGTATTGTCGAAGCCGGCGACGCCTAAAACGTGTCAAAGATGCGACAAGAGATAATGATAACGTTATTATAGGTTGGTCTGAAAGTTAAGTAAAGCGAATCATTGTATTCGGTTAATTGGTGAGTAATGAGGACTTAGATTTCGTTTCAGCTCATTAAAAAAAGAAATAATGCGAAATTTCAAATTTTGTAGACGCACCATTAAGTGAACGGTAGGTAGAATGAAATATTTGAATTGTTAAGAGAAGTGTTCCATTAATAACCAAGACAATGATATCCGTATAAGAATAAGTGACTTACCATCCACAGCTACACACTATAAAATACATACATTATATATACTAGCAAATATATGATCCTTCTGGTCACATATTTTTGCTAGTTGTTTTATTCAATTGCTCAGTAAAATGTGTTTTGTTTTTGATTTTACAAAATAAAAAAAGAAATTCACCCCATCCGTTATTTTAATAAATAAAACACGGAATAATAAAAACATTGACCCTTTCCCGCGTAAAATGTAAAACAAAATACCTAAAGTCGGTAATGGTCGTAATAAGATAATAATATTTGAAGTTTTTCAAATCGAAAATACAAGTGTACCTAAAATAAAATCAACAATTAAAAAATAAAATCTAGTGAACACGATATAAATAAAGTTATTTCATCGCTCAGTAAAATAGTATTTTTTAAATCAATTATTTTTTAAATTAAACAATTTGATTTAATCAAGTTGGGCATACAAACATAATTTCTAATAAGATTTTAAAAGAAAAACGGTGCTCTTATAGCTGACGCGCCAGATTTCCGTGACTTTGCGTCGGCAACGATCGGGCAGGACTCGGAATCGTCCGAGAGCTGACGAAGTATTTACCAAGCAGGTTGCAGCATTCATTCGCCAAGCTGGCGATAGCAAACAGCCGACAATATTTGGAAGAAAACAAAAATGAATTATTATCAGCTGTGTCAGGTCGTCGTATCTGCAGAAGGGCTAATTCAAAAGAATAATTTTTTCAATTCTTTAGTTTTGTTTTATGTTAAAAAAACATTGATAACATGTTAGCCCTTACCCCACCAAAAAGTATTATATTCATAAACAAAACAAAAGATTTACATCTACACATTTGATTGCCAATGATTCATTTGATCTACCAAAAACAAAAAATATATTTGTTTACAGTTCTTCAGCTACGGAGTGTTCGTTTTTTATCTATGTATTTTTCCATTGAATGTTTTCCATTAAGCGCTTGGCAGTTTCAGCCTCGTTATCGTCTTAGCTCGCCAGCTCTCGGGCGCTTTCCTGACATGCGTGATCGTTGCGAAGTCACGGAAATCTGGCGCGTCAGGTATAAGAGTATCAAAAAACAAACACAAAACGTTTTAATAAAAAAAAATCCAAGTAAATATATCCTTTTTTAGTGACTCGTAAACGTGTGTCTATCTCTCTCTCTCTCTCTCTCTCTCTATATATATATATATATATATATATATATATATATATATATATATATATATATATCTTCTCTCTCTCTCTCTTTTTCACTCTCTTATTCTCTCTCTCTTTCTCCGGCTCTTTTCTTCTGTCCCCCTTTTTTCTTAGAATTTAACCTTTTGTGCATCCGAATAATCAGACGGCATGTAACTAAATGGCCACCGGTTGTAATGTTATTTTCCATTACAATCTAATTTAATTACGTAACTCAATCATATAGATTTAGAAACATGTATTTAATTAATTCTTTTCTTCATTTTTATCTAGATTATTATTATCGAGGAAAATATTTTAAATACATCTGGAAATCTGAAAAAAAAACAGTCATGAATGTATATGTGTGAATATTAATGTATTAGAAGCTTTAAAACAAAGTAATTATGTAAATTGAAAAGACGCGTGATGTTTGAGGAAGCTTTGGAATGGGTATATATAAGAGCTGATAATTAGATATAAAAATAGAGCGATCAGAACTAATAATATAGTTCCGGCTTGAGACAAACATATATCTAATCTCCATTATATATATATATATATATATATATATATATATATATATATATATATATATATATTAATAGAGAATGGTAGTTAGCTTGAAGCATTGTTGGGAATAGTAGTAGTATGTTTAAGAAGGCTGAGGGCAATGCAGATTGGCAGGTTGGTTGTAAGCTGGAAGGAACAAAAATGATAAATCGTATAAGGACTTACTATTTATTTTTTCTTAAAATCTTACATAACAGTTAGTGTGGTGTTGGCTGTTTGTGTGTTGTCGGATGATAATTAAAAATCATTTATTAAATATCTCGGGAAAATCTTCCCTTTGCCAAAAAATATAAACACCAAATGAAAAATCCGTCTGTGTAAAGAATTTACCAAAATGGATGAATTTAGTGAATTCTCTACACAGACGAATTTTCCCTTTGGTATGTATTATTTTTAACAGACACTATTCTCGAGTGGCTTCGGTCTCGCTGTAGAAGGGGTTATCAGGACAAACTGAAATGAGGATATTTCACCCTACAAGTAAACCCTGCCCAAATATTCAAAATAACATAGTATTCAAAACCCAAATAAGATCTAATCGACACAGCTATACACTGGGGCACACGAGGAATAGTGCACCTTCTCCAAGTAATATTACCTCAAAACAGCAGTAAGCTTGATAACTACCAGACTACATGCATTTTTGTCTTGAAATCCGGTCACATAAAGAGACCACAAAAAATATATACTATAACATAGTTAACTGGTCAACTGGGATAGGGAAATATATGTTCTTTACTTATTTACTAACTGAACGTTTGACAGGTAAAGAAGAACTTTAATGGAATATTCGAATACCTATGTATCTCATAGAGAAATCAATTGTTAGACACAGAAAAGGGTCCCTTGATTTCTTAGGACTTCGACTGAAGTTAAATTATATATATATATATATATATATATATATATATATATATATATATATATATATATATATATGAGGATAAAATACACGATATGTCATGAAATGAAATATCGTGGAGACAAAAGTTCGGATCTACGAATGTTTTCAGAAACAATCACGTGTATATTGTGTTTTCTTATATTAGGGATTAGTCTGAAAAGATATATAGTAAAATACCTATATATATATATATATATATATATATATATATATATATATATATATCTTTAAACTAAAATTAAAACACTTAAATTATTAACATATTAAAATGTTTCCGGTGTAAAAGAAACAATACTTATATATATATATATATATATATATATATATATATATTGTTATCATACAGTTGCTAAACAACTTAGGTTAGATAAATCATTGAATCACTTGTGTTTCTTTATTTAAATGTTTATTGCAGTTATTATGGTATGAGTTTAAATTCAATTCCTACTTGTTTGTAGGAAGCTGATGGAGAATATTCAAGAGGATACTTAGTAAAAACGCCAATAGAATTTACGAAGATAAAACAATTCGTGAATAGAATTCCGAACAGGGATTGAGTATATAGAAATTAAAAGATACAATTACAATTAAAATCAAATCTAAAATTTCACATTGAAGAGTTAAAACTAAAAAGTTAAACTAATATATTCGCTAAGGTTCAGGCATTGGAGGATTGGATGGAATAGAAAGAGCTCAGAATTATATGTAGAATTAATTAGTTATGGTTATGTTAAATAATTCTAGAGGGTTGTCATTCTTAATGATTCTTCATCTAAACACCTATTTCAGTAAACTGCGTTTCCAGATACTAGACAAATACTAAGATGTAATACTCTTTCGAAAAACTGTCAGGCAAGTCTCATGAATCTAGGTTGTCCCATACTGGCCGTATTTAAATTTTCTCTTACGTCGGCAATAAGAAATGATTTCTGACTTTCTATGTTGATATTGAAATAAAATGTTATAATAGTTAAAGTCTTAGAGACACTGCTATCACAAGTTACTTATTTTCCACTTAGTGTAAAACTAAGCATTTCGACTCATGATTATTCTAAAAATCCTTATACCATTCAGTTCTCGTCCATAACGACCGTTTGCTGCCTCTGGCATTTAAAGAAAAACGAGCCTTTAATCTTTTCTAGTCGAGGTTTGGATGGTGCTATTTCTCCCTGATATATCCATCCCCTCTAACACGATCTTACCATAGTCTGCGCTACGAGCTGATGTCGGGATCTCTGCAAATGTCTATTTGCGTGGGGGCAGATTGCCTTTCTTATATATGTTTGAGGTTCCTTCGAGTTATGTTCAATTTATATTTCTAGTTGTGTTTGCGCGCATTGTTCTATTCAACTTACACACGGTTTATCAGTATCACGTGGTTTTATAGGACAGTTTCAACACTCTGACAGTTTTCGTAATATTTCGGTAATTGTCACCAGTACTGTGATTTGTATGGTAGCAATCGTCCCATTGATTCCAATTTCTCACCAGTTTTTTTACGATTTTTCTTTAAATTGGTCCTAGTGCCACTAAAAGTATTGGTATTACTGTAGCAATCATGTTTTATAGTCTCGTTATCTTTCTGGAAAAATCTATGTTTTTAGTTTTTCTCTCTCATTTAGCTAAACACTATTAGCTACTAGAACAGCAAAAAGTAGCATTTGGCAGGTTAGAGCTTGATGCTTATTATTATCATATTATTTCTGATATTACTTCTAAAACTAGTGTGCCTGTTTATATTTTAATTTTCTATAAAGTTTAATCCCTTTGGTTTTTCCAAAAGTACATCTGATTTTTTATTGTACTCTTTGTCACTATGTCAAAAGTTAAGTTCCATTGGACTATCGTCGCAATCGATCTTATCTATGGTCATATTCCTTTCGGTGCTAGGATTCTACATTCACGTATTATGTCGTTAATCGATTACTCTCTACGTATGGGTCTGTTTTATCTTGAACTTTATTTCATTTTATTGTGTTATTTTCTGCGACTGTCAATAGCGATACCGGTTTGATAGAATATAAAAAAAAAAGCATGTTCTGATTTAACTTAGTTCTCTACATGTCTAGATACAAAACATTCTGAAGAGATCAGGACGACATACAAGTTACTGACAATTCGACTTAAATTAGTAAAATGTATAACGATTTAGAAACTTGTATGTAAAATATATAAATTATGTATTTACTTTTGAATGTCAATACTATTAAATAGTATATTAGTAACATTAGGTTATGTAAAAGTATGATGTATAATTGTATAACTAATTTTTTTGGATCCGTGTCGTTTTCTTCTGTAATAGTGTTCGTTTAAATATAAAACATATTTTAACATTTTTCGTATTAGAAGTAGGCATACGTCGATTTTTAATTATATCTCTTACACAGTTATTTCATTTTTGTAGACCGTAACTTTCATAAGAGTAGAATACATTAACTGCTGGCAATATAATGTATATTACATACGTATTCGTAATTGAAAATCTAATTCAAAATAAATGAATGTGCATGAAAAACTATCAATGGCGGAAATCACTTCTTTTAAATTTCTTCATTCTTATTAGCTTTTTTCGAAATGAAAACAATCATAGAAATACACGTCAGTTGACTACTAGCGAATTCTTTTTTATGTGAAATTTATTATATTACAAAACTCGAATTCATATATAGGGTTGTTAGAATGTATATTTTTTTCTCTTAAATAGATCGTATTTGTGAAACGTAAATATTTCCACATGCTATGTGTATTATGTCAACGATATGATGATAAGTATATAGGTAATGGATATATTTTTGACTTACTATTTTCTACTTCCATTTTGAAAATTATTTCATTTCCAGAGTTATGAAATTTATCTAAATTGATATAATATTAAATTGAAAGGAATATGATAGGAAATAATTATAAGGATTCATTGAAATTAAATAGTTGGTCAACGTGGGATATATATATATATATATATATATATATATATATATATATAGTTATTTTTATTTACACAGACATGTACAACATTTGCGACGATTGCATGTCGATGTTATCGATCAAAAGCTATTACAAACTGAAATCGCATCAGGCAGAGTTAGAATCCGATCTTAACCCTAGATAATATTTGGAAAGATCCCGTTTGATAACATCGACATGCCAGTGTCGCAGATTTTGTCTACATGATCATATACAAAAGCTCTATTGGACATTGAGCACTTTTTATAAACCCGGTTAAAATTCTTTTGATTACTACCCTGTGGATATTCTACCTGGATTATTATTATTATTATTATTATTATTATTATTATTATTATTATTATTATTATTATTATTATTATTATTATTATTATTATTATTATTATTATTATTATTTATATATATATATATATTATAATATAAAATGAAGTAATAAAAAATGAAGTAATATTATAATATTAATGCTCTATCCAGTATATTGAGCTTCAGTTTTTTATCCGGATGTTTCACTAATTATAAGATATTAGTTGACGCTTATATCTTTTGTTGGATTGCTTCATATATATATATATATATATATATATATATATATATTTCTAAATGTATATATATGTATATATAGATATATATAAATATATATATATATATATATATATATATGTATATATATATATATTTCTAAATGTATATATATGTATATATATAAATATATATATATATGTATATATATGTAAATATATATATATATATATATATATATATATATATATATATTTATATATATATATATATATATATATATATATATATATATATATTCCATCCATTTCCCACGTTTACCAAACATTCAATTTCCGTATATTTATATCTATTACATAAAGTTCACTAATTTCAGTTAAACGTTTATGTAGTTGCTGAATTGTGTACGACTAGAGCTCTTAATTTAACATCATATGATACTACTAATTCAGAAAAAAATTCTATAGTCCATCTAAAAAACTTTACTCGCAGAAAATATATATATATCAATAGGCATATGTATATATATACATATATATATATATATATATATATATATATATATATATATATGTATGTATATATATATATATATATATGGGGTAAGGTACACGATATGTCATGACAATGAAATGCTGTGGTAGACAAACACACACACACACACACACACACACATATATATATATATATATATATATATATTATATACAGGGTGACTAAAAAAAAACGGGGGCCGTGTACACTTTATGTGATTTTTCTTTTATTTATTCACCGATTGCCCTTATTTTACAGGACATGGCAGAATCAACGACCGTGAGTACACCAAGACCTCAGTGGGAGATGGGGCAAAGAATACACTGTGTATAATTTTACTACAAGACAGGCTCGTTTAAGCAAACCCTGGACAGTTTCATGCATCATTTCGGATGTGAAAAGGCTTCACCCAAAAGCAGAATTCAGAACTGGGTGGACAACTTCGAGAAGTATGGAACCGTGGAGAACTTCAACGCTGCCAGGGAAAACCGTCCAACCTACTCGGCACGTCCCAAGAAGCGGACAGCCGAGCTGGTCGAAAGTGTGAGAGAGTCTCTCAAGGAGAGTCCGAAACGCTCTGTGCGTAAGCGAAGTCAGTCCCTCGGTATCTCCCGTGAGACTTGTAGGAGAGTGCTGATGAACAATATCAGGGCTTACCCATACAGAATAAAGACGCTGCAGCCCCCTACAGCCTCAGACCAGAAGCAGAGGAGCGCTATGGCAGTCAAGATGTTCGATTAGATCGAGGAGACACCAGGTTACCTTAACCTCCGTTGGACCTCAGATGAAGCCCACTTCAATCTTGACGGAAAGGCGAACTCCAAGACAAATGTCTTCTGGGGGTCCTCCAGACCCAATGAAGTAGCCACCAAGCCCCGGCACTCTCCTAATTGCACGGTGTGGGCTGAAATCTCGGTCAGAGGCATCATCGGATCTATTTTCATCGAAGAATCTGGCGCAGCAGTTACAGTCACCAAGGAGCGGTAAGTGGAGGTCCTCAACACCTTCAAGAATGAGCTCCAGACCCTCTGCCCGCGCTCATGAGCAAGTTCTGATCCCAGCAAGACGGAGCAAGTTCTCACACCTCAAACCTGTCCTGAGATTGGTTGAAAAAGAACTTCGGAGGCCGAGTGATCAGTCTCAAGACTAATTTTGAGTGGCCACCCCAAAGCCCAGTCCTAAGCCCCCCCAGATTATTTCCTTTGCGGCTATCTTAAGGACAGAATCTACTCAAGGAAACCCAGAACCATCAGGGAACTCAAGGAAGTCATCAGGGAGGAGATGAGAGCCATTCCCAATTCAGTCTGTAAGAACGTCATGGACAGCTTCGTTCTGCGCCTCAAGAAATGCACGGAGCTAAAAGGAGTCCATCTAGAACACATGCTGTTGAACGGAGAAAAACAGGCCAAATATCCGTGTGTTTTGATATGATGTTGTGAATATAATAAACTAGTTAGGCCCAAAAATTCATTTCATTCGGACGAAACACTAAGAAATTAGATTTGGAGCCGTTTTTTTGGGGCACCCTTTAATTATATTTGTTAAGTAAATATAAATTATGTTTACCTACAGCCATTGATGTTTCATGCTAAAGCATTCTTCAGTGTAGGGGGTGTTAATTCAGGTCGGTCCGAGGGTACCAATCCGGTTTTACAAATCGCCACTGATTCGTAGTCGGGTGTCGTTCCCATCGGCCGGCGTGAATTAACATGACAATTAGGAGGGATTAAAATATATAAACGCCAAATGGGCGGGCGCGTACAGCGAGCAGTGAAGAGTAATTCAACAACAAGTAACAGGGTAAGAATCTCGTTTTTAAGCCATAGTACTACTGCTCGTTTATAAATTCTCTCAGATTGCACTAATCCTAGTAAAGGGGACTATAAACATATTTTTTTAAGTTAATATTGATTAATTGTACGTACAGACATCGATGTTTCATGCTTAGGCAATCTTAAGTATAGGAGATGTTAATTAATACTATATATATATATATATATATATATATATATATATATATATATATATATACACGGCACAATCACGTTGACACATCGGTTCCCGTTAGATCACCGTCGAGCCTGGCCAGTACTAAATGGGTGACCATTTGGGAATACCAGGTGCCGTATGTGCTCTCTGTTTATCTCGACATTGTTTCCAGTCGTCTTGTATTACTACTTGCAATTGGAATCAAGCAATGCCGACTCAGGAGAGCGGTTGTTGGGGATTGCGAAACCCTTGCAATTACAAATTCACGCGCTGCCAGCACCTGGTGCGGCACTCATACGTCAAAATCGACGGGTGAGTCCATCATATATATATATATATATATATATATATATATATATATATATATATATATATATATATATATATATATATAGTCCGAATTTTTTAATAAAAACCTTTTTGTCAAAAAAGTTTAAATGAATTAAATTGTGTACACAAATACAGTTCTCATTGTCATTGAGCACTAGCACCGTTATTATATTTAATTAACAGCAATAATCCATCAATAAACCAAATATATATATATATATATATATATATATATATATATATATATATATATATATATGTGTGTGTGATAATTGATTGGACGCATCTGTTTGGGACGGGTTTGACTTGCGTGATGTGTAGCGGAGTCATTCCGTGCGGTTTGGTTCGATTTGTTTTCCCATGGTGCGCGTTGACGTTGATTGGCCTTAAGGTTACGAGAGGTCAGAAGTTGACATCACAGCTGCGTCTTGGTCGCGAGGTTTGGTAGCGAGAGTTCGGCGTGGGAGAATTAAAATCGAGATTGAATGAGATTTGACTTGGAAGCGAGAGAGTAAACATCGCCAAATATGTAGCAGTTACGAGAAAGATTCCGAATTACAGAAATCTAAGAGCTTAAAACAGAATCTTTCTATTCCTCTCTCTCTCAAGCAATTAAGAGTATTAACTAGTGAAGTTAGTTATCGTGGATTCTCTCTCAATCAGCGAACCCGTTCAGGTCGGCCAATTAAAGTAGTTAGATAAAAGCGGCTCTTTAAAACAGAAAAAGGCTTGTTATACTTTAAAAAATTGATTTCAGAGAGCGAGGAAAACACCCCGAGAAGAATGATGGCGGCGGCGCCGACGGGGACGAGCGACGAACTATAGCAGTCCCGACGGCAAAAGGTTGCAGAAGAAAAAGGAGCGCAAATAGTCACAGCGGCAGAAACATATATATATATATATATATATATATATATATAATCCACTTTCTAAAAATGTGTAAAGTGTTTTGTTTTTTTGGGGGGCAGCGGGTGGACTTTTTTTTGGGGGGGGGGGGCGGGGGGACAGTAATCCGACCTCTCATGTAAATATAATTTACAATATAGAAAATGTAAGTATGATTTGCCATACATACTAGCAAAAGAAAAGAAAAATACAGGTGCAAAATAGATAGTATCATAAATTCTTTCTGTTTTCATATGTAGTAATAATTGTAGCTTTATTTAGAGACACAGTTTTCACTCCAAGTTTCACGTGATATTTTGCATTCGTCTGAAAAGTGAATAAAACGCGTGCAGAGAGACGTTAAACTTGAAAAAGGGTGGGGGATTTTTAAAAAAAAGCATCGAAAGTACTCTTAAACTCTTTCCATCACTAGCTAACATAAACCTTAGACTCGGAATAAAGAACAAAAATGTGCATATGATAGTATCTTAAATTAGAATTAAATACTATTCTGACTTTGACAGAGCGGTTTATTTACGTAGGAAGTTAAACTCGATGGTTTTTAAATAAATAAACACTCGTAGTAAATGGAAAATTGTACGCAAAAGTTCCTGTTTTTCTTATAAGTTAAAAGGATTGTGAATGTATTATATCTCAACTAAAAATAGTATTACATAAACAATAGCACAATTTAATACAATTAAAAAGCCTTTAGGAATACCCAATTCAATTACCTACAGCGAAAACAAAAATATGTAATGAAAGGAGTCAGTGCTTAATATGATACTTAATTTTATCAATTATAAAAAAGTGTTTAAAATTAAATATAAAAATATTTTCTTAAAATATTTCAAATACGGACAACATTGAAAATATTGTAGATGTACTTCATTATTAATGGGCTAAAAAATAGATAAGTATGCGTACTTACAGTGATCAGAGTAAAATGTCAGTAACCTTAATTTACGGATAAAAAAGTATGATATAAAAAATAAAAGAAAATAAGGAATAAGATTACTAAAATCTATGGGTGAAACAACAAATGGCAGTCAGTGGAAATATGTTTGTTTAATGCAGTAATATTTAGATTAATGATTATAGCGGATGATGAATGATTAGAAATACAAGTAGATCAAAAGATAAGATACATATATGTTATCAGATGAATGTAACGAGACCATAGTTCCATGTGAAAAAATAATTTATATATATATATATATATATATATGTGCAAAATAAAAATGGATTTGAGGATAAGCGAAACAACAAATTAACACAAATATAAACTCAAACACATATAAAAGCTCTACCAAAATATTTCAGTTGCTAGAAAGCAACCCTCCTCGGTAGGAATTAAGAACGTTTAAAGTTTTTACTTCCAACCGAGGATGGTTGCTTTTCTGAAATATTTTGGTAAAGCTTTTATATGTGTTTAAGTTCATATTTTTGTTTGTTTGTTGTTTCGCTTATCCTCAAATCCATTTTTGTTTTGCATTTTGTTGGAAACATCGTTCTATTATTCCTCATATATATATACATACTAGACCACCCGTGACCCGTTGGGTCAGTTTGTTATATTAGCTATGGAATTCATGTATGTGCGTGACACTTGTGGAGAAAACAAAAAAACTATTTGATGAAATTAAATGTAATTGTTGAAAAAAGAATATAGATAGATTTCTATGCGTCGTTCTGTTTATTATAATTGTTTTTTTTAAAAATTACAGTTACTGAATTATAAGTGGTTGGCCATACTTATAGGTAAATATGCACTGAACAGGTACCATAATACTTATTATAGTTAAATTCAAATTTTTATATATAATCTTTTAAATGAAATTGTTAGTTTCAACTAACAATTTCATTTAAAAGATTTAAAAAAATGTATTATTTCTTCCCCTTCCGCTCGAAATGTAGAAGAAAAAATATTAGCGGCTGGTTTGGATCGAACTATAAACCAGTCGGGCCAAAGACAAAAATACTACGTCGCTTACCGTTGCGCTAAAGGGAAATAATTAAAATACTATGTAGAAATTAGGCTAATTAAATGTTATTAATAATCTAGGTGCGGCACGCATGCGCAGAGCGTTTGCCGGAAGCGTGACACACGTACGTACACCTTAGCGTATTAATATATAGAAGATTGTTGTTGTTTTGTTTGTTTGTTTTTGTTTTTTAAAAGGGTTTGAAACTGCGACAGACTTTACGAAGTGCTCCCGTTGAATGTTTTTAGTCGTCAAGTAAACAAAAAAACTATTTGATGAAATTAAATGAAATTGTTTATATTAAAAACGATATAAAAATTTCCAGAATGAAAAATTGCATGCGTTCGTTAATCGTAAGAGATTAACGGAATCGGATTAACAGATTTAAGACGATGCTATTTACGCATGCGCAACCGGATGTTGAAAACCGGAAAGCTGAAAGCTGATTGCAAACATACAAGACAATAGACTTTTAGTATTATATAGATATATATATATAATGCTGATAATTGGTACTGATTGTAATTTCGGCTTTGATCGTCTACTTTTTCATTTGCATGTTTGCTTTGTTTTGTAAAATAAGCATTGAAGAAAAGCACACCAAGAAATAAATGCAAAAGCGCATTTTACAAATATATTGGGGTTTGCCGAAACAATAGTATGCTAAATAAAAAATAAGTGTTATTAAATGACGTGATGTGTCTTTTATAACTTTGAATGGAAGAAATTACATAAAAAATAGTATATATATATATATACATATATACATATATATGTATATATTACATTTCGTTTGGTCATAATGTATAAAAATGTCTACACTATTTAAATCATTATTTTTTATAACTGACAACTCATAAACATTTGTTATCCACATGAAGAAGAAATGAAAGATGGTCGTATTTGATCGATGAGTCATAATATATTTTTTAATATTTTTCTCAACTTCCGTGATCCGGGTCCTTTGTTTCGATATAAAATAAACTATAAATATTTTGTCTATAGCAACTATAATAGCCGAGGGCATAAAGTCGATACGAGAGTGACGAAACAGACTAGAAACCAATTTCATAGACAATTTATAAAATATTTGATGCCACAAAACCCAATTACATTATATTTTTGTCCTTTGATGTACATCGTAAATCGGAACTGTTCACCCGCCCTTATATATAGTCGTACGAGAAATGTATGTGATTCGATTTTGTTGATGCAGCGACTGTTCCATAGATCAACGGTCTTTGTAACTACATTTTTATGGCCAAGGCACTGTTTGGGAAACATATAAAAATGAAACAGCGAATATTATTTAGTAATTTTATTAGTATGCCTAGTTGGGCACCTCTTATTATAATAAATAATCCTATTACAACTTTTAATATAAAGAAAACTTTTTTTAAATGTAAATATCTATCGCTATTCATATAAAGTTAGATATAAGTATATGTTTTATATGTGTATGTACAGGATTAATTTCTAAAATTATTAACCTATCATTATGAATTTAGGAACACATTTGCAAAGGTTAAGTAGTCAAAATGTTCATCATATGTAGGTATCTAATATCGCAATGATGTAATTTATTTTGATTAAATTTCGAATAAAGATTCGAGACATTAGGTTAAGTCTAATTATATCTTTGGTTAGACACTCGTATGAAGACATAAAATAGGGCAAATCTATTTGTCTTCGGAGAATTAATTTGATCCTTCCTGGAACAGGTTGTGTTTTTGTATGGTTATAATATTGTGTTGCTCTGACTTGTTATCTGGATTGTTTCTAATCATGATTGCTTGTTTTCTTGATGATTTGTTATTGCGATTGTGTGCTAACTTGATTGTTTATCTTTATTATATTTATCTTGATTGTTTGCTATCTTACTGATTTTTTATCGTTATGTTTTTATATTGATTGTTTATCATGATTTCTCGTTACTAGATGGTGTCAGCAATGTTTCAGATCAAAAAAAGGTTACATACATTATCAGATGAACTATAATTTATGGCGTCAGTCTTTTTTATTGTGTGTATTACAACAACAAGGGGAGGAGTAGTGATGTATGACGACATGACTTAATTACAAGGCGATTGATAAGATATGTTGTTTGAGGAGGAAAAATACAGGATAAACAATACACCTTTTATTACGTTATGATGTCATAAAGGATTTCGCCATCTCCCTCGTTTTCAATCGATTACTTCATCATTTTGTGACGTTTCAAGTGCTTACTGCGTTTTCTATGACGTAATTCATTGTTAACAACGTCGGTATTAAGGTAACCAATTATGCACGGCGACAAAGATAATATATTCCCAACAGACAAGAATCACAAAGTATGCAGATAAATCTCTATATAAATGTAATGTATTTACCCCTTATCTATTGACGAGTATAGCTATCTCTTCAAAAGTTTCGTATGCAAATCTGCTTCGCTATCAATTAAAACTAATTCTAGATGCATGTTTTAAGAAAATAACTCCTTGTTTCGTTCGCTTTCAATCATATTTATATTTTTCTTATTTCCACCTGAATACGAGATGATACTTTCACTTACACTTTTCGGGGTTCGTTTTGATTTAGCTATTCCAAAGATATTATTGTACCTCCTCGATTGAAACACAGATTAGCAGATTGAATTCGACAATCACAGGCATTCCGCTATTTTCAGAGGCAATAAGACCGATAATAGTAGTGTGCATTATTTATACTTTTATTCTTTATTTCTTTTTCTGGCAGTTTTCAAAAGATTATTTAGGTAATAAAATCATTCCTAAATCTACTCATTTATATAAAGCTATTTATTTAAATATCTGTGTTTAATTTTGAAGTAAAGATTTCCAAGGGCTTACGCATACCACAGTGAAACATACTATTATAAGCATATCCGAATAAAACTTCGACCGCCTAGAACCTAACCTATTTTAAACATTATGCGAACATCAAAGCCCAGAAAAGAGTCGCTCATGATTACTCGTGTAACGCATTGTTGCATAAGCGATTCTATTTTCTTATTCTTCTTCTTTTACACATTTTATATGATATTTTTTGCATCATAACAGTATCAAAAATGTTGATTCCCTGGTCAAATCCGGTTACATTTCCCGAAACATTTTCTTTTCAAGGGATAATAATCAGCGTATGCTACTGTGCGACATTCAAAACAGACGGCAACCTTTTAAATTCTCGATATAAATTGTGTAGTTCCATCAATCCGTGTTCACCTTCTGTCGCATCCATCTCACAGTAGCAGTTTCATTATTGGTCGCTATAGCGACGAAAATGTTTCAGGTGCTTATTTGTACTTACGCTCATAAGATTGAGGTTTCAATATTTTAATCTGCCATTAGCAAGTATAATTCTTTTTATTTTAAATAGGTGTTCATGGACGACGATTCAATAAGTTATTTATAAATGTCAGACTCAGAACTACCGGTAACGGTCACGGGATAACATCCTCAGTGGCAATATCACTTATTTTTGAAGAGGGCGGCGTTGTTGTCTGTCACATAAGTCCGTCTTACATGTGGGTAGATGGCGATAGGACAAAATAAGTGATTTTTGGGTAGGAATCGACTTTTAAGGATAATTTAGACTACACATTAACATTTAACGATTCATTAACGAACACTACGTACAAACTCTTTTCATTTCTTTTCTCTTGTCTGTTTTCTTACATCATACTTCAAAGTATCATCACCACCTTTTTCGGGTGATGAGTTTATTGCTTGTCGCCGGATAAGTTCAACTCCCTGATAAAATTTTGAAGAGGAAGTTTTTTTTAGGGTGAAATTGACCTTTAATGGTTCCTTAGACTATGCATTAATACTTATCGGTGTTGTTATGGCAACTATGACTTCATCGTTTTCGTCGTTTAATTGCGTCTTCCCCTAAGACTTCTGGGCAGTGATTTGCAAATGAATTGTTCCAAAAGCAATTATTGTCAGCCTTTTGACTAAACAATTACAATTTTAAATGAATACGATTTAAATAGTGACATCGTTTTATTAATTTAAGGAATATTATACTGACAAGTATTGTCACATGAAGATAGATATTCGTTTTATTTATTTAGAGAATATTTAGCTGGCAATGACAATTACTCTTACGGATGAAAAAGAGTATTCTTTTTAATAATATTCACCGTGACAGACATTTATTATTTCAAAAGGAATTTTATCATGAAAAATACTTTTTACTGCTTGATGTAGACTGCACCGTGAAAAATCCACGTAAGCCAACTGATATAACATGGCAATTTATATTGTGATAATTTAGATAATAATTTAGATAATGATAATTGGAACTGGTTTGTAATAAGAATTGAAAACACGAAATCCTCAATCTTCTTACACACTCATATATACTAAACTCCACATGGACAGGGACAGGGACAGGGTACGAAATGTCGAGATTTATGTGCAGTTGTGTATTAGCTGCACAAAGGCACCTATGCGATGCTCGGTTATAACAATTAACTGAATCGACCAGCCTGTAGCAGCACCTCAACAGATTGACGATTAACATACTTCTTGAAGGAGTAAAAGAAAGATGTATCACTTTTTCCGCCTCGAAAAAGAAAATACATTTTTGAGGAGGATTGCTGCATGACCACCTTATTATACGAGTAAATCGACTACTGTATACTTCTAGCAGAAGAGTAAAAAAATAGATGTTTTAATGAACACAGATATACAACCCACCTTCCGATGACCTACTAGTAGCCTCCTCCCACGAACAAGAAGATGTTAGCTACTTTACATAGGTATGGTCTCCGCTCTGGAATCTTGTTAAGTATTACTTTTCGTCAATAAATAAAATAATGTATAGTCGTTTAAAAATAAAAAAACCTATTAAGATTTGTTTAAAAAACATGGCTGCCTTTGTGTGTTGATCTGACTGAAACTGACATTCCGTCAAACTTCCACTATTTCAAAATAATTCCTCATTAATTATATAATGCTGAAGGTTTCCAGAAAAGTGATAGTTCTATGATATTTGGCGTTACATTTACTATCACGGTTATTTCCGGTATGATGTACAATTTAAACTGTTACGACATCAATGTTAAACTTCAATTTATTTTACAATTCCCAAACGACAGGGGCCACCGTTTATTGGACGATACGTAAAAAGTTAATGAAGGCGAGAAAAAAACGAGAATTTAAAATCAAACAGATAAGAAAACTAATGTTAGTCAATAAATTTAGAAAAAATATGATAATATCTAAAATGAATGCATATGGATTGAGATTGAGATTGACTACCAGATTTTGATATTTAGTTTTGATCAAAATTTCATATTTATTAGTCAGAAATAGGTAGAGGAGCACTAACTTTCACATTAAGAAGTTCTGATACTTCTACCTATTCACCGACTTCCAATTTTATAACAGATAGCACTTTAAATATTACCCGGTGTAAAAGAAGGTAAGTCTTACTTCATTAGTCTGTTTCGTTTTCCTTGTCTCTTTTTTGTACCGTTAGGCCGACAAGGAAAGTGAAGGCAAAAAATGCAACTATTCTGTTTTTTAGAAATATTCGACTGTGAGACACAGAATTTACTAGATCGTTTAAACGATTTATGGGCTGTACTTGAAGGAAGATGTATTCAGTTCGAAATTCATTGGATCATACATATTTTTACTTCGGTGTTTTATTTGAATATTAACATAAACATCTCAAATTACAATAGTAATCAGTTTGTTAGGTTTACCTTATTTTCTATAATTTACAGACATAAACACCTCTGGCTATCAGGCAGGTGCATATAATAAATTCTCAGAACGTGAAAGGGTATTAGGATGTGATACATCTAGATTCGTAAAAAATAAAACAGAAATAATAGTACGTTAAAAAGAAGAAGATACAGGAGTGTTTACAAATATTAATATAAATGCCTGATTTCTGAAATGATATTTATACCTCCCCTTAAAAAGGGGCCACGAGACCAGAAATCAGCTGGATATACATTCGTCTGAAAGAGGGGTGAAAGGTGAAAAATATAAATCATTAGGCGAGGGGAGAGTTTCTTTTAAATACAGGATTTGGCCGCTTAGCCTGACCCACGCTTAGTGACACTGAACTAAACTTTTCACAAAGTTCTAAGATTCTAGTTTTAGTAATTTAGCAGACATTTTAGTCCTTTCAGGAATATTCTTTTCAGAGCCAAATATCTGGTATTTGGTCAGCCTTAATACAACTATGGAATTAAAACGATAGGTTCTGCTTCTGTAATATTTCCCCTGTATTTTGTAGGTAAGGTGTCCATGTATGTCACTAGCATTTTGTATTATGTTGCTATAAATAGATGTCTGATTAGATATATAAAATAAATACGTAAATATGTAAATAAAATGTGTATTATTAGGAAAGTAAAAACTAATACATTGTTGGCGGGGGTTGGTTCGATATTTAAGATAACTAAATATGGATACGCGGTTTACTACAAACGAGATGTTTTTGAAAAGCCGTTGAATAACACTACTATCAGTAGTAAACTTCAATACAATTTCGAGCCGATATATCTGTTTACCAGAATAACATGATTAAAATCAATTTAGACAGTGTTAATTGTACAAAGTGCAGTCTTTTACTTGAGGAACGTCATCATGTTTGAGGTGGTGCTTCATGGACTCCTCGCACCGGCCCAACATAAAATTAAGAGTTATTTTTTTACTATCTTTTTTGCTGTGATAAAAAAAGACGTAGGATTGGTCTATTAAATTATGCCAATAGTTGTGTTAATGCGTGGACATTAAATGCTGTGAGTTCTTGCGAGATTTTGCAAATATAAAGATTATCAGAAATTTCAATTTTGTTTGCTTCTACGAAACAATACTTATCACGAATATATTAATTAACTTTTCGAATGGAATTAAATCATTTTTTTTTATATCCTTATTTCATTACTTATTAGTCGTCTTTTCTCGCCATACAAGCTGAGGTTTGACGCTAAGAATACAACAACCTTAATTGGTTGGCTGATCCCCTAACAGATGAGGGTCGTTGGAGTAGCACTCTATATTTATTTCTTGGCATAGACTTAATTAAATGGTGAAAACATTGCGTAGATTTATTGTATTACTCTAAATAGAAAACACGAATAATTACATACTGTCAATATAATAATAGATATTGGAAAAACAGACGACCAAAATGACTCTCTCACTTAACCTTTCTATAATATTATAAAGAGTGTTGGTGATATACTTGTATTCGGACACGCACGATAGGAACCAGAATAATATCTGTTCATAATAATGTTCATATATATATATATATATATATATGTATATATATATATATATATATATATATATATATATATAATGTAAAACGGTTTGAAATTAAAAAAATACATAAAAGTTCTAGAAACCTGATCTCACAACAGGGAACACAAGTTGTAATGCCAGTGAATTATCACTGGTAATAACTTGTGGGAAAACTCCTAGTGAGTAAATAATAATCATAATGATGCTGCTGTTGTTGCTGCTGCTGCTGCTGCTGTCGATGATGATGATGATGATGATGATGATGATGATGATGATGATGATGATGATGATGATGATGATGATGATGATGATGATGATGATGATGAAGAAGAAGGCCGGTTTCTATGGAAATTTGTCACGGAGATTATGAAAATTACAGTCATTTTTGCCTATATGGTCTCAATTTGAAAAAAAAAACGTCATTGAATGTTTCTCACAATATTAAGTAAATGTGTCACTTACACTTATGATTCAACAGTTCTTAATATATTTAAAATATGTTTTTATATTTTTTTCAAGTATATTTATAACTTAAATAAATAAAAATCCATAGATGAATTTGTAAAAACAATCCAGAAAATGTGTGGATGTAAGGATTATAAGTGAACAATATGAAATTACTTCAAAATATTTATAAACTATATTTAGAAATTAAAGTGTGAGATGAAAAAAGAATTGGACACCACATATATGTTTTTTTGTTGTTTTGTTTCCCAATTTTAACAAAATGTGCAAATGTTTCTGGAAAATAACTCAAATTCGTTGTTCCAATGGTCTGGAATAAGCCGCAAAATCACACGGAATTTTGCTTTTTGGTATTAATAAAACACAAGGTAAATATATATTAACTTCATGCTGTTAATAAAATCCTAGCTTTACCTTAACTTTATATACGCATAAACATTGTTAATAAAGTAATTTATTTTTGCATGTGTTATTTTTTATTTCAGAAATCACGAACATATTTTTAATAAATCGTCGAATACCCAAATCTTAGATCATCGGTCTGTCCTGTGTCATATTCTGAAGAAAGTCCTGTTCTACCAAGACCAACGGATTAAAATGTATTAATTTTTTTAAATTCTGAACAGTCAGAACCAAATATGCGCATCTTCGTCTAAGCATAGTGAAGTTTACGTAATGGAAGATTCAGAATCAGAACAAAGTGTATTCGCACGAACCGTGCGAAACGGTGTCGTGAGACATCTAAATTCAACAAAACACCAGTGAAGCGTTAGCGTGTACGACTACAAGAAAAGAATATGCTGCATAAAGATGTTCGAGTAACCAAGTTCAGATCACGTTCTGATGACTTTGTGCATAGATTTTCTTTAGAAAACAATTTGCTTATCTGAGTTGGTTTCCGCATTCAAGGATTTTCTAATTTTTCGCAGTTTGTTTGCCCACACAGTCGGCAGTTACTGTTTTTCTGGGTTGAAACTATTTTAGCTTGAATGTAGTTTGTTCTAATCGCATCCATTAGTATAGATTCCGTTTATCTGTTCAAGTTACCTTTTTTTAGCTATGTCTAGCTATTTTCGATGGTTTCTTCTCTTGTCAGTCTCATGAAGCGTCCATGTGGTTGTTTTTCCCCACTTTTCTTTTCTTGTCTGTTGGTTTCTTGTGTCGGTGCTGAGTTAAAAGTTTGAACGGTGTCTCTTGCTGCGGTGATTTTCTTTTCCGTGTTCTGAGTTATATTTTTCTCCAGATATTATTCGAGTCTGCCACACTTTATTATTATTATTATTATTATTATTATTATTATTATTATTATTATTATTATTATTATTATTATTATTATTATTATTATTATTATTATTATTATTTACTCACTAGGAGTTCTCACACAGGTCATCAGTGATTTCTGACCGACAACCAGTAGTATTCCCTGGAGTCTGAGTGACAACAAGTCTCCCCATATTTCCAGTATTCTCCACCTCTTTTGGATAGCCACCGCAAATTAACTTGCAATATAACAACAGCAGTTTACCATTAATTTCTCGCTGGTAAGGACCATTGGTCTTCTCTGGGAGTTGGCTGTCAATAAGCCTCCATAAGGTCCCAGCAGTCTCTGCATTTCCAGTGGAGGTCTGGTTTGTGCTGTCCCCCTCGGTCATCTCATAATCCTTGTTCCTATGCAAATATTTTGTGTGGGGTCAGCCTAGGCTGGTACCATTTTTTAATTATTTTTATTATTATTATTTTTTTATTATTTATTTATTTGCTATTTTTTATTTGGGGGGGGGACAGGGAGCTGATGGTGTTTCTTGCTATTTCTGTTCATTGGTTCATTTTTGTGTCGTGTCGGTTGAGGCCGGTGTAATTTATGAGCTTATACAGTCATGTTTCTTGTATTTTCTGGTCCTTGTTTGTGATGTGTTCTTCTTGTAGAAGATTCCGTGTGACCCTTCGTAGCTTATTCGGGTTGGTTTTCCTTAAGAGTATAGCTGGTTTGATCATTGATTCCAATTTCCCCCAGTCTTTTTTCCATGTTTTTTTTTAGGATTGCTCCTAGTGCCCCTACGATTATTGGTTTTATACTGACTTTCTTCATGCTCCATATTTCTTCTAGTTATCTGGCTAGTTTTGTGTATTTGCTTCGTTTGTCCGTCTCTTTGATCTTCACTCTTGTGTCTGCTGGAACGGCGAAGTCTACGATTTTGCAAGATTTTCATTCTTGTCGATTATTATAACATCAGGTCTCCTGGCTTGTATGAGTTTGTCTGTTTGTATATCCATATCCTAGAAGGTTTTGTGTTTTTCGTTTACCAGTACTGTTTATGGTTTATGTTTGTACTATTTGTCTGCGTATTCGAAATTCAATTGTTTGCACAGTTTCCGGTGTACTGCTTTCCCCACACAGCCATGTTTGTTCTTGTATTCTCATTAGGCTAGTTTGCTACACTCACTTATTATATGATTTACTGTTTCGTATATTTGTCCACACAGTCTGCATTTACTGTTTTCCTGGGTTTTATCTATTTTAGCTTTTTATGTAGTTTGTCTTAATTGCATTTTTATGTGCAGCCATCAGTAAAGATTCCGTTTTTCTGTTCAAGTGTCCTTTACTTAGCCATGCCCAGTTATTTCCGTTGGTGTCTTCTCTTGTCAGTCTACTTAAGCGTCCATGTAGTTGTTTTTCTTCCCATTTTCTTTACTTGTCGTTTGGTTTCTGGTTTCAGTGCTTCACGAGTTGTTCGTTGGAACGGTGTCTCTTGCTGCAGTGATAAGGATTTCCATGTGTTTAGTTATGTATTTCTCCAGCTTTTTTTGAGTCTTCAACACAATTTTCTATACTTACCAGTCCTCTTCCCCATTCGTTTCTTTTCATGTAGGGTCTGTCCGTATCGTCTTGTGGGTGTAGTGCGTTGTGCATGGTCATTAATTTTCTAGTCCTCTGGTCAAAGTGCCATAGTTCCTCTTTGGTCCAGCCTATTAATTATCCAGAGTATCGTAGTATTGCCACTGCCTAGGTGTTTATTCATGTTACTAGATTCCTTCTATGTAATTTCGTTTCTAGGAGCTTTCTTATTCTTCGTAAATATTATTTTCCAATCTTCTTTTTCATTTATGTAGATTTGATGGTGTCTGCTTCCAGAACTCCAGATGTGTGTAGCTATCCTGTTACCCTAGCGCTCTTATTTCTTCTTGGTTGGGAGGTTCCAGGCCCTCTGTTGTCGCCAGTTTTCCTATTTTATTTTTAGTAGTCCACACTTTTCTATTCCGAATTTTATTTGATGTCCTGGCTGAAGATTCTGGTCGTGTTTATCAGCTTTTCCTATTCCTTTTTGCTTTTTGCAAATAGTTTCAGATCATCATTGTACATCAGGTGGTTTACTCTTAGTTCTGTGTCTGTAAACTTGTACCCGGCATCACATTTTCTGAGTATGTAGTTAAGTGGCATCATAGCTATTATGAACAGTAGTGGTAATAGGGAGTCTCCTTGGGAGACGCCTCTCTGTATCTTTATCTCAGGGAGGTGTTCTTCTCCGGCTGTCTATTCCAGTCTCCATGTCCCAATTTCTTTCTTAATAAGATTAATCATCCGTTCGTGTATTTTGTATATTTTTAAACATTCAATAAACCATGTATGCGGGATAATGTCGTAAGCTTTTTTGTAGTAAATCCATGCCATGGATATGTTTTTTTTCTGTTTGTTACTTCTTTCAGAATCCTTTTATCGATGTATAGGAGGTCATGCGTCCCTCTTTTCCCTGTACGGCTTTCTTTTTTTTTCTTAGTGGAGTAGGCAACGTTTGTTTAGAGACTGGTAGATTTGTTCTCTCGGTTGTGCCGTCTGGATTTTCTACATTGTTACTAAACAGGTTATTGGTCTGTAGTTGCTTGGGGTCGTTCCTTTTTTGACATCTTTTTGTATAAGCATTGACTTTTCTTTGGTCATCCACACTGGTATGTTTGTTGTGTGGATACCTCCTCTCGGTTTCTGCGCCAGTCTTTCATGTACGGTCGTGATTTTTTGTAAACAAACATGCATGTATTCCACCACGGCCTGGTGCTTTTCAGTTTGCCATTTTCCTTACTATTATTATTATTATTATTATTATTATTATTATTATTATTATTGGTAACCTACATTAAAAAATATACCCACTGTGGGATTTCTATTCGAAATAATGTAAAGCGGAGATGGGTGGTTGTCTGATCTGCTATTCGATTTATCGTTCCTTCTCATCACTCAAATAGTTTAGCGCGGGTCCTAGAACAAGGCACGAGGTTTACTCGCTAGCTTTTAGCGTGACAGGATGAAAGTACATATTTTTATATATATGCAAATAAATACACATAGGTTTATATTATCAAATTGAGCATGCGTGTGTGTGTGCGTATATGTGGTCAAATAGACTTTACTTCATTCAAGACCCGGATAAGTAAGAGTGCAAGAAAGAGTAACACTAACGATAAATGTCCAATCGATGTAGTTGTGTTGCCATTGGTAACGTACAACCGCGTTTACAAGACGTAGACGTAGACAGCGCTCTCTGATGCGCGGGCAATGCATTTCAATTGAATATTATATTTCCATCGTGGTTTTAGCGAAGATATGCCTATTTCCCGTGAGTGTTGGCGTCTTTGTGAGGCCGGTCGTATTACCACCGTTCAGTATTGTATCTTGTAGCACCGACGCATGCATTATTCACACTAAGGTCATGGAATTATTCTCTGACGGCAATATTAGCAAACCTGGGACAAGTTTACTGTTTAACATATATTACCGGCGTATGTGCATTATATTTAATCTTCGGAACATATAAAAAGGTTTGCGTTGAGGTATCCTGGAATACCGCTTGGTAATGATATGCAACCTTAATTCCCTGTTTTTTCGTATAGTTAACAGTAAAATAGCAGCAGTTTCACCTCTAAAGAACAATCCTCATCCGTAGCGGTGACAACGTGGTAGTGTCATAAATATCTCGTCTGGAACTTCGTTACCTGACAGAGCAACTTATAGCGGCACACAGTAGTAGTCATGCTGTCACCTTACTAACAGGTATTTGGTGAAAATCCAGGAAAAGGAGGAGTCAGAACCCGTCGTCATCTGGTCGACTCTGCTTTGCATGTGGTTAGTCCAGGAATCTCAGTCGTGAATTTCCTTAGTGCATCCCGGGCCTAACCTTATCTGACAGAGCATGCAATCATTGAGATTTGTTGCCCTAGGGGGGAAACCTACAAACCTGCATGGTAGAGAATAACTGCGATTAGACTTTCTTGGAGCACGATTTTTGCGAGCTCTTTGCAGATGTCCGACTTACGCTAACGAACGAACACACAAACAAGCATACTAAGCATTCGTAACGTATTCTTTGGCATATACGTTGACACGTTTTTGTCATAAACCAATCAATTAGACGCCTACGTTTCTATCGAGCTCTTTGTTACACCAAGTCAATGTTCATATTCGAAAAAATTAAATAAATATATTAATATTTAATCGAAGATGCATTAAATGCAACTTGAGTTTTCTAAATCAGTTATTATAAGTCTAAGGACAAATACATGTTCTGTGTGCAACCAATCGTTTCTCATACAAATATGTTTTCGAAATAATAGATATTATTAAAATGAAGACTATTATTATTCACAATCATCTTTCAACAAGCTGCAAGCTTTGGGGTTTTGTCAAAGTACCTTCGACTTTGACAAGCTTGTACAACTTCACGGAAAAACTCGAACAGACGACTTTTTCTAACTGCTGCAACGGAAGTGATCCTGGTCAGATAGAAATAAATGTAGACTTTAGGTTGGATGCGACAGATCTTCTATACTGTCAAATAAATGTTACGCGGCACACTAATATTTTCTTTAACCTTGTGTTTTTATTTTAATGGTTATCCTTAGTGCACAATAAAACCAAATATAGTATATTATTGTCAGTAATTGTACTTGAAATGCACTCAATTTATACTACTGCAATAGAGAATAAATTCCTCGTTTCTAAAAATTGTACTTTTAAATAAATATACAAATGTAACTGAAATGTTATAATATAATCTGGAACTGTTATAGTAATTTATATTTTGGCAATTGTGGCTGTAAATAGTTATTTCTCTATAGTGTTTTTATTCAAATGAGTCGACAGTTTGCAAAGCTTAAAGTCACACGAAAATAATGACCAGGGAAATGGATTTGAATGATGAATTTTATGAGAGGATCAGAAATAATGGATTGAACGAACAAAATTTGATTATTTATAAGAGACTGTTCATGATAAGTATTTGTTGATATACAATTTGAAGACGGCCAAGTAGTCCGGAGAGAAGCTATTCTATATTAATGTATCACACAAATGGGAGGTTTTAGGAGCGAAACTATGTTCATGTAAATTTAGTGTAATGTTATACATAGGGAGAAAGAAATAACATGTGCTTGTAGTTGTTGTGTAGCACAACGAGCTCCAAAGTTACATTGTTCGCGCGACCTTCATTCAACTTGACAATGGGGGATTGCAGGATTTTTACTATGTATCAAATATTGCCAGGTTGCCTGTGAATTTATGTATGTGTGTTGATATAATGCTGGGAGTCAGATAACTCAAATGGCAGACCCGTCCGGTTCACCTATGTGGCAGATTGCCACCGGTTTGCATCTGCGAGTGGGAATTTTTAATCTGAAGAAAAAAAACCTTCTGCAAAAGGCGACGCGTGAAACAGGAATTCCCTGGCCGGCTGCTACAATGAGCTGATAAAGGCCAACTTAAAACAACGGAATCTAGAGAAATAAATATTCATTAAAGCCGTAACATCTTAGTTATTTTCCTTGCATCGGCTGCCAAGAGTTCATTTGGCGACGAAAGTGGTGTCACTTTTATAGATTCTGGATATAAATATAACGTGCAAAGGCTGACGTGGCCTTTACGAGTTCAGCGACAATAGTGGTAACAACGTGTTTCGTCTCTCGTGCTTCTTGTTTTGTTTCTGTTTTAAAGTAATTAACACTATTTTAATACTGGCGACAAAGGATTTACGTGACGTGCTCACAATGAAAAAAACGAAACGTAACAAAGAAAATGTTCACAAGAACAGAGAAAATGTCTTCTAACGGACTACCCAACTTTCCAAGTTCCGGCGTCCACTCTGATCAAAATACTATGGGAATCCGCTGCCAAAAGTGGTTGGACCAGCTTGTGAATCTATCCATTGCTTTGGACATAGACACGCACAAAAAACGAAAGGGCATCCGCTTTCACTACACCGGAGGCGAAGTTCTTGGTATTTGCCCAAACATCACGGACATGCAGAAAAACGTAGGCGCAACTGTCGAATCAGGAGATAGATCAAAGATACTGAACACATATGAAACAGCAAATAAGTGACTGACCGACTATATCTCATGCCAAAAGAATATGTCGTACGAGATTTTCAAATTTCGACGCGCATAGCAGAATACGGACGAAGCGTTCGACTCATTCCGCGAGACTGAGGACTTTAGCGGTCACGCGTGACTTCCCAGACACGGATCGAGTAATACTCGCACAGATAGTACAGAGCTGTTCGTGCTCTAAGGTCAGAAGAAAGGAGTTAAGAGACAACTATACACTCAAAAAAGTATTGGACGAGGCTAGGGCGATTGCACACGTGATGTGGGCATAGAACGGGAGGACGTCAACAACCTGTCGTCCAATCACTATAAGGAAATCTACAAGCGATATATATGCAGACATGAAGCTACAGTGAATGCTACCACGGGCATATACGAGATAGTAGTCGGCAATTTGCTCCGGTGCCTTGACCACGTCGCAAACATGTCGGGCATGTTGTCTATTAATGTAGATACTCGGCAACACATGTGACGTGCCCTGCTAAAGAACAGGGATATTGGAACTGCAAAAAAGGAATCATTTCGCCAAAGTCTACAACTCAAAGTCGGTAAGACATTTTCATACACGTATCAAAATGAAATTAAATCCCATGCTACGTCGAGTGATTAATCTGTGCTCACAGTAAAAATTCGCACGTCGACAAGAACGCCCATCGCCACCATTTTCGTTAATGACTCCCCAGTAGTATTTCTTTTAAATACCGATGTCTGTGTCAACATAATTTCTGGACGCACGTACGCTGGTGTTCAGTACAGACCAACAATACATAGCACAGCCACGCGTATATTTGCGCATCGCTCCAAACATGCCATGTCCATTAGTGAATTCATTACCGCCCCGATACAATTTAAAGAAAAATGTGCGAAGCGAAAAAATGTAATCGTCGATCATGAAGACCCTTTGTTCGAGTACGATCTACCAAACCTGGTCAGTGCTTATTCTGCCGAGGCACCGAGTATGATAACCTTTAATTTCACGTTTCATATAACAGGATCTATCCCTAGCGTATTCTCTTCGCTATTCGAAGAAAAGATGGGAAATATTTCCGGACCCACTATTAAGTTACACAACGGCACTTCGGTCTCACCGGTAACATAACCACATCATAGGATACCTATTTATTTGAGGAAGAACCTAGTCAGAACTAAAACGCATCAAGGAAATTGAAGTGATTGAGGATGTTATGTGGCCTAACCCCTGGGTTAATCCGGTGGTGATAGTTCTTAAAAAAAACTAGTGCTGTACGAATCTACCTGGACATGCGAAAAGCAAACCAAGGGTCAAATATCGCATGCCAACCGTTCATGACTGAGTTAAACCACTAAGGAGTGTTAAGTTAACTGAATTTGTCGAGCGTGTACTATTAATTACAAGATACTACATTGTGGAGTAAATACTGCTTCAAAGATATTCCAAACGGCCATTGCGAATCACTTGAGAGGCATTCCAGAGGTCAAATACCTCTGAATGACATCATCGTCTATGGACGTGACCAAGCTTCACATGATGCCAAAGAATGCTGGGGCAAGACTAAACAAGGAAAACGTTCCTAGTCTCAGTGAAATAGCTCCCTTCTTTCGGACACACCTTCAGTAAAAATAGATAAGACACAGAATGGAAGTGGTCGGAGACAGAAGAAAGCGAATTGAGCAAGTTTAAAGCTCGCACTGGAGCCAATTTATGGTCTACAAATATCTTTGTAGACGCAAGCCTCGTTGAATTATTGGCAATGCTTACACAAGACGGAAAAATACTGTGTCATGCTAGTCGTGTTCTTACAGATGTGGAACAGCGATACCCACAGACTGAGAGAGATGCTAGCTGTGGTGTACGCGTTTTTTACCTATATATGTATGGGTCGGTTCACCATCACTACTGGGCACAGACCACTTATCGGGATCATCAAAAGCCTCAAGCCGGCCACGTCAGGAATTGAACTCTGACGTCTGCGCCCTACGCCATATAAGTATAGCTTGATGTACCACACTTGAATGGACGACCAAATAACCACCGACTACCTCAGCCGATATCTTCATCACAAACCCAAGAGAGATAATGCGGCTGAGACATACATAAGATACGTGTCTCAACATGCAATATCCGAATCTATCAATATTGAGGAGGTGAAGCTAGCCACATGAGAAGACCCTCTGTTGCAGAAAGTGATGACTGCACTTAAAGCGGAAACCGAAATGACCATCAGATATCCAGTTTCAAACGTTTTACGGTCGAATTATCCGCACAAGATAATCTCATTCTTCGAGGCCACCGCCTCGTGATTCCGTCCAGCTGAAGAAAAGAACTGTGGACAAAGCCCACCACGCACACCAGGGCATTGTAAAGACGAAACAGCAAGTAGTAGAAAAGGTCTGGTGTCATGGAATCGACAAGCCGTTAGAAGATATGGTGCGCATCTGCATCGCCTGTCAGGCTTCCAAGCCCACATCCCAACCATAGTTTCATAGGTGTTAAAGTAAAAAACCACGCGGCTCCTATTCTCAACGTAAGAAATAAGAGAATCAGCAAGATAGCGATTATCAATGCTTTCTGAACAACTGCCCTAGACAGTTGTGTAGTTTGCATAAATGTCAACAAATTATAAAAAAATATTATTTTAATGATGAGCAATGAAAATCAAGAAGAAAGAAGCACCCAGTATATCTCCTTAAAAAAGCCGGCGTTGAAACTACATGTTTCAGACTTCTTTCCATAAAAAATACTACATTTATATATCTATGAAAGGGCAAATAAATTAGTGGTCGAGAAGACATTGCCAACATTTTCGATAGCTGGCAAATTAGTGAAGCACCACTCTTTGCAAGACCCTATCAAATGTTTGATATCTTGAGAGATGTGTTCCTAAAATAAAGACTCTCGTCGAGAGATTAACTGATCTTATGCAACATTACAGTCAGCGCGTCAACATTTGATTTCACAAGGCAGGATCTGTATTGCTGTTCACTATGATTTTTGATGAGATGGGTGACAACTTCTAGATATATTAGATATACAAATAACGTTCTAATACAACGCCAAGGACTGATCAGTATCTACTCTAATTATATATACTGAAAACCAGTATTCGTAAATACTGAGAAGACCGACAAATTCTTTCAGAGTTGGTAAGCATGGAGTAAAGAGGTTGGTATGGATAGAAGAATTCGATCAGTAGACTCTTAAGGATAATAACAGGAATGTTGTCACGCCAAGTTGCCTTGCTGACATCAAAGTTCCTGATTAATTTAGTACTATATATATATATATATATATATATGTATATATATATATATTATATATATATATATATATATATATATATATATATATATATATATATATATATATATACAGCCCTTTGTGGGTTTTAGTCATGAATGGTAATTCCATAAGAATTTGGTTCTGATTACAAAAACGAAGAATTGAATGCGAAGATACTTATTAAAATATGTGGCTTTGTCAGATGTTGAGGAAACACAATCTTGTCAATTCACAATAGTTTAAATAGACGTCTTACATATGTCTAGCACCATATTTGTTATTCTCTGTAACTCTCAAGAACCTAGTTTCTGCTCAGAAATTCTAGATTTAAAATATTGGGCATGTACACCTCTTTGTTTTCTATAAGCTTATAGACAGCTTTTGTTGCAATTAATGTATTGCTCTGATAGTAATTTAAATCGCGGTTCCTGTGAGAAGTGGAAGCGGTACACTGAGATGTGTATCATGTTTGGCATTTTAGTATTAGAAATTTGACAGGGTATGAAACTCTCGATATCAGTGATTATAACATTCATTTTTATTCATGTTAATTCTGTATAATCGTAAAAGTCCTCAAAAGATAGAAGAGTAGATGTGCTCCGCTCAGTGTAAGTTGTTTGACAAAGACAATATAAGTTTGCAAAATGTCCACCAACAACAGGTACGTGAGTGGAGTTGTCAACAACCTGAGTCAGCTCATAAGCAAAGGAAAAGTTACGAAAAATATTTATTATATCATCAGTATTGTTTAATAGATTAGAAAATCTACAATGTGTACAAGTTACCATAAATATAAATATAAGCATAAAGAGGCACAGACAGCATTTGTATGTTTTCACAGATAGGCACAATAACAGTAACTCTATCATGCTGCGAACGATATGGCACAATCATGTAAGAAGTGCTGCGTAACACGGAATCACATAAAATATAACTCAAGGTTTTCATTGATATGTCTTAACCACATTAAGAAGGGAGGAACAACAGTAACCGATATCCTACAACGAATCTGCAACAGAATCTGGCAGACTGGAGAGTGGCCGTCAACTTGGACACAGTCACTCATCATCACGCTTCCCAAGTAAGGTAACCTACAGCTGTGTCAAAATTACAGGACCATTAGTCGTATCAGCCATGCCAGCAAGGTAATGTTGAGGGTCATTTTGAACAGACTTAGACCACAAGCAGATGAGATCATCGCTGAAGAACAAGCTGGATTCCGTAGGGGTAGAAGCACCACAGAACAAATCTTCAATCTACGAGTTCTGAGCGAAAAGTACAGACAAGAACAACAAGAAATATACAATGTGTTTGTTGATTTCAGGAAAGCCTTCGACAGAGTCTGGCACGACGCACTGTAGTCAAAAATGAAGAAATACAACATCGGTCAAAAAATGATCAAAATAATACAGGAGTTGTATACTAAAGCAACAAGTGCAGTTCTCGTTCAGGGTTCAGTGGGGGATTGGTTTTACACTGCAGTTGGGGTTCGCCAGGGCTGTCTGTTGTCGCCAACACTCTTCAACATCCTCCTTGAACGAATCATGTCAGATGCCCTTGATGATCACGTGGGCAGAGTCAGCATTGGTGAACGAACCATCACAAACCTCAGATTCTCCGATGACATTGATGGACTTGCCGGAAATAAAACAGAACTTTCTTATCTAGTAGTCCGCCTCGACAGAACATCCACAAGGTACGGAATGGAGATCAATGCTGAAAAAACGAAGCTGATGACGAATAGTGGACAACCATTATCAACAACGATAACAGCCAACGGCCAAAAACTGGAAACCGTAAACCAGTTCAAATACCTTGGCGCTATACTCAGCAACAAAGGATCCAAGACTGAAATCCTGGCAAGAGCAGCACAAACGGCAGCAGCACTTTCAAAACTGAAATCAATCTGGAAAGACGGAAACATTAGTCTCCGTTGCAAACTGAAGCTACTGAATACACTAGTATTATCCATCTTTTTGTATGCATGCGAGTCATGGACCTTGACAGCTGAGCTCCAAAGAAACATCCAAACGGTAGAAATGAGATGCTACAGAAGAGTGCTTGGCATCTCTTACTCAGACCGTGTCACAAACGAAGAAGTTCGCGCGCTCATCAACGCAAATCTGAACAACTACGAAGATTTACTGACAACTGTAAGAAAAAGAAAGCTTGTATGGTATGGTCACGTGACAAGGAGCAGTGGTCTCTCCAAAACCATCCTTCAGGGAGCAGTGCAAGGCAAGAGAAGGAGAGGTAGACAACACAAAAGATGGATAGACAACATCAAAGAGTGGACGGGCTACAACTTCGCTACAACCCAGTCCATTGCCCATGACCGTCAGAAGTGGAGACAGTTGGTGTGGAGTTCATTGGTGCAGCGCCCCTACGACCCAGGAAGGGGTTAAGGGACCAAGTCAAGTCAAGTCAAGTCAAGCCACATGTAAAACCGTCCCTGACGTAGATACAATTTCAATGTCTATCGTGATTTCGTATGCCGTGTTAAGAGGCCATTTTAGAATAAAATGTAATCTTGCTGAAGCCATCGACAGAAGTTGATGGACCAATGCTAGTTACATACAGAATCAAGTCAGGTTATGCCTCATTTTAATGGTTCGGCATCTTTGGAAAGTATGAACGCAGGGTTATAATGTGTGTAAAGAGATACATTATAGTAGGGATCAACACTAGCAGTTGAATAACTGGGTTTATCTTTATTATTTATGTTAGTAATGTTCATTATAAAAATATAAGAAAGCGTTTAGCATGTTAGTTGAAAGCAGAAGGCAGGAAGAATAGGCAAATACACTTTTTTGTAAAGAATTTAAGAAAGAAGAGCTATTGTCATTCCAACTTATTTATCATCGAAAGGCCCACCCGTAAACAACTATATGGGTCATACTCTATTTGGAAAATGCGGTATAGCGGCTCCATTATTATACATCTTCTGATTGGACAGTCTTCGTGAGAGATACTCCACAGTTCGAGTCCTCATTTAAAATGCAGATAATTTAAACTCAGGTAAAACGTTTACCCTCCAGCAGCTTTATTATTTACACTTTAGAGAAGAACCAGACAGAGCATCTTCTATATACAAAACACTCAAAATGCCAACCTAGAAAACAGCGATAAGTTCCCTATTTTGTGAAAGCGTCGTTGGTTTCGTGTAAATACTAAAGTGAGAGTTAAAAGAGGAGGAAAGAGCACAAACACAGTCTACTTTCAACTCTTCATCAGTACAGATTTTTTGTTTCAATTGAGCGTATTTTACCTTCTACGGCTTTTATTTTAGTGTTATGGTATTTCCACACACGTGCCTCTCGAACAAGCCAAGGTCTACAGAAGTACAGGTTTAGTCGCCGAAAATTCGACTAGGGAGCAGTTAGTAGTACATCACATGGTAATACAAGCAAGTAGCAAAGTAAGCTTAACGTAATACTTTAATAATATATCACGTTCCAATCATAGCTTAGTAAGCTTATACATCTGGTAAAGTACTACTGACCCAAAAGCAATTACTTCTAAATAATATATAACAGTTACCTAGAAAACAATTATAACAATTTTAATTTTACTTGATATTATGTTTGAAGCATTCCACTTGAAACGAACGAATTTCTCCATGGTAGATTGAACAAGAATATTTCTTCATGGTAAATTGAACAGCAATATTTTGGACATAGTCCAAACCGATAAGAGATCTTCATCAACTGAAGGAACATTAAAATGTATGCAAGAGTAAGCTGAGAATAACAAAGGCCAGGTGGTGAAAGTAGTGGGGTTAGGGAAGAATAATTAACGGTTTCAGGCATTTCGGTGTCTACTATTTATTTAATTTTAATATTCATTGAAATAGCCTTAGGACATACTTTCAATTGCTACCAAAGATTTACTGAAAAACTATAGTTGCTTCCTGTTAAATAAGTCAAATACTTATATGCATTCTTCTTCAGATATTTAATTTAAACATTCACACACACACACACACACACACACACATACATATATATATATATATATATATATATAATTCAATAATGGAATTAAATTAACTTCTCTTCGGTGTAATCGCCACGAAAAATCTCAATCTGCACTGTTCACTGCTTACTTTTCACTGCTCACTGCCCAGAAATCAACTGAGTTCTTCAATATTAAAAGATAAGTGTTCATAATAATAAACCCACTACCTAAGCAAAATGCATATTAAAGTCTACCACCTATAGAAATTGACTCCAAACAGCGAATCGGCAAAGGTGAGATAACTCAATTGACAGATAGTGTCACCAAGATAAATTATAACACTATCTTAAACTACACGCCCCCATACATCATCAAAGACATTTCACATCGCATAATCCAGTACCCAAATCGATGCCTTACGTTCTTTTCGCGGTCTTTGCATTGCAACCGCCTAACTTTCATTGCATTCGGATTCGGCGCTTATATCTCCATCGTTTACATGGCCCACGCGCTTTACATCTAAAATATGCCGCGGCATCACGTGACGTTCAAGTTGTTAGGGGACTGATTTCCGTAATTACTCCTTTTTTGCATTGTGTCGTGCATCGTGCATTTGGCGGCTTCACCCGATTTGAATTCTGGCTGCCCCTCGTTCTTCGATTTCCGGGGATGTTTATCTCAGGTGCCTCCATTCATAATTAAAAATTGATTTATGCAGCACTGTCTCCTTTTTCTGTCCGACCTAGGGTGGCATGGTGTACAAGAATGTAGCCTCTTCAAGTGATACCCCTCTCAGATATTGCTTTCACTGGCCGATGATGCCGCTCCACTATTCCATTCCCCCCGTTACATATGCTGCCCTGTAATATATTTCTTCTTTTTAGCATTGTATGGAGAAGTTGTGATCGAAAAACTGTGGCATTGTCCATTATCACTTCAATTACTGGGCCCGTTCAAGTATCACCTTCTCCAATTCCTTTGTATCATCAGCTGCCGTCTCTGCATGTAGCTCCCTTCTATATTGCTAGTCGCCTAGGTCCACAGTCAAGTATTGACAAGTATGCTCCGCACGATAGTATGTTATATCATTAGCTACATTTGTCCAATTGTCTGCAGTCCCAATTTCACCAGGATCATGTATATTCGGGGCAGAATCGATTGATTGACATCGAACGCACTTCCTAACCACTTTCTGAACTTCTTTCCGTTTCATAAGTTAATAAATTTGCCGAACCAAATATAATGTTCTGTATACTCCCATGTAATGCAGCTCTTCTAGTTCCTAGGTTCCTCGACAACATACCATGACCGTTTCTCTCTGAAGTAACCATCGTTGGTTTAGTCGGGTAAGGGCATGCGCTTTGTTTCTCTTAAAAAACACAAACACTGCCTTTATTCGCAGATAAATTCCGGATATTAGCTCTGCAAGTATTCCTAATCCCCGCTTCACAATCATTTCTCCAACACCCATGGTTTGTATCATTCCACTGTAAAGTGCACCCAACTTACTACCGTTGCTGAATCAGTTCTTATTTCGATGTATATTAACTCCCATTTGATAGCTAAGTTGATGCCTTTTAGAACAGCATCTAATTCGGCCACGTTAATGTGATTGAAATCATCCTTTTTTTCTCAGACATGCTGCCTTTACTGCTACCAAACCACCAATCTCCACAACAACGCCTGTCTCAATACTGCTAGCATCACACCCCACAACTCCTATTTTTGTTTTATGTATGCGCCTAGATCCTTTAAGAGGGTCCTCCTTTTGTACATCTGCTAGAATATCCTGCATTACTTTGACAGTTTTGCCATGAACTCTGCCCTCTCAGTCTACTCCAGTTGCTTTTCTTTTTACATAATTGGAGGCCGGCCGCCAACTGGATAGTGCCATAGCAATTTACCGCTAATAGAGAAGAACTAACTACTTATTTATTCCGTCATCATCGGGACTTCATTGCCTGTTCTCACCCATATTTCCTTTCATCAGCTTAAGATCAACCGTTGCTTCGCCGTCCAAGAAGTCTGACGGCTTTGCTGTTAGCCCGAATCCACTAAGATATTCCACCACTCGCTCTGTCGATACATTTGTCACATCCACGATTATGTCATCAATGTACGAATCAGTGGCCTTTTTGTCTTATTTCCTTTCATTAACACAGTTTTTAGAACGGCCGCCATAATCTTTGGTGCAACGTTAAGCCTAAATCCTAACCATATCAGGCAGTAGGTTCTTCCTTTATAACAGACAAGCTGGTACTGCTATAGTTCTTTTGCCACATGCAGCTGCAAGTATGCAGACATAAGGTCTACAATCGCAGTTTCTCCTGCCAACTTCCTCTGTTTTCACATCTTTTCATCACACACATCTATTGTGTCGCTTCCCGTATGACATGCTACAAAGCGGTTCGATGAGGGAAAGTCTAACATTGGCCTGACTTTATCTTTTGTGGCCTAGAACACTGCTCTTAACGGTGACACACGTTTTCCTTCACCCTTCAATGGTAAGAGAATACTGTGGTCTATCCATATTTCAACCTCCTTCTCAAACTCTGAGTATTTTCTCACACTCTATGGAATTCTTGTGATATTTTATTTGGTTCTGCAACACGGGATGGTCTCCCATACATTTCCATTTCACTGTCAATTTTTTCCACCAAACTCTGTTACCTCGATTTGCAAATGTTCGACTGATATACAGCTATAGCACCATATACGTCTCCAAATTCCACCTTTGTTTTGTCTGTAGTCCCATCAAATTAATTACATCTATTCCAATTATGACATCCACCCTGTCAATCATGTTATGTATTACAATAACGTCCACCTTCACGCGTACTTCACATATTTTTATCTCTACATGCCGGGCTCCCTTACACTGTACGTCCCTTGCATCCACCGCTTTCACAGTGCTACTCTTGCCACATCCACTCACAAGTTTAAAGTTGAGTAAAATGATGGTTCATTACAGTGTCATTTATTGCTACTTCTATCATTAACTGAGGTCCGTACTGCGCCTGCATTCTGTTGCAGGGGAGGCTACTGGTGTGGAAGCTCCCTTGCTCGTTTTCATAAGCCTGAGAACAACATCTAGCAATGTGCCTAAATTGTCCATACCCACAGTACCTTACTCTGGCTGTTCGTGGGTTTGTGCAATCTTTAATAAAATACGGTCCTCTACATAAAAAAGACCGAATACTTGATGATTCTCTTTAAAGCTCATGTTTTTGTGTAGTGCTTTGTGCAATCGCCGCGATTGTTCAATTCTAACGCCTGCTTTTGCTAACTAAAATCCGTTCAATCGGTATCAGTTACATCTATTTTTTCTGTCTGAAGTAGCTGTTGTAGTGCAACAGATACCTCACTTGGGAATCCTATGACGAACGCTAGTGTGTCCGTATGACCCAGCCTCTCCCTGGGTATCCTGCTCGTGCAGCCAATCTTTTGATTGCATTATCGTAAACGTCCCTCGATTCTTCAGTCCACCTGAATCGTTACAGTTTTTCATAGACTCAAAAAGGTCCTTCGGTGAACGCTGTCAGTGATCTCATATGTATTAGTTTCATCTACGTCACTGTATCCTCTTCTCCACTAAAAGGTGATGTCACATCTTTGCTCAATCGTAAATTTCCGGAATCCATATTCTCCTCTTCAGGCCGAAATAGCTTGTAATCTAATAATGTAATTAAATTAACTTTACTTCGGTGTCACCGCCACGGAAAATCTCAATCTCCACTGTTCACTGTTTACTTTCCCTGCTTACTGTTGACTTTTGACTTTTGACTGTTCACTCTATGCTACCCAGAAATCAATTGAGCTCTTCAGTATGAAAAGATTAGTGTTCATTGTAATACACCCACTACATATGCCAATTGGGAGTAAATATACACACGCATATATATTTGTATATCTATGTATGAGGAGAATGAATACTTTCGTCAATAACATAAGATGGAAAGCTTCCCACTATGACTAAAACGGAAACAAAAATCATCTTCAACTTCCTATGAACTCAAGAAAATAGCATAATTAAGCGGGGACAATATCAGCTTAGAATAATCCACCACACAACAAAGTATTTTATAATTTTGAAAAAGATATTATTATCTTTATAAAAAAATATAAGTAAAAAACAGACAGACGATAGGAAATCAAAACACTTAAACTAATAAAAAAATATTTCTAAGCCGAAATTATAAGAACGACTAATTATTTCAGCTGATAAGATCGACAATTTCTATTAAGTGAACCATGAACAATATAAAGCTATTATCTACAAGGAGGCCCAACGAGAATTTCAAATTAGACAAGCAGACACAACCAACAGTATTTATTCAAAGGCTAAACATTGTTATGGAAATTAAAAATTGATAGATACATAGAAATGACAATTCCCGAAAACAAGATTTACATTAAAGACCACAAACAAAACTTTAACAACATATTATATGTATGTGTCTGTCTAGATCAGACATGAACTTGTTAGTAAAAATATATTTGATGGGATAATCCCTACAATTTAAAAATATCATTACTTATCTCATTTGGCTTTTTTTTTAAATCAAGTCACACAATAGTTTACGAATCCTTTTCAACATAAGGTTAAATTCTTGGCTTTTGACATTGATTTGTATTACAAATATTATTCACCTATCTTATTAAATTAGGCACTTAGCTATAACATTCTGTGATATTACACCAGTTAATATGTATTTGGCATTGATATCTACACTTTGATAAGTACTAGACAAGGAAAGACACGCCGGGCCATTTTAATATTTTAATAAGATTGGCAAACTATGTAACTGACTTGCTTATACTATTCTTGCTAAATAAGATTCTCAACCATTTCCTGGCGCTTATAGGATACCTATATGGAGATGATAAACTATTTACAATGAAAGACACTTAATAATATATGATACTAAGAAAAAATACATGTACATTTCAAGCAATATGGACTAAAATAACACTAGATATTACACAAAAGATGATTTAATTCTTAGATGTGTTCCTTTAACCTATGTAGTAATAATGTTGCACATTTCTATAAACAAAACATATATTACGTGCATAGAAACTCGAACACCCTTAGGTCTGTTATAAACTCTATTTTCCTACGAGTTCTTACAGAAGCTGTTCAATTTAATATGATAGGCAAACATTTGATGAGAACTCTGAATTTTACAATACTGCACTGAAAATTGTAAGTTGCAATGAAACAAATAGCTTCTACAATAACATAATAAATGAGCGTCCATAAAAGTTGTTTATGTACGTTAGGAAGCGGTTAAATACAAAAAATTACACACCGGTGCTCTACTGCCAGTAACAACAATAACAACACTTCGTAACACGATAGGCGATAAAAGATATCGTACATTTATCGGGCAGGGCACTTTGGTATGGAAGTAAAGCACCAGGTGATAGACATTTATCAAGAGTTCGACGCCTGCCCAGGGTAGCCATGCTGGTCAAACTAATGGCACGTCCGATTAAGAGCGACTGAATACAGTATTAATCATAATCTTAACCGCTTAGGAAGTGGATAAATAAATTAAACACATTTGTATATATATATATATATATATATATATATATATATATATATATATATATATATATCATACGCTCATCTATTCGCGGTTCCCCATTCGCGGCCCCGCATATTTGCGGCCCCGCATATTCGCGGCTCCGCATATTCGTGGCTCCGCATATTCGCGGGTTACGCTCTGTCACGAACGTATCAAGTCGCGAGACAATTAAACCCCCTTGGATGAGTTCAACCGGAGTTGCTTCCCTTGCCTAGTAGTGAAACCTAAACAGAGAGTAGTTTGAAACAGCAACTCGAGTAATACCTAAAGTTCTGTAAAGCAGCAGCTAAGCTATGCCATACTGTACATTATTGTTATCATCATCATCGTATGGCACAGCAAATTTCATCATCATTTTATTATTATTCAATATTGGCAGTGCTTTACGCGCTCCACTACTTTTGGAGCTGATCCCGCTCCTGCTCCCACGCCCAAAAGTTGAACTGGCTTCTCTTACGCTCCCTATTTTCAAAAAGGAGCCACTCCTGCTCCAACTCCTATGAAAAGGAGCGGCTCTTTTTTAGCGCTCCATCATGAAAATGTCCTTTTTTTCATAAACGTTCTATTCTGCCAATGAGTGATCGAAAAATAGGAGTGGGCGTCAAACAATCTCCTTAATATGTGTTGGAATGCCACTTTAAGTGTAAAACCGTAATATAATATTTGAAAAAATCTCGCTAATATTTTTAAAGTTATAGGAGTACATGTCGGACGAAGTATAGGATTATACGTAAATTTTCGTTTCCTGAGGTATAAAATAGAAATGGAAAATGCCTGAAGTAGTTTAAAACAATTTTAATTTTCATTACATTAACAACCTATTTTTTCAGGAAAAGAAAATTTGACCCGATATTTTTTCTATTTATTTTGGAAGGGAATTTAGATTTATTTTAAGTAAATAAAGTTTTACTTTTAAACATTATTAGTGATTATTTTCCTATTTAAGAAAACATTTCTGTGCGAGATTAGAGACGGCCAGGGCAACATTAATCGACGTGTGGTTGTGTAATATTTGTTTGTTTTACGAACGTAACTATATTGTATAATGTGTATTATTATTTAAAACAGAGAAACGCGCAAGTACTTTCAAACAAATCGAGTTATCATTTTTTCTCTAGTACAATTTGGGGCGAAAGAACCAAATGATGTTTATTTTTTATAGATTGAATAAAAAAAATATTTTTCATAAGTTTCCCCCAAAAATATCAAGAAATTGTCAATAAACAATTCAGAGATCCAGTTAATGTCTTAAAATTTCATACAACATATCTAACCTACACCTTGGGATTTGAAAAAATATCGGGTCAAATGTTTATCCCCCGAAAAATTAACTGGAGCTAATGTTCCTAGATGGGGCAAAAACCTTTATTAAAATTAAAAATTTGAATAAAACAGGTGAAAACGTCTATATTTGAAATCTCTAACAAAAGCAAACTGTTTACTATTTTAATATTCGATAATAGATTTGTTTAAGATAAACAAGATATCTAATCTACTTTCGGTTCTAAAAACAGCAAATTAGTAAGAAAGTCTAATTATTTGTTTTTTATGAATTAAAAGTTAAGATAGTGTCTTTAATTTAATTAAGTTTAAACATCGGTGTAATTGTAGAATAGGGGCCGCTGTTTTCTTTCGCCCATTTCGCTTGGTATTCGCCCAAATTTAAGATGGAATTGAGTGTTGGTCTTAATTGTATTTTTGGTCCTGAAATAAAATTCTCATTTACTTTTTTAAGTGTTGACAATCTAACTTTAATCCCAGGTTTTAATCGCTGGGGGCCACGTTATTTTTTTTGTTTTTTTCTTTGGACTAAATATATGTTTTCTTTGTACTAAATATATTTTTACTGCTTTAACATTTTATTACACACAAAAACAAACTTTGAACATTCTATTTACAAAAGCAAGTCTTAACGGAATTTAATGAATTTAAAAGCAAACATGAACATACTAGTCGTGAATTGAAGAATAACAAAAACTGTCGCCGAAAAGACGACGGGTAAAAATGTGGCATAAAAGTTCAATTTTATATATGCTGAAAAATAAATTATAATTTTTTGTCAGGACAAAATGTACCATTTCCACCCAAAAATTGATGTTATCGAACATTTGGATGAATACCGAGCGAAATGGGGAGAAAATCCAACGGACCTTATACTATAATTGAACCTAAAATTCTTTATTTAAAAACACGAATTAAAAGAAAAATTAGTTTATTTATTTCATCAGCAATAAATATCCTTGTCACGAATACAAAAACAGTTCAAATCTATGAGAAAATAACTTCAAAGATACATATAGACTCACTGGCGCATTTGAAGACATTTGTTGCCAAATTGTCTAATGCCTTAAGAAAATTGTCCCATCAAAAATTTAACATGTCGATGTAAAAATCTGAGGACTTCAAATGTTCTGTTTTCGTACTTTCTTCCTCTCTCTCTCTCCCTTCCTCTCCCTTTAACTCTCCCTCTAACTCTCCCCTCTTTCTCTCTATCTCTTTCATTCTCTATTTCTCCCTATCTCATATACCTTTACGAGAGATATCATTTTTAAAAATAACTCAGAGTAAACTCTGAGACTTTCTTTTCTTTTCCTTTTTGTTGCTGAATTAAAAAAACTAATGTTTAAAAGAAAAAAAAATCAAATGATTTTGGAGCGAGGGGCGTGGATCGATAAAACCACTGCTCTTTAGTCCCAAATGAAATTGCACCACTCCCGCTGAATATAAAATGAGCCCTCCTCTCTTTCGTTCCAGCAAAAAGGAGCGTGCTCCTGGAGCGCGCTCGTTTTCGAGGGCTCCGTAACGCCCTGATTATTGGTGAGTGCACAAACAATATTAAATTTGTTTTCAATTATTATTGCAATACACTACGTATTTTTTTTTATAAATGCATACACTGTATGTACAGTGCATATTTTTGTGACCGTGTACTAATAATGTTTTTAATTGCAAATTATTACTGAATTATACTGTACTGTGTAAATATTACCTGAACTGCATATAAATAAATACATTAATATATATTTATTTATTTATATGCATTACATGTACACACACACATACATATATATATATATATATATATATATATATATATATATAAATTGGGCTGTTCATCGCAATTACAATGATATAAAAAACCCTTCTTCCCAAATTCACAACATAAGAAATTAACATGTCTTATATACTAAGTATGTCTACGCGATATTTACGTACTATTTCTAACTAATGTACATATATAATTACACATTCAGATATCAGTGATTCACTATTCGCTATTATCTTTTCTCTAATTCATTGTTTGTTTTCATTTTGGTATATCACAGAGTTATATTTGCTCACCTATTTACATCGATGATAGACAATTAGAATTTCGATTACGAACCGATTTTTTGACTTTTACAAGGTTAACCTCTTAGTTTGCATCGGAAAACCATAAACGGCAAATAATTCAAAAGTTCATGGTTTGGGCAGGGATTTGTGTTCGTTAATTTACGTTCCAGGACAACGCCGGGACACTGATAAGCTAGTATATATAGATGGATATATCGAGAGATATCCTACAGAATATTATTAATTTCAGTTTTGTTGTTACTTCATATCTTCCAGACGTAAAATAGACAAGCCAGACCATATATAATAATTATCGGTTTTGCAATACCGAGTTCAAGTGATTTTCAGAACGCTAAAAAATCACCATTCGTTCATTTACGCTATTCAATGTCATGTGCACAGGTCAGTAATTGCATACGTCTTTAACTAATGCAATAGTTGACCTTAATCTCTACAGATCACGGTTCAATTCGCGCAGACATTTGTAACATCCTAATTGCGCATGTCAAATTTGTTCACCGGGGAAAAGTTTGGCACGCGGAAGTTGGCAATTTCTCTTGTTATTACAGTGGACTGCATCGAAGCCTAAATCAATGCATTTTCTTATTCTTGTCGTGTTGTTAAAAAATAGTGCAGCGTTAGCGGTTTTGTTTGATGCAGCCTCGTATTTTTTCGAGCGGTTTCGTCGGTCAATTGATTTTTATGGCTCAGTTTTAAATATTATTTTCATCGCTAAACGCAATCACTATATCGCATCTTATTTGAGATGCGTCCAATGATCTTTATGAGATATTCTGTCCATCGGTATGTCTGTCAGCTTCAGTTCGTAATATTATTTTCTTGGTTCTAACAGGCTTTACTTTGAAATATTATTTTCGTTGGTCTGTCAGACTTAAGTATTAAATGGCCTTTTCGTTGGCCCGTCAGGATTAAGTACAAAATATCATTTTTCGTTTGTTTGTAAGGCTTGAGTTTAAATTACCATGTTCGCTGAACTGTCGCGCTTAAGTTTGAAATAATTAGTTCGTTGATTTGTAACCTTAAAGTATGAAAATTCATGTTCACTGGTATGTCATGCTATAGTTTCAAAATCGTATTTCGTTAGTCTTTCACGATAATATTTGAATAGCATTTTCGTTGGTCTGTCATGCTTAAGTTTAAACAGCATATTTGTTGATATGTCACGCTTAAGTTTGAAATACCATGTTCGTTGGTCTGCTATGGTACGGTTGAAATACAATGTATGTCGTTTAAATAGTCTGTTATTGACCTGTCACGTATAAGTATTAAATATTATCTTCAGAAACCTGTCATAATTTAGTTTAAAATGTGATGTCTCTTGGTTTGCCATGCATAAGTTTGAAACAGCATGCCACCTTTAAGTTTTGAAGAGCATATTCGTTTGTTTATCACAGTTAAGTTTGAAATGTAATACTGTTTTTTTTTTCTGTCAGGTTTAGTTTTAAATAGTATATCAGTTGGTTAACCACGCATACTTTTTAAATACAATGTTCGTTGGTGTGTCACGCTGAAGTTTAAAATAGCATGTCTGTTGGGCTGCCCTTCATAAGTTTGAAATGCCATGCTATTTATTTAGCGTTAAGTTTGAAATACGATGGCCGTTGGTATGTCACGCTTAATTTTTAAATAGTATGTCCCTAGATCTGTCACGCTTAACTTTGAAATAGCATGTGTGTTGGTCTGTCATGCTTTAGTTTTAAATACAATGCTCGCAGGTTTGTCACGTTTGGATATCAAATAACATGTTCGTAAGTCTGTCATGCTTAAGTTGTAAAAACATGGTTCGTTAGTTAGTCCCGGTTAAGTTTAAACTAACATAACAATTGATCTGTCAAGCTTAACTTTGAAATACAGGGTCCGTTCATCTGTTAAGCATAAGTTTTACATATCATGTACAGTATGTCACGCTTAGCGTTGAAATGTCACGTTTCTGCCAGCGCTTAGTCTGAAATACTATATTTATTGTCACGAATAAGTTTGAAATACTACGTCCGTCGGTTTGTCATGCGTACATTTAAAATACTATGTCCGTTGGGCTGTAATGTTTAAGTTGAAAGACCATGTGTGTTTGTCATGTTTAAGTTTCAAATACCATATTCGTTAGTCTGTTATGCTTAAGTTTCAAATACCTTCATCGTTTGCCTCTGACGCTTGTTTGAAATAGCATGTTCACCGCTAAACGCGCAATTTGAATGGACGCATCTCAATAATATCCATCCAAGTTATTTCTCGCAAGATTTTCATCCTGCTTTGTAATCTCAATTGCAGACTGGCCGAGCTGACTAACCCATGACGAGCAATGACCACGAGAAAAATTCTAGACACGTCTCATCAAAGCAGCTTGTTTTTCTTTTCTTATCAGGATAAACTACGTTAGCAACTCCCAAGTCGTAGATGATCACCATTATTCTTTCAAAAAGTCTTCGTCGTATTTTATCTATTGATTCTCATTTTATTTCATGCTTTCGCTTAATCTTCCGACTAAGGGTTTTTTTCTGACTTTTTCTATGTACTTATTTACTTACTCACTCGTTCATGGGGAATAAAATAAACCAATCATAAAAGGGAATAAAATAAACCAATCATACTGCCCTCACTTATATTTGGGAGAAATGTCCTAAAAGCACATGTTGAACTCTCCACCTTAATGTTGTTGTTTTTTCGTTCTTATATGTAGGGTTTCAAATATCTACTTTTAGTTTAAAAACTAAAAAGCCAGCAATTAATAAAATTAATTTATAAAACAGTGAAAACGTCATTTAATACTGAGATGTAATAATACTACAACGAATTTTAATGATATCGCCAAAATCACCACTAAATGATATAAGAGCTTAAGTTCCTTATTCGATACATGTTTCCTTTAATATGGTTCCAGAATGAACTGAAATAGGAGTGTGCAAAACCAGTACAACAAGTTCATCAGTCAATTTCAGCTTGAAATTCGAACACTCATTAATCAACTCAAAAGAATAAAAGAGAAAATATACAGACATAAATTGTCTGCACTATTTAACCATATATTTCTGGAACAACACAGATCTGCCTATATATATATATATATATATATATATATATATATATATAAGTATACATTTTTATTTATACAAACATTATTGGTTACATATGTGCATACATATTTCGGTTGCACTTTCCCAGAAAGTCAACCTCATCAGACCAAGAATTTCAGAGAACTGGATGGATTTGAAGAATTTTCTCTCCTAAATAAATCTTTTTGGGGTTTAGTCATTTTCTATTTCTTATGAATTAGTATCGGATTACCTATTTCACTTGCTGACCTTTTTTGTTAGTGGTTATCTTTTTTATTACTTTTTATGGCGTCTCCATCACCTTTTCTTTATTTTATTGCCCATTTTTTTCTGGGTTCCTTTAAACTCTTTAACTTACCAAGTTTTACAAAAAAAAAAAAAAAATTATACTTATAAACAGCTCTACTTGTTATTGAGCACTTTTTATAAACACTTGAGTTTCTACGGATTTACATTTACAGAAACTAATACAATACATGTACGATATATATATATATATATATATATATATATATATATATATATATATATATATATATATATATGTATATGATGAGTCCCAATTATAAAAGACGAAACGTACATAGATAATAAACAAACCAAATATGTATTATTTGTATCTCCTAGAAAACCCGTCTAGATGGGCACTGTAAGGGTATGGTCTAACACAGCATGACGTCGCTAGGTATAAATGCATCGTTCCTTTCATTAAGTCGAAAGCTATTATGCCGTCAAGCCGCCGGATAAAGTGTTTAAATTATCACTGTTTATTTATTTATTTATTTATTTTTAATATTATTTTAATATTATTTTAATATTTTAGTTGTCGAAATTGTGAATCAATTGTCACCCGATGCACACTAAAATATTACTCACTTACTGGCTTTTCTGTGACAGCAAAACTGTTGTTTTGTTAACACACAAAAAGTACAAACGCTAATTTCTAATAAAATATTTGTGACTTTAAATAGGGACATTTACCAGTTAAAAGGAGTAAATGCTTCGCACGTCGTGCATACCCATCTGCCATAGTAAAAGGGTTTATTTACACAATTGCTGACTTTTAGAGGTTGGACTTATCTACAAATGTGAATAACTAATTCGGAGGCAAACATACTCATGAGAAAACCAGTGGAAAGCATTGCGTCGATTTTCAGAAGGCAGTAAGGAAGTGGTGTTGCAGGTAATATGTTTGAAAGTGGGATTGCCTTTGTAAAACTATGTTTCTTATGGTTCGATTACAAGCCTAATTAACCGCTGTTTCGATTTAAGATTATTTCTGAGTTTGATGTGACTGGAGCAGTCGTTATATAGATTGAGAAATTGGAATTTGTGTGGGATTTATGTAAAAGAAAGCAGCTTAGTCTGCGTTTGTTACAAAATTTGACCTGCGGAAGGGAGTGTCGGTTACAGCATAAACATGGTCAGCGGGTCGTGCAGAAGGGAAGCTTGAAACTTGGATTTTCAAATATCAGATATCCAATGAATCAAGAGAGGATTAAGAACTATGGAGTTGCAGATCTGGATAAACAACGGTTTATTGCTGTCACATAATCAGGAGGTTGGCCAACTTAAGGGACTTAAACTGCAAGCCCATACAAATAGTTCATTGACTCTCGTAAATTAAACACCTTTTTTGATGCATTCACTGAGGATACAGATGTCTGCACAGAGAAAATGCGATAACAAAGATAGCAAGGAAGAACAAATATAGTCATTATACAATCCGGAAAGACTTTTCTACAGATCCATGTAGAAAAATCTATCTGGCCCTACCGGAAGTGATATTTAAAAGAACAAACATATTGTTTAACCACGTAAGGGTTAGGCTTAAATGTGACGCCGTTGGCAATGCGGAATACGTTCGCGTCTGTGTTTGCCAAATATGAGAGGATAATGAGAGCAAGTTCGGAGTATATCGATTATATATATATATATATATATATTACTGAGGATGTGACGTAGGCAAAATATGTGATGACACATTCGGTAATGTACGGAGTCAGTAGTAAGGATTCCGAGAAGCTGCAAAAGGAAACATTTCTGAGATTAAAAGTTTGGGTGGAGCATGTTCAACTGCGATGGCGGCGAGGAAGCAGTAATGTTGACGCTCCGAAACCATGACACGAGGAACTCGTTGGGAACTTTACCATGCGTGGATGGATTCGAGTAGCGCGAGGTGTTATCAAGTGTAGCGCTACAATTGTCACACGGAATTGGGATGAAATAGTAAGCAATTCCCCTTTGAAATGTATGATAGGAGACACACTTGCTCGGGTACAACAATTAGATCCCGTCAAAGGAAAGTGCTGCGTGGGCATGAATGGAACTGGATATGTGGGTGGATGCACATTCGCTGGCTGTGGGCGTGGCTCCTGACACTGATGTATCCATCATCCATGATGCATGTTTGTTGCGACTAACTCAGGATATAAACGTGGAAAACCTGGATGCTGTGGTACAAAATTAAACCTCGCTCTTAACTGGAAGACCAATGTGTTACACATAAACACATATTGTTTGTGTGGATACAACTGAGTGACCAATACCTTCACATGAATGTCGGTTGATTGCCATGGCCGCAAGATAGATTATCATAAAACGACGACTGGGCACGATAATCTCACTTGTGAGAGAATGCAACATTTTGGCTGATGTAACAATAGTAAGGTCTGACAAGACCCGAACAGACTCACTGACAAGAGTTCCACAATTGTGCCTCAATGATGTAAAAATAGAGATTAGAACAACCCAAGCTAACGTGTGCTCCTGCCACAAGGAACCTGAACCCAATACAGCTTAACGAAGTCGCCTCTCTGGAGTCAGGCGAACATCATATCTTGTGCATAAAATTGACCCGTTCTTCTCTAAAGCAGCAATAAAAGCAGTTGTTAAACATTTAGGAATGTTAGACAATCGACCCAGATAAAGTGAGGTAATAAAAAAGAAGGCTAAGTGTGCATGAAGTATAGAATGGTTTGGACATGAACATCAGGGACTACAACGGTTGCCATTTTTTGACACTGAGTGAGTGTATCCCCACACGGTTTTCAATCTGGCTGCCGTCAGTGTGTCTTTTGTTACCGCGCCCCCTAGCCGAGATTCTGGCTGATAATGGCACTGCATTATGTAGGCTCCAATTAGTGCAGTTGATGAATGAATGGAATGTCAACTTCCAACCACGCTGCGAATATAAGCCATGAGGAAATGATATGATAGAAAGGTATTGTGGGACAGTATAGCGGAGTGTTGTACGAAAAGTCTGCCCTATTATGGAGACTGGGTATTAGTACAACGTAACCCACAAGTAGCAGGTGTCCGCTTCGTCAGCACCCGCCTATTTGATGCAATCATACAAGGGCATTGTGACAGGAAGACATGCTGTGTCAAATCCTGATCACCAAAGGATCTCTACAATTGAGTGATAACTCCACAGTTGATCGTCGTCAATGTGACGCCTCGGCACGTGGGAGACGCGCGTTGTCGTCTTAATTACACACTAGTAGTTGACAACAACGGGTACGCATAATCAGAGTTAGCTCAATAGAGAAGACCCAGATTCCGATCTAAGCAGTTGTGGTCCATGTCTGAAAGTGAAGAAAATACCGGATCTACTTTGGTTGAGATGCAATATTAAACAACCAATTCAGATCCTGGCACATCTGACGCTTAGGTCAGAGAAGAAGAAATAACTGTTGCCCTACTTAGGAGTACTACGCTAAAACAACCAGTTACTCACTGTGACTTGTGTGATAATACAAAGAGGGGGAGTGCGACAATAAAGAGGAACACTTACCAAAGAGAATACAATTCTTCGCATATAGTACATGCTACTCTGCCAGAGTAAAAAAAAGTTTCTCTTCACAATTGTAGACATTTATAGTTGGGGGTTATCTGCACATAAGAATAACTAATTTGGACGTGTGGAGACCAACTGAATTAAATAAAAGCACGAATTGAAAAGCAGTGAGTCGATTTTCAGAGAGAAAAAAGAAAGTGGTGTAACTGAAAGTTTGTTTGAAAGTTGGATTAATTAATTTGTTTTTACTACAGTTACATTACAATTATTGTTTGCATGAGTTCAAACACATGTTGTAGAAGGCATCGTATAATAGTTCTTTATTTTCATTTTATTGTATGTTTAATTGATGTATTATAATTAATTAATACTAATTTACACGTCTAAAGCTTAAAGTTTAGCCGGTTGTATATTCGGCAAAGAAAATGAGATTACAAACTCTCAATAGAAATATTAAAAAGAAGATAATGTTATTATCTTTGAAATTAATGTTAAAATAGGAAAAATACATACTATAGTTAAAATATTTTGGGTAGCAACCAAAAAAATTCATAAATCTGGTTGGTGTAATACATTCTGAGTTTGTTATAAGATTTTATACTCCTTATGATAAAATTAAAATCTGAAATTCAGCAGATAAATTTAATTAGCACGAGCGAGTTTTTATAACATTTCTATAATTATTTAAAAAAATTATAATTTATGAATATTTAGTTATTCAGTGTTTTGTTATATTTAACATTATACTAATTATCATTTAGTATTACACTTAGGGGTAGTAATTTGTATTATTACTATGAGTTCAATAAAATTATATTATAGATTAATATGGAACAATATAATGTGTGTCGATAAATCATAATTGAAGGAATAAATATTGCAATAGTAACAATGCGTCCTGGCTTACATGTAGAGGAACCCTTAGTATTCGATAAAATAGGTATGATTATTATGTAAGTTCAAAATTAAGAGATTTGATGAATTAAAACATTAATTAAATTGTAATGTCTTGCTATTTACACGCATAGTATCACTGTTGACGCCGACACCCTTCAGCATCTTCTCCGCCTTAGTCCTGAAGCATGCCTTCAAACACACAACTGATGACATTTATCTGCACTCCAGATCTGACGGTAGTCTCTTTAACATCGCCAGACTCCGCTGCAAGACCAATACTAGGTCAGTCTAGCTGTTTGTTGATGATGCAGCCATAGCATCACATCAGGAAGATAGTCTGCAAAGAAGGATAAACAGGTTTGCTAATGATTGCAGCTTGTTCGGTCTCACAATCAGTCAAAAGAAGACCCGGGTTATAGGACAAGCAACCGCCTGCCCACCCAGCATTTACATCCAAGGCACACCACTCGAGGTCATTCACCAGTTCCACTACCTACGCTGCACTCCTTCAGAACCCTCTCATTGGACGTAAAGATCAATAAAAGAATTGGTAAGGGATCCACAATCCTCTCTTAACTAACTAAAAGAGTGTGGGAAAACAGATATCTTACCACTTCTACTTAGATAACCGTTTATAGAGCGTGCGTTCTCAGTATTCTACTGTATGGGAGTGAGTCCTAGACCACACACTAAACACAGGAGAGGAAACTACAGGTCTTCCATATGAGGTGTCTACTTAGGATACTTGGTATCACATACAGGACATAGTTTATTATTATGATGTTCTACAAAGAGCAGACATACCATCCATTTACTCCCTACTGTGTGAGCTATGTATTCGCTGACTGGGTGATATTCGCAGGGTAGATGATAGACGCATCTCTAAAGACATACTGTACGATTAGCTTGCCTCAGGCTCAAAGAAAAAAGGTGTCGTCCTCATTTCCGCTTCAATGATGTATGCAAGCATGATATTAAGGTTTGCCCGGTGGAAGCCAAAATATGGGAATATTCTGCAGTTCACAGACCTGTCTGGAATAAACATATACACTAGAGAATGATCATCAGTATGATAAAAATGCTGCGCGGAGATCTATGCGAAAAACAGGCCAACAGGCAGACCAACCAGCCGAAACAACATTTGGCAGCTTTTGCCTCTCAAGGCTGTAGTAGACCATGTAAATCCGGAATTGATTAGTATGGTTACACAAGACGATGCTCACGAAAAACACTCCAAGATGGCGCTGTTCCATAGCCGTTGCGACTGACGGATGCCAAAGAAGAATGAATAAATTGTAACTGGTTATAATATTCAAGTAATATGTCATATATGAAAATTAAATAACATTTTCAATTTTAAAATTCTAAGGACTATATATAAAGTGTAAATTTACTGAATGGAGGAATAGGAGACGCTTTGTTTGTTTAGTTTTCGTCAATTATATTTGAATATTCAAGAAATAGGTCTGTAGCCAACCAATCAAACAGCCGTAAGATTAAGAACCGACGTTCAAGGGAGCGATCAGTATTTACCTGAGGAAATGTTAAGCCTATGATTATAGTTATATAGTGATTGATTGTACAGAGGAAATATCTATTTTACTTTATTAATATAAAGATATATGTGTGTATGTTTCTTTATCCTAGCATCTGATATCTATTTTTCATTTAGTTGTCTCGTTCCCTCTAGTATTGTGTTTTCGCAACTGATTCTTTTGTGTCAGACTCTCTCGACTTTCTTATCGTTTGTCATATCTTTCTATCTTCTTTTTATGCTCTTCACAGATTATCTGTTAATCTCGGTATTATTACCTTTATTCTTTCATCCTTCTATCTTCTTCTTTCTTTCATCTTTTTCCTTTTCTATTGTCTTCTGATTCTATTTTTATTAGTTTCTCACTTACTATAACTATCTTCTAAAATGTGTATCTTTATTTCTGTATTTCTTTCTTTCTCCCTCTATCTTTGTCTGCCTCTCTAGCTTCCTCCTATTTTCATATTGCCATGTATTGTGCTATGGCTTAACTTTTTTTTATAACGGCAGCGTATGTTACATGAAAAATAAACAACCTTTTGAACTTCAAGTCATTTTTGTAATAAACATTGGAATATCAAATATGAAATAATTACCTTAGCAGACACGTTTTATAACAATACGAAATCAAAGATATCAACAATATCTTGTATTGACAATTCGGTCAGTGAGTCATTAAGAACTATGTCAATTCTGAAAAAATTACCGCCAGCAAATTAGGGGACATAACTCAGCCCGTTGACCGACAGTCGTAAAAAGTGGTTGACTTCTTGTTACTCTGTTGGCGTTTGTGAGTTTTGAGACAAAAGATTATAAATTTGCATTTTATTCACAGAAGTGCAGTATATTTGACCTATAGAGGCCACATTCTCTGTCATTACCTCCAGTAAGTGTGGACACGTGTTTTTTTATTATTGTTTACGGTACTTCCATTCGCAAGGGCAGCAAGCGAAATTTTACAGTTACAGATGCGCCTATGTACAGTGCCCTTTTCATGAGGAGCTGGATTTTCTCCACATTAATAACCGACCTTGCGTCCAACTTTATGTTCGAGGAGAAACATGTAAATCGGGACGAGAATTTAAATAAAAGCATAAAAAAGGAAATTCACATAACAATATGTATTTCGCTAGTTTTTATATATATATGTATATATATATATATATATATATATATATATATAACATTTTTAAAGTTCAATTTTTTTTAACATCCAATTGAAATTTAATAAGGAATAAGGTAAAATAAATACATTTGAAGCATTTAAAGATGCGATATTGATTTTAAAAGAAAAAAATCGAAACCGATTTTTAAATTTTTTTTTATAAACTTTCATTTTTTTTTAGTTCATAGTAATACAAATATTTCGCCAATAGACTTGGCTTTTTAAAGTGTCTATATATCCTGATCTTATCGGATTCGGATTTCCCGGCTTCTACTGGTGCAACCGGGCTTACGGGAGGTGTTGTTGTTTCCTCAAATTTCAAATATGAAATGTATTACTATTAACTAACAAAAAAATTAAAGTTTATAAAAAAGAAAAAAAAATCGGTGTCGATGTTTTTTTCTTTTAAAATCAATATCGCATCTTTAAATACTTCAAAGGTATTTATTTTACCTTATACCTTATTAAATTTCAATTGGATGCTTAAAAAAATGAACTTTAAAAAATGTAATACCTATCTCGTGTGCATTCACGATTTCATATTTGAAAGTGGAGGAAACAACAACACCTCCCGTAAACCCGGTTGCACCAGCAGAAGCCGAGAAATCCGAATCCGATAAGATCAGGATATACAGACACATTGAAAAAGCCAAGTCTATTGGCGAAATATTTGTATTACTATAAACTTTTTAAAAAAAATGAAAGTTTATAAAAGAAGAAAAAAAATCGGTTTCGATTTCTTTTTCTTTTAAAATCAATATCGCATCTTTAAATGCTTCAAAGGTATTTATTTTACCTTATTATATATATATATATATATATATATATATATATATATATATATATACTAGCAAATATATGTTCCCTCCGGTCGCATATTTTTGCTAGGTCCGGAGCATGGTATCATAATAACAAACTGCATACACTGACACCCCGCATCATTAAGAGGTAATGACTAAGAAGATAATATTATGACGAAGAAACATTAGAGCCCCCAAGGAGGATGGTATCATGAAACAGAATAGATAGTAAACTACTCCGACCCCCTAAAATACAGAGAAAGTTATCCTGGGACGATGATAGTGTGAGGAACGAACATATATTATACTGTCTCCCATAAAAAAGAGAAGGTAATGCGCGGGAGGTCTGTATTATGAGGAACGAAAATATACTACACAAACCCCCAAAGAAGAAGGTAAAGCATCGGAGTATCCCCCACACACACAAATGATGTGGTTATGCTTGATCAGAAACATACCAATATAGAGAAGGAAATACCTGGGAGTATCACCCCATAAATGGAGAAGGTAATGCCTGCGAGTATGGTAGGGCAAGTTTTATTGTAGACGTAAACTGTCGAAATGTAAAGTGGGCTTAAAAATATAGTCGCCATCTTAATATACAAAGAGTAGTATGCAAGCTAAGGAAGAACGATAACTTCCTTTCATATTTTTAATCAAAAATACATGTTTATAACCGTGGGTAATCGTTCTTCCTTAGCTAGCCTCTTACTTGTCTTGTTTAGATGTAGACTATATTTTTCCGATCTAATTTTATTTCGGCGTTTCACGTGTACAATGAAAATTGATATAACTTAAGGTGTTTAATGTTTACTTTTGTTTTAGTTTTTTTTACTAAAACATGGTTTAAGTAAAAAATATATAAGTTCATTATAAGTAATGCCGAAACTTATTTACTTTTAAATAATTTACGTGACTGAAATAAGAATCAACGTCAAACTGCCAATTTTTACTAAATAGTAGGTGTTAACTAAAAATATCAGCATGTCTGTGTTTATTTATTTCATAATGGGGGGGGGGGAGTCATTTATTAAGTAGTGAAAGAAAACTTTACATTAAAGAAAGCTTACAATTTAGACAGAAAGTCCAATTTTATTGGTTTGTATTTTAAGAAAAATACATTTTTATTTCAGACATTATATTAATATAGTTTTGCTGTTTTATTTCGTATATAAATCATGTACTTCAAAAACAATAAAAAAAAGCAAATCTATCGTCGCTAGAAAAAGGAGGGTTAGAGAGAAATTAGACAGGTAGTGATGACAACGCCATTTTTTTTTAGTTTTAAAGGAGCCCCGCTCTCTTGAAAGAGAGAGAGATAGAGATGGGGAGAGATAGAGATGGAGAGAGATAACCCAATAACTTCCCCTTTTCTGTGAACTATGTATATCTTTTTAGCTAGATATGATCTTAGTTTCATCTAAATTATCTCCCTTGATATTTTAGGAAGGTTTTTAAATGAAAATACTTACATTGATAACTTTTAATTTACATGAATCTATTGTAGATACACAGGGACAATAAAATAATATAATCATACAACAGCAAACATAAATTAATTATAAACGGTCATAAAAAACTTATGCAAATTAGACAGATGTTGGAGTGTCTATGTGTTTCTTTAATACGATATATACCGTATTTGAAGTAATACTAATGTATGATTGATTTAGATAACATCATCCTGTTCTGATGGTAATATAGAAGTGATAAATAAGAAAAACTTTCGCATTTATTCATTTATATATATATATATAAATAAATATATATAATACATATGATCAAAGCTATACATTACTCTTTGAGGTATTGTTAACCGCCATTTTGCTACCTCACCGTGCCTAAGAGCATATTCTCAACTGGCGCCTATTCTCACAATGTATTTACTGTTTTTCTATTTAATACTTTAAGCAGACTCTCCCAAGATCAACTCTCCTAATCTTTGTATGTGGATGCGCATTAATGAATGCTAACACTGTCCACTCCCTCATAATAACAAAAACAAATGTATAAAAACAACGGATTGACTTTAAAGCAGAACTTATTCGGACTTAGAAGGACATGGCCACAAGCAATCAGTAAAGAAAGCTAAAAGATTCACCGAAAAAACTACGAATGTTTTTTGTCGTAAGAAATAGATTCATAGATCGAAGAAAAACATGTCTAAATCGATAGATAGATAGACAGATGGATAGATAGATATATAGATAGATAGATAGATAGATAGGTTACATAGACGAAAAGTTAACATTATCTTGTAAAATCGGTAAAGACAAACCACTGCGCGTGTGCTTGCTACAATATGTATTTGATAGTAATATACGTATTTTCAGTTTTGTAACATTCTTTTGAATTATTTTTGAAAATTCTAAAAATGGTCGGCACAACCTTAAAAGTTTTGAAAAAATTAAGAACAAAAGGAAACAGAAAATGAAACCAAAATAAAACAGAAAGAAAATAAAGAAAGAAAAAAGAGAAAAGAAAAACACACTAGAAGTTCTCTTGAAATTAAACTCGAATGTCTTACAACATTGACTGAAGAATTGGGTTCATTTGGTGTCTTCAGTCTTGCGGACTTAGTTCACTGTTTCCGTAAAACAAAAGGTATCGATGAAAGATAAACCCAATGCATAGTGTAAATTAGAAAAAAAGTGCTTTGCACGTATAAATGAGCTATTTGTGTGTTGCTCTATTATACAACATTACAATATATATATATATATATATATATATATATATATATATATATATATGTATATATATATATATATATATAGTTTAAGTTTAGTGTTATGCATAGGGAGCAAAGAGTAGGTGGAAGCTTTCTTGAAAATTTTAATATCTCTGAGCTTTATGAAATATAATAATATGTAATAACCATCAATTAAGTATTCCCCAAATTCCAGTATGTTTTAGTATAAAAAAAGATTTTGTGCCGGACACAATATGGTCACAATTTTTATTTGAAATTTCAATAATTCAGATTTCTATCAAATTTAATTTATAATCTATAGACACCTATTAATTAAGATTCCCTGATTTTTTTTCTTAAGCGACCTTAAGTTTAAGTATGCGATTTAGACGTCTTCGAAAAGCGAAATAATGTAATTGAGTTAGAGTAAAATTGGAATAATGATGCTAGAATAAGATTTACCAGTATTATATATTGATTTTAGTCTTCATAAAGGGGACCTTAAATGAGTTTAAAACTTTTCTGTCAATGGAATTCATTTTACTCGACAAGTAACGTTTATTTTCCCAATATATGTATGCGTGTACATGTGTATGTGCACGCGCATGTGTTTATTCAAAGTTTATTTGAACTCATTATGTGTCGGAAAACAAACAAAATGATTTTTTTAACTGAATGTTTAAAAATAAATTTAGTCCTCCACATTGTGTGGAAATAGGATAATGCCTGGAGACTAAAGGGATGACCAATCAAGACCTGCACACATGTAAATCACATATCATATATACGCAGGTATATAAATAAATTCAGAACAAAATACACACATACGTAAAAGGGTGTGTCACAATCATAAGCACAAAAGCAGTCGCTCCACTTTAATCAGAAATAGAGGATAATGGCTGTTCGCGATCGAGACTTGATTACCAATACTCTTCAAAGATTAGCAACTACAACAACTGCAGGTTCTGCCACACAGTAGCATAGAATGTGAGTTGCATGTCATCAAGTTGTAAGGTTATGCTGTGGAACGACTATTAAACAATGCGGCGCAATGGAATCTGTAAATATCTCCATTGCACCATCTGTAAGATTTGTAATATCAAGTGTAGCAAGAAATCCTGGGTACATATACCAGAAATAACTGTTAGAAATAAGTCATACACAACTCACTATGATAATATAATTCCTACAGATGCATACCGAGAAAACAGAGCTGTTAAACTTGACATAGTAATATGGGAAAAACAGGAGGAGAACTGGCAACCCTAGTTGAAGTTAATGTTCCTAATGATGCTTGCTTAAACAGAGCTGAGAAGGGGCAATTTATAAGGTTTTATATACGACATGAAATAAAACTGGAATCTTAAAATAATTTCCATCATTCCAGTAATGATAAAAGAAACTGGGCTCATAAAAAATTTTCTCACCGAATATACATCGTGAACCAAGTGCAAGAGAGATACAAACAATTGAACTTAAATCAATGGTTTCAAACTTTTAAAAATCTATTGGTTTGAGTTTCTGAAATGGCGGACGAAGTAGGCTACGGTACGAATCCTCATCCCTAGCATAGACAAATACATTAGAAGATTAAGAAAAGAACATATATATATATATATATATATATATATATATATATATATATATATATATATATATGTGTGTGTGTGTGTGTGTGTATGTATGTATGTATGCACAACGGGAAAATAGGTGGTTACCAGAAAACACAAATAAAATGTTGATTGAAAGAAATGTTTGTATTCGTATTTCACTTGGATTTCAAATGATAATTATACTATCGTGAAAATAGTGAATTCTTGTGACCTAACATACAATTAATTGTTTATGTATTATATACTACCATTGAACCTGCTACGATTCTTTCCAGGAACGCCCTTAAAGGTGAACTTTTTTCTCATATGCAATCAATGAATTTATTCTGTATACTCTCAACATATTTCCACTTCTAACATTTTATTTTCTCTAATGTTTACCTTGTATTATTTTCAAACTTTACCTTGGTAAACTTCTCACCAGCTCATCCATCTCTTTTCTTCTGATTATAAGAATAAATTCTTTGAAAAGCCATGGTTTTAAGAAAAAATAAATTCCTTGTTTTGAACAACTGGATATGTAAAAGAGTTTGTATTTTATTACAACTTGTATTCCTATCTGTAATTTGCATATATATATATATATATATATATATATATATATATATATATATTTATATTAATAATGGAGAGTATGTGTCTATATGTCTGTCTGTCTGTCTGTCTGTCTGTCTGCCTGTCTGTCTGAAGCCGAAACTCCATCAGAGTAATATTACTGTTTACTTAGTCTGCCAGCTTCTTTATATACTACTACAAACACTTCCGTAAACACTATGGGCATTTCTCAATTTACATAATTAATCGCTTTTCAACTTCTAATATATTAGTATTCGCAAATATACACTCATAATTTTTTCTTCAGATTTCCACATATATCTACGCTATTTTGCTCGCTAATAATATTACTTATTAATTATAATTATTTATTTTATTATTTATGCATGCATATATATATATATATATATATATATATATATATATATATATATATATATATATGAAATGAGTTACGTAGTTATTTTATCTACGTCTTAACTGATTAAACAGCTATCGTCAATCCATTGAAACGGTTACCTCCCTCTGATTAATCAGTATGGACGCAAGACGGGCGCGTTATTTAAAATGTAAACAAAACGATTGCGTTTACCGTGTTACTATTACTGATTTATTTTATTAAAATGTTTCGAGTGCGTTTATTTTCTTAATCTTATTAGCCATTATGTTTCAAAACACATATGTATTGAATCAAATTGTTTAATTAAAATATTAATTGATTTAAAAATTACTATTTTGAAAAAAACACACATATAATGAATTTAGTTTAGGTAAACTTTTTTTTCGAAAGTAAGCGCGAGTCCTACAGAAAAAGAGTACCGATTTTTTTATTGTTTCATTTTAAGTTCATTCTTCGATTTGAAAAATAATGTTCGCTGTATTTAGATTATTATATTGTTGATTTTAACAAATGTATTGAATTAAATTGTTTAATTAAAATAATAATTGATTTAAAAATTACTATTTAAAAAAAAACACACATTCTAATGAATTTAATTTAGGTAAACTTTTCCTCGGGAGCATTTAAATAACTAATCATGTTCGCTGTATTTGATTTTTTTACTGTTTCATTTTAAGTTCATTTTTTCTCCGATTTGAAAAACTTCCAATATTATTCTTTTTTAACGATCTTTAGTGTGTTTAGGATTTTGGCTTTACCTTTTACGCCGTAAAACTTTCATTTACAAACTGTTTCTATTAGCAATGTCTAACTACACAAGAAATATGACTGGGGCTCCATCGGTTTACGGGTGAGCATTCATTTCTGACGCCTAGCAACAATATGCGACCGGAGGGAGCATATATTTGCTAGTATATATAATAAAGCATGTGTGCGTCTATATATTAAGTTAGATATGTGTATATCTTTATATATTTGTATGTACTGCAATCATTCCCAAACTAATTAACTGGTCATAATTAAATTGGGAATATATCTGGTTAACGGATCGTAATAAGGGATATATTTATTAGAATAGGGTGTTCTGCAAAAGAAGGCAGACATAGCATAGCATCGCTTCGTATAAATTAATATATCGTCTGCCTTTTGTGAAATTTAAATAAGGCGTATGAGATATATTAACGTGTGTATTATGAGAGGAAATTGAAATTAAGTAAATCTTGTTTAATTACTGTATAATGACTATGATTGAAATGCAATGCTAATCTAAAGTAATTGAATCTTTAAATAGGACGTTCTGCCGATATTGTGTCCTACAAAACCCTTTTCAAGATACCCAAAAGAAACTGAAATGTGCGAAATATGTAGCTATTGATTTCTAACATCTATTGGAAACATTTTACAAACATGTGAGTGTTTAAATGTTCAGTAGAGCTTTTTACTCTGTTTGCATAACATACATCTTAGTAAATATGCTCCAAATTACGACCCGTTTATCCGTAGCCACTGTGATCAAAAGTTCAAATTGACCTATATATATATATATATATATATATATATATATATATATATATATATATATATATATATATATATATATATATCCATTAAGTGTAAAGCAATACTATTATTAAAGAATAGATATATTGTGTTACGAATCACAACATGGAAGCCAAGCTACACTTAGAAGTTCTCAAAAAAAAGCAGATGCCTATATATATATTATATATATATATTGTTATGGTGAAATAAATTCCAGAAAGAAATCCGGGTATGAGAGCACAATGTAATAAACGGAGCAAAAATGAAATAAAAATAAAATAACACGGAATGACATGATCACCGTTGCACTAATTTATTTCAACCCTGCAGTATTGATAAGCATCCAAGCTAGATAATTACATTTTGTAAAATGAGAAAAAAAAAATCCACACTCACTAATTCAATATACATATAGAGAGAGCAACAACATATCTAATACATATCTTGAAAGATAGTGAGATAAGCTATTTAAGACGTAAATCGACGTGGAGGAAAGTAAAAACATATAGTATATGCTTCACAATACTGTAGGGTTGAAATAAATTATTGTACATGTGATTATGTAATTCCGTGTTATTTTATTCTTATTATAAGCACCTACCATACACCCCACTAATAACTGCAACTGCCAAAAATCCAGAGAATGCCCATTAAACGGTGATTGCATACAAAGTAACGTCATATATTCCTGTACTGTTAAACAATACACCACTACACAGATTAATACCAATATGCAAAATAATGCCAACATACAATCTCCCACTTTTCCCCTCAACAATCCCCCTCAACAACCCCCTCCACTAAATAACACTCTCCACACTGACCAACAACTACCACCAACTAATAATGGATCCGATCTCATCCCCCAAGACACCCTACCGTCCCCAACTAATAACCCTAACTTAAACTTTGACTTGAATCCGAGCATACAAACCGTAAGCACCCCTAATAATATAAACAACTCAAATAATACAACAATAACCCCCCACAAAATTCATACCTATATTGGTGCCAGTGCTTTCCCCATAAAGACTCGAATCTCTAACCATATCTACTCTTTTAAACACAATAGTAATGGTACCACTAGCACCTCTCTTTCCAACCTAATAAAAAGCTTTCACATCAAAAATACCCCCTACTCCCTAAGTTGGTCTATATTAAAAAAGTCAAACTCATATACTCCTGGTTCTGCATTCTGCCAACTATGTACCTTGGAAACTTATATGATAGCTACAGCACACAAGAACTTAAATGTCATTAACTCCAAAAATGAACTTATTTCAAATTGCAGACACAAACGAAAATTTAAATACATTAATTTCATCACTCCCTCTGACACTCCTCCTCCCAACCAATAACTCCCCCCATTCTTTAACATCTGACAAATCTCTAAACTATATCCCAGGGGAACCTTGTAACTTCTATTCTTAACGCCCCTAATCTCACTAATTAACCCTCCCAATAAATTCTTCATCACCATTACACCTAACAACCACATCTACCCGGAAAACTATCAGTAGATTGAACTAACATTACTCCTCCAACTTTCCACCGATCATTAACACACCTAATATCTAGACTTATATACCTCTCCTGCAATATAGCTCCTTTTTATCCTTTTGCTTCAGCTCCACCCCTAACCCCTTATATTTATCTCATTGTTTCTCCTGTCCGTAATCCCACCTACAAACTCCTTCTTGGCCTCTCTTTCCCCCCCCCCCTTATTATCCCCTACACTTCCACTATATCGTCCTTATATTTAGACTCCTCCTATTTGCAACATATTCCCCTGTAACTTCTTTTTGTTATCATTTTAACTACGACATTTGAATTCCCCTCCAATTGGGTCCATTAATACCCCCCTGTAATTCTCATCAGCTCTCTAACTCACTAGCTTCAAAACGCAGGTCTGCTTAATTTTTCAATCCAACCCTGGCCCATAACACTTATATTATATAAACTGTTACTAGCACTTCTGCTCTATCTCCTTAATAGCCTCCATAACCCCCTTTGAGTAATCTTTTTAACTATTTTGATTGATTCGAGCTAGTTACATAACTACTTATTTTGGCCTATTCTTGAATAATCCTAATCCCTCTAAATACTCGCGAGCCACTTTCTATCGGCCCATTCTCTCTTTGTTCAACTTATCTTATCTTTGACCAATTTCCCCCCCCCCAAATCATATGTTCATACTACTTGGAAACCCCTTGCAAGTTTCCCTTATATATCTAATTAAATTTAAACCGTAACTGTTAATTGTTACCCTGTTACGACTCACTCACCATTTAAACCACAGATTATAAAATTGACACTGCACTCAAATTTTTGATTGAACCAACCCAACTCCACCCCTATTACTAGAAATCGAAACAAATTGTTTCTAACAATCTATCCTTATCCCTTACATTGTTCCCCTCTCCTAAATTTCAATATACCTGAGTAGAATAGACTTGACCTTTAAATTTCACTAACCCTTTTCCCATTAATTTATTCCCCCCCTTATCTCTTTGGCCATTTAATGTCCCTCCAAATTATTCATCTAACCCTTAATTTGGTTTTAAATTAAAAATAAATAAATACATTTTTTAATTAACTATTCCCTAGCTTTTTAAATTTAAATTTTAATCTTTTAATCTTTAATTTTAATCATCCACTCCCTCACATTCCTATATTTATTATACCATGCTTTCACTAATTCTACCTTATTCTTTATTCCTTAAACACACTGAAACCATATCTGATAACTACATTTTAATTTGCCTTTAGCCGCCTGAAATATTTGGAAGCTCACATTTTTTTATTTCTATTTTTAGAATCAACTTTTTCTATACCCATTCACCATTTAAGATTAACCCCACCCCCAAAACCTACACCCTACCGCTAGCCCGCACCCTTAACCCACCTGTCACTTTATCTACATCCCCATGCCAACCCGTCCTCCTTTTATTTTTTTCCCCCTAATTCACAAAGCGACTTTTTAAACTACCCCGCACCTCCTAACCCCCCCCATCCTGACCCCAAATCTGAAACTTTCATCAACTTTGGCTTTTTCTCATTCTGAGTTAATCCTTGTATGAGATCCCACCGTTTTACTAGGCCCGGAAGAAAATCAAAAAATGGCCTGTTTTCCTCTTCACAGCCTCTTTTAAGTGCATCTGGACTTATCTACTTTTGAGCACTTTTTCCAACCTGCTCCCATGCAAAGTGTTCTTCTTCACTTTCTACAATTTCACCGAACCTTTTCAACGGAAACTTACCACCCGGACAATTGTATATCTTTTTCACGAAATTTTCTTTTCATTCAGTACGTTTTTTGACAAAAATTATTTTAATAATTTTTAAAAATAATTTTCATATTTTTCAAATATTTGAACTTTGGTTTTTTCGAAAGCCAACTTATCCATCTGTATTTCTCCTCTGATGATAAGATTTCGATCTTTGAAAAGCCTTGGCTTAAGGAAAGAAAAATAAACACTAGTTTATTACTGACAACCTTGCATTGAACAATTGAAATTTGAAATAAATTTGGACAATCGTCGCATATTTATCACTCTTTTTTCTTCTATCTCTCTCTATATATATATATATACATATATATATATAGATAGATAGATAAATAGATAGATATATGTATATAGATATATCTATATAAATAATATATATATATATATGTGTGTATATATATATAGATTGATATATGTATATAGATATATGTACATATATATAATGTATATATATATATACATATATATATATATATATATGTACAGAAAGAGAGAGAGAGAGAGAGAGAGTCGTGTGGATGTAAGAGACATATTTAGATTGATCTCTCCTTTTATTTGCCACTTTATTCATGGATTCAAAACATCTTTATATCTTTTATATCTCGTATTATAACGATACACCTTATCTGTTGATTGATCCCTCAATGTTTAAAAAACTTGTTCTATTATTTTAATTATTAACTTCATCCTTTTCCGTCGTGTCTTTCCCCGACTCTTATTTTGAATTTGATTGTCTTCTTTGTTCTTTTGTGTTCGTAATAATTAGATTAATTTGTTCAACGCTCAATCATGTTCTCTTTTAAATTTGTTATTGAACCATGACTACGGAAGTTCCCCTGATGCTATAGTTGCCGTGCCATCTCATTAAGCAAATATTGGATACTTGTTTAGCGAACACAAACAATGAATGTGTGTACATGATAAAATCAACGGCGACTGCTTAATCAATCTTTAACTCCAGGAATATTCGTCACATTATCTTGAGAATTATTTGGGTGTTCGTTATCATTACACATCTATTCTCTCTCTCTCTCTCTCTCTCTCTCTCTATATATATATATATATATATATATATATATATATATATATATATCCCTCTCTCTATATCTATCTCTCTCTCTATCTATCTATCTCTCTCTTTCTATATTTATGTGCATTGCTTTCTATCTCTCTCACACCCTCTTTCTCTTATATATTGTTACGTATCCTCAACAAGAGACTCATAATCATGTTGTTATCTGATTCAGTAACACATTTCCACAACTATATATTGATCCGAGTCGATACATTCACCTTATGAATGAAGTATTAATTCATTTACCTCATTTTACAATAGAATAATACAAATCCATAGTGTATCATGGTATAAGGGAATTGGCTTCAGATGTGGTTTCCAGATATTAATAATAAAAATGATGATTGACAACAAAATATGATAAACAATTTATTAGTCATCATTTCTCGTTAACAGTTCCTATGTCTCACTATTCTATATATCCTTGTGTTGTTCTTTACGCATGCCGGTTGGAAATGTATCTACGTTGGCTCGTTGTAAAACTCTCTACGCATCGCAATATATACATATATAGAGAGATAGATATGTTAATTTGTTGGTTTATGATACGTTGTAATGTCGGAATCTCTGGCGTTGTAGAACAGGTCGCTTGTTGATCCAGCGAACGGCATCGCTTGCTAACGGGACGATATGTCGTTTCTCGACCCGGGCGACGTAAGTGGTCTTGCTAATCGGTCCAGGCTTTCAATCTCCCCCCTTCGGCGTACACAGCAGTCAACCCAATGCGAGAGTTATATTTCTCTTTCTTCTTTCTGTCTCTTTGTTGTCTGCAACCTAGCTGCAATAGTTAGCCTGCTGCTATCAGTCTGTCGCTTCGCCCCGCGTCATAATTTCGCCCTCTTTTTCTATCGTCCTGGCGGTTTCTTCGTAAGCTGAAATCCAATCTGTTACACACAAAATATAATAAGCCTTCTAATTAGTTTAGGCAATTTATTTTCTATTAGCTTGTCGATACTGAAGCAGTAGAGAGAGAAACTTACGCTAGTTACTTAACTAATTAATCGCTTAATCATTTGCAAGGGAAGGAAAAGGGGAACATCGTCTGGCTCTCATTTTTGGGGATTCGTGTTCCCCTCTTATTTAATCGCTACATGAATAATGCGTCCTGACTCGTCGGCTTCCAGTCAAGAACTCACAATCTCACTCAGTTTTTCCACCGGGAAAACTGTGACGTCACGAAATCTCGTGATCACAACGCAGGTGTGACCTAACCTTTTAACTAAGGTATCATAACCCGTCACTGCGACCGTGAGAAACAACATTGCACTAAAATTGCACGAGATGACTCCGTTACAAATCCCGCAAGTTAAGCGATCTAGCTACTTTACACGTTTTCAAAATACAGGGCTCGTCATGATGTAACATACCTTCCTCTCTTATCAGAAAAAAAAATCCTTGGATTTTTTTTCTAAACACCCTTCCTTGCGACTGGTCAGGATCTGAAACCAAACACAACTGGGCCACAATCCTCCGAATCCAGCCGGAAATCCATCGGCATCACACGATTCTAATCCTGGGATGTAAGACAGGTCATCTTACGATCTGAGTCGGCTCTCTGACCATCCCATCAAAATCGATAATCGGGCGACCTTTGCCCCGAATTGGCCGTATGTTATACCTGGGCACCCGTCTCACACACATATCATGCTTTGCATCATCGGTGTACGACCGATAGCCAATTTCATGAACATTATCGGATATAGGGAAACAAAAAACAGAAACCCCTTTCATTAACCTGCAAACTTAAATGATCAGCCTCCAAGATCTACGCGATGTACCGTCCCTACATCACTTACTAATCTGGGCCATATATTTCGGACATCTCAGTGCCCCCGGCGCGAATGTCCGAGAACAATCACCCGTGTTTCTAGTTCGCAGCCCTTTTCATCAAACGTGGAGGTCCCCATCCCATGGTTCTAACTAGTCGATACGGTAGCAAAGTGAGATGTCACATCGAATCATCTCTGCTCCAAGAACACGCCGAATGACAAAAAACTAGGCCCAACCTATAATCTTTCAATTAACACCCGGTACCTCCTTTTAAAATCGATCCCCTCCATGGTTCTATCTTCCCCCGACGCGCGCACCCGAGTTTAACAACACCCAGCTTGACTCCATCCCCACTAGTGTTGAGGAGACACCAATTCCACGTGTTCCCTTCCCGTGGCCTTATCTATGCGGTAAAAAGGTGAGGTATCTTTTCAGCAAAGCCGTCGGCAAACATTTAAAATCCACAAAAAAAATGGGACCACAATTGCAAAGCTTAAAATCTTTACCACAATCTATCGGCGCAGTTGGGCACACCTGGGTCACAAAAACAATCTCCATGACTGACCACCGTCCGTTTTTCGTGGTCCCTCTGAATGGTCAAACTTCCACCATTCCATCCCGTTTGCAATTTTAACGTATGCAGGCTTTACCACAAGCCTCGCCACTACCCATAGGTACTCTATACAAGATAGCATACAAGCAAACGCCGGAAATCCCTAACTGACTTTCCAAGCATGTACATACTCTGTACACAGGGATCCTTCCCGAGAAAAAACACAACCCTGCCTAAGGGTTTCCGCGATCTGACCCAAACCAACTCTCACTGTCGCCAACAGCCCGAACCTAATCAACTTAAATCGCCCGGCTGACCCAAACTTATCCATTAAATTATCTGCTTTTTTTTGTTAAATCTTAGACGTAACTATTTTTTTTATTCTTAATTAATTTTAACGCACGTAAAACCAAAAACTTCTTTTTTCTGGTTACGTAAAAAAGCACTGATAAAATAATGTGCTTCTCTCTCCTAATAGACATACATAACATTTTTTATTAACAACAACTAAGAAAAACGAACATCCTCAATCATCGACAAACGACATAACAACAAAAAATATATCCCCCCTAAGAACAAATACGTATCAAAATTACAGAAACAAGAGTCAATAAAAAGTTTCTTCCAAAGTCACAATCGTCTATAAAAAGTTTACGTTTTGCGTGTGTGTGTATTGCTAAGTTCACTGTTTGTTTGTTTTTTTCTTTTCTTCTTTTTAAAAAACATTACGTACATCTATATATTTTTTTCTTTTACACCTATCAGATTTTGCCTGTGTGTGTGTGTAATGCAAATTTCTCTCTTTCCTTTTTTTCTTCTTTTTGTTTTTCATAAAAGTTCGCTCTGAAACTCGAGCAACAATAAACGAAAGTTCTACTACAAATTCCGCATGGACCATTCGTTGTCTTTGAAGTTTTCGTTTTTCTCGTGGTAAATTCGGTTCGCATCTATTCTCCTCATGAAGGGGGGGGGGCTCGCCAACTTGCACCAAATCGCCAATGTTAAATTGCTGGTTTATAACACGTTGTAATGTCGGAATCTCTGGCGTTGTAGAACAGCTCCTTTGTTGATCCAGCGAACGGCATCGCTTTCTAACGAGACGATATGTCGTTTCTCGATCCGGGCGACGTCGAGGGGTCTTGCTAATCGGTCCCGGCTTTCAATCTCCCCCTCCCCCTTCGGCGGACACAGCAGTCAACCCAATGAGAGAGTTACATTTCTCTTTCTTCTTTCTGTTTCTTTGTTGTCTGCAACCTAGCTGCTATTGTTAGCCTGCTGAGCCGTCGCCGCCATCACTCTTTGCAGACGCTTGTTGTTGTCGACGTGATCGACGCAGGTGTGACCTACTCTTTGAACTAAGGTATCATAACCCGTCACTGCGACCGTGAGAATCAACATTGCACTAAAATTGCACGAGATGACTCCGTTACAAATCCCGCAAGTTAAGCGATCTCTCTGTACGTCCATCCACACATGCGTCCCAAATTATCAATGCACCTAAATTGCACGTAATCCTATGTCTTTCACCCAGTTCATAATTCATACTAGCTACTTTACCCGTTTTCAAAATACAGGGCCCGTCATAATGCAACATATATATATATATATATATATATATATATATACATATGTATATATATATATAATAATAATAATACTAAGGGCAAGGTAAACATCCACAGGATAGGGGTCCAAAGAGGTTAAACCGGGTTTTATAAAGTGTTCAATATAAAATAGAGCTTTGATATATGATTTTTTTTTTATTTACACAGACTTGCACAAAATCTGCGACACTGACATGTCGATGATATATGATCAACATCTCTTATAAAATGAAGTTTCATCAGGCGGAGTGAAAATCCGATTTTAACTTTAGATCATATTTGGAATGATCTAGGGTTAAGATCGGATTTTAATATTGCCTGGTAAGATCTCAGTTTATAACAGATGGTGATCGATAATATCGACATGCAAGTGTCGCAGATTTTGTACATGTATGTGTAAAACAGAAATAATCACACACACACACACACACACACCCACACCCACACACCCACACACACACACACACACACACACACATATATATATATAAGAATATTATTTTTTGAAGGCGATAACAATGCGTTGTTAAAGTGACACATACGACACGTGGAATCGTAAAAACAAAACAAAGTGACAATATTGAAAAGTCAATAATTTTCAAAAATTTTTTTTTTTATTTACCAGTGTATCGTTACCGTGGTGTTGGGTTGGAGTGTGTCCTTTTCATTATTTTTTTTTTTTAAATTTTCGAGGGTATCCCTCATCCTCAGAATAAAATAAATACTACCACTCGTTGGAGTGTGTTTTTTTTTGCCAAAAGCCGGGGCCGGAAATGTTGGTTTGTTTTTAGTAGTAGGTCCGCAGAAGTTTGTTATTTATTTTTTATAAATTATTATTTGCTATTTTAACCGTTGCTGTTTATTTTGTTAGTAAATATACTGAGTAATTTAATTTTTATTTATTTATTTTTTTTTTTTTATATAACGTTGTTTGTTTTGTTAATAATATACTGAATAATCGTTATCTCGGCGGTAGGGGCTGATAACTCGTGTGAGTCAAGCTTTGTTTGTGGGAGTTATGTCCCTTTAGAGTTTTAATAATCTCGTTCTATAAATTTGTTTACCGTGTGTGTGTAGTAGCAGATGTGATTGGGTGGGTGAGGAATCCTGGGTATGGAGGTGGGGCGTCGTTAATAGAGCCTTTGGTATATATATGTGTGTGTGTGTGTGTGTGCGTGTGTGTGTTGGTGTATGTATATATGTGTATATATATACGTATATGTAAAATACATACATGCATACATATTTATTTTATTTATTTATTAATTTCTTTATTTTATTTCTTTATTTCGTTATTTTATTTTTTTAATTTTTTTTTCTTTATTTTTTATTTATTTATTTATTTTTTTGTTCGATTCTATATTATTATTTATCTATATTATTAGATTTTGTTATGTGCAGTCGTGGTATATAATGGTCGGGATTTCAAGTTAATAAGTAAGGCGGGCAACAAGTGCAACCACGTGTCCGAGTTAGCAGCAGGTGCAAGTGGTTGTGTGTGCACCAGTGTCAGTAATTGGGCTAATAATATGGGCCTAACTAACTTCATTTAGTGTTGTTATCGTAAATAGTATGTCTGCATAGTATCATAGATGTTTGTTAGTAAAATGTGTATGATGGTGCTTGTCGTGTGTGGTTATATTAAGAAGTTGGAGTTTAGCTCGGCTCTGTTGTTCAATTTAGGGGATAGCTTTCTAATTAATATAGATTCTTTAAGTCTGAGATTGCCCTGGTCTCTTTCGCTAGCTAGTATCTTGACTCGTATGTCTTTGGTGGGGTTGTGGCCATGTGTTATATGTTTTTGGAAGGATGATGCCTTGGTGGTTACGTGTTCTTTAATTCGTATATGCAAAAGTCTCACTGTACTGCCGATGTAGAATTCATTGCAGACCGCACATTGTATCTGGTATATAGCATATGTGCGGTTGCATAAACCCGTGTTGTTGATGGGGCAGTTTGCTAGGGTGCAAGGGTTCGTGTTGAAAGGTGTTCTAGGTTTAGATAGGTGTTGTCTTAGTGTAGGTCCGGAGTGTGTGAGTTCAATGTCTAAGTGTTCTTTGTGGATGGCTTTGCGGATGGCCGAGGTTATTCTATCGCTAAAGTGTGGTATTTTTAGGAAGCATATGTTAGAGGGAGTTTGTTTTGGGTGTTTTCTAGATGTCTTATTGTAGTGTCTGATGTTTTTAGGGTATCCATTCCGCTCGAGTATCTGTTGGAAGTGTCTAACAGAGGATGTCTTGTCGGATCCAGATGTCTTAGGGTGTTCGATTGTGAATTGTATTTTGTGGTCTGTGTTCTTAAAGCTAATGAAGATTTTGTAAGTGTTGTCGACAACACTTACTTCACATACAAAGGACAGACCTACAAACAAATAACAGGCCTACCTATGGGATCCAGCCTATCAGGACTACTGGCCATCACATACATGAATAGGTTAGAACAACGCGCATTAGACACCTGCCACTCTAGCATCTTTTTCACGAGATATGTGGACGATATTCTGATCCTCACATCATCCCGCGAAGAAGCCAACAAAATCTTCATTAGCTTTAAGAACACAGACCACAAAATACAATTCACAATCGAACACCCTAAGACATCTGGATCCCTCTCACTGCTAGACTTCACGCTCTGCATCACCGACGAAGGGCTCATTCACACCAAATTCTACAAGAAAGCTGCCTGCAGAGATATCTTCGTAAACTATAAATCGGCCCTCCCTACCAAAGCCAAAATAGGATATGCTGTGAACGAAGTAAACCGCATCCGTAGCAAATGTACTACGGAAACCGACAAGACATCCTCTGTTAGACACTTCCAACAGATACTCGAGCGGAATGGATACCCTAAAAACATCAGACACTACAATAAGACATCTAGAAAACACCCAAAACAAACTCCCTCTAACAGATTCTTCCTAAAAATACCACACTTTAGCGATAGAATAACCTCGGCCATCCGCAAAGCCATCCACAAAGAACACTTAGACATTCAACTCACACACTCCGGACCTACACTAAGACAACACCTATCTAAACCTAGAACACCTTTCAACACGAACCCTTGCACCCTAGCAAACTGCCCCATCAACAACACGGGTTTATGCAACCGCACATATGCTATATACCAGATACAATGTGCGGTCTGCAATGAATTCTACATCGGCAGTACAGTAAGACCTTTGCATATACGAATTAAAGAACACGTAACCACCAAGGCATCATCCTTCCAAAAACATATAACACATGGCCACAACCCCACCAAAGACATACGAGTCAAGATACTAGCTAGCGAAAGAGACCAGGGCAATCTCAGACTTAAAGAATCTATATTAATTAGAAAGCTATCCCCTAAATTGAACAACAGAGCCGAGCTAAACTCCAACTTCTTAATATAACCATACACGACAAGCACCATCATACACATTTTACTAACAAACATCTATGATACTATGCAGACATACTATTAACGATAACAACACTAAATGAAGTTAGTTAGGCCCATATTATTAGCCCAATTACTGACACTGGTGCACACACAACCACTTGCACCTGCTGCTAACTCGGACACGTGGTTGCACTTGTTGCCCGCCTTACTTATTAACTTGAAATCCCGACCATTATATACCACGACTGCACATAACAAAATCTAATAATATAGATAAATAATAATATAGAATTGAACAAAAAAAAAAGAAATAAAAAATAAAGAAAAAAAAAATAAAATAAATCAAATAAGGAAATAAAGAAATAAAATAAAGAAATTAATAAATAAATAAAATAAATATGTATGCATGTATGTATTTTACATATACGTATATATATACACATATATACATACACTAACACACACACGCACACACACACACATATATATACCAAAGGCTCTATTAACGACGCCCCACCTCCATACCCAGGATTCCTCACCCACCCAATCACATCTGCTACTACACACACACGGTAAACAAATTTATAGAACGAAATTATTAAAACTCTAAAGGGACATAACTCTCACAAACAAAGCTTGACTCACACGAGTTATCTGCCCCTTACCACCGAGATAACGATTATTCAGTATATTATTAACAAAACAAACAACGTTATATAAAAAATAAATAAATAAATAAATAAAAAATAAATTACTCAGTATATTTACTCACAAAATAAACAGCAACGGTTAAAATAGCAAATAATAATTTATAAAAAATAAATAACAAACTTCTGCGGACCTACTACTAAAAACAAACCAACATTTCCGGCCCCGGCTTTTGGCAAAAAAAACACACTCCAACGAGTGGTAGTATTTATTTTATTCTGAGGATGAGGGATACCCTCGAAAATTAAAAAAAAAAAACTAATGAAAAGGACACACTCCAACCCAACACCACGGTCACGATACACTGGTAAATAAAAAATAAAAAATAAAAAATAAATTTTTTTTTGAAAATTGACAATATTGAAAAGTCAATAGACTTTTCAATATTGTCACTTTGTTTTGTTTTTACGATTCCACGTGTCGTATGTGTCACTTTAACAACGCATTGTTATCGCCTTCAAAAAATAATATTCTTACTCTATACACAATGCTCCAAGCGAACTACAACATTCTTCTCATATATATATATATATATATATATATATATATATATATATATATATATATATATATATATATATATATATGGTCTACGTTCATTCTTCAGAGACAATGCATACTCCCTATAATGGTGTCTGAGCGTGTAATTATGAAGCAGTCGTTGCGCAATCCCAACCACACCTTTCATGAATAAGCACTGCTTTATTATCGTGGCAGAAATAAGTTCAACTGAAAACAATGCCGAGTTAAGCGAAGAGCTCATACAGTATCAGAGTCGCCACGCTAGGCACTGCAAACGTTGTTAAACATAACAGAATTCGTCTGTTTAATTATACCTTTTTTATTTTTGCAATTTTTCTGATGGTCTTTTTTGTATTAAAATAAAAAAAATAACAAATGTTCCATAGGTTCAACAAGTTTCAGAGGTTTCACGAACGTTCTTGATTCTTCGTTGAATCATCCGTAAGTGTTAAAAGCAAATGAAAAAAAAAGAGAGAGGAAGAAGAGAATTTTAAAAAGACGGTGTAGAAACACGCTTATAACGTTTTCCAAATTGTTCCAGAAAGTCGTAAACGATGTATAATTCAGCAATGTTGGATGGCATGACAGAACAAAATGGCATTACGTGAAGCATTGTAAAATGTTACCACTAGTTTTATGTGTGATGTTGTTAATTTTAGGTTGTTGTGTGTTTATGTAGATAGCTTCGAGTATTTTTAATTTTTTTTAAATTGCTTTCCGAATGTATAATTTTAGTGTGTTTAACAAGAATTTGTCTTAAAATACCCATATTACCAACATTAATTGAATATCTATATTTATATTTGAGTTGGTGAATTTTTTATTAATATTTATTCACTTTGATGTGTTATTTATTGATTTTTCCACTATATTTAGCATTTATTTGACATTATATTTAAAATGATAATTGTTTTATTGGTTCTTACTTCTTTCCTGAAATTATTTTATCTTTCAGTTACCATTATTTCACTAATGAGTACAGTTGAAATCTTAAATAATATCTGCTGATGTTTCAATCATCTGGTTCATTTATCATTTCCTTATCTATAGGCTAGGTTTAACCTATGTCGCTTCGGTTATTTTTGTAGTATATTATGTGTTCTATATTATAATGTTTAATAGTGGGGTATTACTATTCCGTCATATACTAAAAATGTTTACAGTTTCTATTGGCTACATAGTCTTCTAATCTTCCTATACCTTAGATATTTTTATAGTTATGTTGATTAAAGGGTTAGTGCCACAGGTGTCTATATGGGTCTGTAACGGGATAGGACATATGCGGTTCTATGTAGACAGTTCCGAACAACTTCGTTTCTTTTATTTTATAAATTACTCTTCCCCCCCCCTCTCTCTCTATATATATATATATATATATGTATATATATATATATATATATACATCTGTGTGTATATTATATATATACATGTGTATATAGTATATATGTATATATATAAATATATATATATATATTTATATGTGTGTATATTATATATACATGTATATATAGTATATATATATATATAGTATGTATATATATATATATATATATATATATATATATATATATATATATATATATATATATATATATATATATAGTAATGAAAATATATCGTCAGGCTAAATGCCTGACGATTCCCCCCGGGGATGAAACACGGGAGCCTCCGTGTAGCTTGATTGCCATATATATTTTCATTACTACCTAGCTCTACTTACGTATCGAGCACTGTTGAAGTAAATACTGAAAAGTGATACATAAATATTATATCTCCTTATAATATTTTATGTGGATACATGAAGTACTAATATATATATATATATATATATATATATATATATACGCAAGAAACGTATACGTATTTAGATAAAAAAAATATTTATAATTATTATCGCTTCCAAATCTAGGTTGGGCTCTGTAGTCACTAGTATTAACACAGCCGTAATCGTGGCTGCAATGCGATATTCCTTTCAATAGTCGAACACTTTGCAACATATGCTTTTAAATAGGATTCATCTCTTGCTGATTTAGCGAGTTGTTGACACCAACCGTGTCGGCTAAGACGTTGGAATTTGAGTTCGAAACATGACTCATGTTCCGGGGTTCGAGTCCGGCGACCGGTGTGAATAATTCTTCTCTACACTAACGATTCTCGTAAGGATGAAACGTATACGTATGTTGATAAAGACAAATATTAATTGGAACATGTTACATTTTCAACTTATGTCCTTATTAGTAAGGTTTCAATTAAAAGTAAGATATGTATAACACAATGCAGTTTTTTACTAGTGTGGTAGTTGTTCGTCAATAAAGTTAAATCATTTATGTAACAATGTATGTATACGTATTTGTCGCGGGGTAGGACATTTTATCATCAGAAACGATCGGTAACTAATACAGGGAAGAAATAATGTCTGCTTACATTTATAATTGATACCAGATTTAAATTGAAGTGTTAAAATTGTACAAGTATGTATGTGTGTTCAGTTTTTAGACGCTGAGAGCGTGTGTTCTTAAAAGGTTAAGTGGTCAACAAGATGCCCTCTCACATCATCTCAAATGTCACAATAATATGTTCACATTTTCTGTGTGAGAAATAGTGATTAACTATTCAAAAGAGACAGTGTGATCATTGGGTTTTAAAGAAAACAATCAAGAATTTATTTTTTTAAGTAGGCTTTTATAATCGAGATTTTGTCTCAGGGCGGTTGATTATCTCTCAAGTTCGAATTAGCTGACATATAATACAGTCAACACAGAATCATAAAATACACTTATGACGGTATGACATACAACTACTTCATAGTAACAGGTAGTTTAAGAGGAAAAATGAGATTATAAAGATGCGTCCATTCTATCTCCGCGTTTAGAGATGGACATTTTTTTTAGGCAGCGTTACATACGAAGCTTAAGCGTAACAGATCGACCTACAAACTAGACCTCTTTTGGAGATGTGTCGACGAATCTCGCATTATACAGCAATTAAAGGAGGAATTACGTTTAAGATCAGTCGGACACTAAATCTACCCATTATCTACCCTGAAGCTGATCAGAAGTTAGCAGCAGTGGATAGGAGCGTGTTCATGAGCCCGTACGATATGACAGGTAGCCACAAGCTATGTGTTCTAGAAGCATTAAAGAGAGAAATAGGTTAGAATAAAGAGAAATTGACAGGTAAAAGTCCTGACAGACTTTTTGTTGCCGTAAACAGTGAGTGCCGCAGATGGAATCTGAGCGATGGTTGTCAAGAAGGGTATATAACTGACATAAGTGTGTGAGAGATCATCCACCGAGTCAATAAGTCTTAAGCTCCCTTGTTAGTAATGGAATTGCGCATGAGGTGTGGACCCTTGGTGTTACGAGTTTTCCCCCCTTACTATCAGACCCATGAAAGCTTCGAGGCGAAATAATATATCCTCCGATTAATAAAGGTGAATGCAAGTAGTGTTTAAAGCTATTAGAGCCGTTAATCAATTTTTTTTTTCGTATCATGTCGGAGAACGTGCTGGAGCTGTTAAAGTCAGTAGAAAAGAGTAAACTTGGGCGATTAAGGATCGAATAAATCGCATAGAGTAGACAATATTAGCCAGACAAGTAAGGTAGACCATAGGATAGCCTGGACGCTAGTCTCCGTGGTTATACTGATAATGTTGGTAGCGTCAGCAGTGTTTGTGCTAAACAGAGATAGTCAGACATGAGTTAAACATGGAAACTTGACGGGCAGTTGCATGAGTATAAGAAAGAATCCATACAGTTACCTGCCCCGTGGTGAGTCAAGCGTAAGTGAGTTGGGATCTGTGCATGGGATACCTTTAGAATTTTCAAGCTAGGATGAGGTGTAAATTCCACTCTGGGACGGAGAAAACAGGCCTGGTCACTGATGTGGAAGCTACATGACTAAGAACAGACTTTGGACACAGTGAAGGGTCAGAAGATAGTAGGAGTATTTTTAAGGGGCGTTATTAGCCGTCCGTATTTTATAGTAGAATAAACTTTTCATGGCATGCGTAGTTTGGAGCATTACTACCATTCCTCTGAAACCTCTAAGAAAAGACTTAGAAAATTACCTTGATTTTGTTATGATGGTAATTTAGGGATTATTATTGTTCTCTTCTATTTTCATTTGTATTTGCCTAAGTTTCTGGATTCTGGAGTCTGTCGTGCTAAATAACAAGTATTTGACATACACAATGACAAATTGCTATGACAAATTGCTGGGACTTCACGAAACGTCTAGAGGAAATCAGGTGCGAGTATACATTTGTGAAACGGTACCGAGAGAATTTCAGTTATTGTTCACACAGAATTATGTAAATCGAGTTCGAAAATACAACTGTTTAGACTTTAATCTGGGTAGAACGCCGTTCAGATTAAACACGCAGGTGTGACATGAGGAAAGGGTTAAAGTGGTAATGTCGAAGGTGACAACCGAGAATGAGATTGCGCGCAGGCATAGGCAATCAGATTTCGTCCGGACGATGCCGTGTGATTTTACCTGAGTATATAGTACAGAGTAAAATTAAGACTTAGAGAGGCTTTTAGTTAAGAGTAGAAGTTGTGGGCATAACAAACCTCTTCCTGTATCGGACCGAAAGCTTTTATAGAACCCGTGTTTGATATCAATCATTCACTGAATTGCGAGTTGCAAATTAAAGTCGTATTATTCAAAAGCAAATACAGTAGCCTTCTCTACATACTAACAACTTGGGTCCCTGCATATATTAGTTTGAACAATAATACATATCATTATCTTAAACACAAATAAAGAGTGTTGTTTTTTGCGTTATTCAGACTGTCTGTTTAATTTCACCTTTTTATTTTTACTTCTCCATGTATGTCTTCCGTCCGTTTGTGAGCCGCCCAGATAACAGCGGTCCATGTTTCCTGATTAGACAAAATACCGCGCGACAGGAGATACTTTGCGGCTGACGAAAACGTTAAAAACTCACGCATCAGAGCATCTTCCAAAATGTGGAAACATCACCTTGACGTCACCAAGGACGAATACAACGTTTGGTGAAACCACATCAACAAACACCGGGGTTATCAGCCCGTGATATAAGAGAAGTGTCGAGCGTGAACACGATGGTGACTGGTTGCTGACCGGGACGACAGCATCACATAATGACCACATTTCAGATGCATGAATCTTATGTGGTTTACCTTATTTATTGTATCAAATTCAGAAATACAATTCAATCACAGAAGGATCCCAGTCTTTTGCACTGCATTTGAAAACTACAAGCAACCCATAAGAGACAAGTCAAAAAGCCACTTAGAAGTTTAATCAAACTCCACCTTTACTAAATACATCTACAGAATTTTCTATCCTGTTTAATCTTTTTTATATATTTGGAATCATCAAAAATGAAGTTACTATACGGATTGAACTAATATTAGCTTAAAACATCTAAAACCTAATAAATAACTGTTTTTGGTTTAGCTTGTTAATATATGGTTGCAAAATTGTTAATGCAAGGATCCAACTGCTTTAAAATACAAAATAACAAAATTATAGTATTTTGTATGTTGATCTATAGCTCCTTATCGATGTTTAATGCACATTGATTACATCATCCGTATATCAGTTGACAAGTTAAAAGAAAATGGTTTGACATTGGCAACTGCAAGTAGCAGAAGGTATCCAGCAAAGTAAACCAATGACGTAAGTTATGCTGATGACATTGCAATTTTTGTTTACAAAACTAGACAGGCAGAAGTTCAACTATAATGTCTTGAAAAAACGGAAAATTGCATTGGGTTTTTGTCAACACTAGTATAACAGAGCACATTATCCTTAAGCAACATAGACATATATCTTCCATAAGTGGGAGTCATCTAAGAAATGTCGACAGGTTTACCTATCTTGCCAAGTGTGAACTGAAGGTGTGAATCAGCAAGCTTTTGGCAGAAGTGGACAAGATGAAAGCGATCTGGAAGTTAAGTCTTCCTACCAAGATAAGACGTGACTTCTTTGAATCTATTGTTACATCGGTACTCGTATATCGAAAGTAGCACTTGAATGTTCATCAAAAGATTGCTGGTGTATATACCGATATGGAAACAGCCCCCCACGGGACAACAACTCTATAGACACCTCCCTTAGATGTCAGCACTCATCAGTGAGAGAAAAACCAGAGGTGATGCACATTGCTAGAGTGTTACCGATGAAATCATCAACGATGGTCTTCTGTGGATGCCAAAACAGGTATGTGGCTCAGTGGGTATACCACACAAAACACATAAAAAACTAACAGAGACTCACAATGCACCTATGAAGACCTACCAGGTGGGATAGAGGATAATCGAGATGGTGTGAGAGAGTTAAGATGATCCGTAAAATAACCACGACTAGATAATGATGATGATCATCATATATCGATGGATATATAAAAGAGTTCATTTTATGATATAAAGCTGTTGAGAAGATGACACAGTCAAGAAATAAAATCTATAGAAAACAACTTGAAGAACTGAGTTTCACGAAATGAATGTTAACTAAATTTAATTATAGCCGCACCATCAATTGTAACTGGTACTCTTAGTTAGATTGAGATATTCCAGACAAAATGCGTAGAGTAGTATTGACAGTAAAGACATATTATTTTAGCATCCTTCTGATAAAACAAATATTTCAAGCGTTAAAATGTAACTAATATATGCATTAAAATTGAAGAATCGTGCGTGATATTTGATCGATTTGATGGATAGGTCAGAGGTATTGGTTATCCACTTTGAAGTTGTCTATGTCTAAAAAAGCAACAATATAAGATAGTATTGTACTATAAGATAGTATATATATACTCGTGCTGGTCAAAAAAATAGAACATATGTATAAAACTGTAAAAATCATTCCGTTTGAGATAATTTTCGGCTTTTAAATTGTGTAGGCGAAATATTCTATATGAAATAACAATTACAACTATTTTTAATCATTTGTCATATTTGAATATATCAGACTTGATTGTCACAGAGTAGTTTATTGTCACATTAGGAAATTCAACGTTTCAATTTAATAGAACATTATTCGTTGAGTAATCTCAAACTCAAAAAAAGTATGTGTTTAAAAAGATTTTGCAAGTAATTTGACCAGCACGTGTATATATATATATATATATATATATATATATATATATATATATATATATATATATATATATATATATATATATATATATATATATGTGTGTGTATATATGTATATATATATGTATATATGTATATATATATATATATATATATATAAATATATATATACTAAAAAATATATGCTTCCTCTGGTCGCATTTTGCTAGGCTGGGATGATATCATGATGGACGATCTACATACATTGACTCCGAAAGGAGGAGGTAATAACGAACAGGTACTACACTGAATCTTCAAAGGAGGATGTAATGTGTGATAGGATAGTATCATGACAACATTACAGGTACTACAATACCCTTTCTAAAATTGATAACGTAATACTTGGGAAAATATCACCATAAAAGCAGAAGGTAATGCGTGTGAGTGAAGTATCGTAGCAACAGAAAATATACTACACTAACACCTGCCCCCTCCCCCAAAAAGAAGGTAGTCCCTGGGAAGATGGTATTAGGACAAAAGTACAGATACTACGCATTTATGAATGCCTAGTCTTAAAAAAATGTGTTTATAGTTTATTGGACTTTGCACAAATATCACACTTCTCATTTTAATCCAATGAATTTCTGTAAATTAATGTATTCATGAAAAAAAGTGGTCAACATTGTGGAGATATTTTAAGTAGGAGTAAATGCGTTATTGTGGTAACTAAGATGATTGTAGTTAAGAGTAAGATAGACATTTTTATAACTTTTGACCAAAGATGACTAACGACCTCAATTTTCTACATACTTTGTATGGCTTTGTGCCTTATTTGTTCGTTATTTAATTTTTTTATATTTTGTGCAAATAAATAATTTAAAGTGTAGTGTGTCTTCTCAGCATCTCATTTATTCTTTTACTATCGATGAAACTATTGCTTCAAACAATAAAAAACAATAACAATAATACGGCGAGAGAGAGATTAATTCATTTTCATTAAGTAAAACTTATCTCACGGTTTTTTTTAAGTTGAATCGGATATTCTTCATTGCGTAAGATGTAACTCACGGTTGTTTCGTTTTTGTTTTTTTGTAAGTTTAACCTCGATTAGTTGTTTCGGTTTGCAGTGAGATTTTCCTTGCGTGTGACAACAGTAAGAAATCAATTCTCATTGATAAAAAATAAATTACTATTCGCCCGGGTTATACCGGGTAGCCTTGCTAGTTTGAAGTAATACACTTTTCAAACACGAAACGTTAACATTTTGATAGTTTTGAAACATATTTAAATGTGACTGAGAAAAAAGAATGAAAGAAGAAATAAATTTTCCTTTCACTGGCAATATAGAAAAATCGACCGACTCAATTTTTCTGAAGCATTTGAACGCGTTAAAAAACGTTTGACACAAATACTAAATATTTGTCAAGAAACAAAAACAAAATTGTAAACAAATCATTTGTAATATGAAAATTTAAAAAATCAGTGAATTAAAAAAACAATAACAGATAATAGTTAATTAATACATTAACTTTAACAAAACCAATACGCAAATTACTTAACCATACAAATCTGATATCACATTTATATAAACGGTATATAAAACAGATGGTCCGTCTATACAAATAAGTTGAATTAATTTGGAATAACCATTTTCACTTTACTGTTAGTGCGGGAAATAGGCCAAACTTTCGCATTTATTCATATATATATATATATATATATATATATATGTGTGTGTGCGTGTAATATCTGAATATGTACGGGCATTTTAGCAACAGAAATTAACCAAAACTAATAATTTAGCAAAAAACACGCAGATAAACATACTTTTGATGGTTTAATAGGTATTGACTAAATTATAATACTATGAAGTAAAGGAATCTTTATTATTTTGAAAAAATCATGTATATAACGGAAACAAAGTAAAATTGAGTATACATATTTATCAATACATCTTTCTATGTATTTTTATATATCACTTTCTCTTCATATATATATATATATATATATATATATATATATATATATATATATATATATATATATATATATATATATATATAAATTAAATGAACAAAACTTTCACTTTTCAAAAGTGCTCAATATATAATAGAGCTTTTATATTAAAATAAACATAGTTGGAGTATCCGACAATCGTTTCAGAACCTGCTCGGCTCTCTTCAAGGATGTACTTCTTGTTGTTTTTCTTTTTCTTTCTCTCTTATGATTGTGTATTAGCGGATATTATCTTAGCTCACCAGTACATCCCTGAAGAAGAACCGAGCAGGTTCTGAAACGATTGTCGGATACTCCAACTATGTTTATTTTAATATATATATATACATATATATATATATATATTGATGTATATATAAATATATATTAAGTGTATATATGTGTATATATATGTATATATATATATATATATATATATATATATATATATATATATATATGTGTGTGTGTGTGTGTGTGTGTGTGTGTGTGTGTGTGTGTGTGTGTGTGTGTGTGTGTGTGGTTTACATGAAAGAGTGCATGAGAGTGAGAGAAATAGATAACTGGAAAAGGAAAAAAAATGAATCAAAAAATATATTAGTATCATATTTTCGTTTTTAAATCAAATATCTGAAATGATGCATATCCGACTGATGTCACATAACAGACGACTGGTTGTCAATTATTTGATATGCAGATCTTATTCAAGCACGAACAAGTGGGTGACGACGCCAAATAAATCTCAGCAATTCCCCTTAAAAGAGATGTAACTTTCTACTTAACGTCTTAGTTTATTTAAAAGTGTTTAGTTTGAAAGTTTCTTCCGGCCTCAAATATAGCATTGCGATGTCCTGATATAAAAAAAGTATATTGCATATCCATTTCATAAGATATTTATGATAATAAGACGTATTTTGAAATGCAATAGATCAAATCTCAATATGTGTAAAGCAGTCGAGATGCTACTGATATGGTAATACGTGTGACAATAGAGATCAGATAAGTGAGGTGTTGTACTTCGATATACATGTGTGTCTGTTAAATATGGTGTGAGGACCAGTGTATGTATGGATAACGTTGAAGAACATTGTAATTCTTAATATGGCGGCCGAAGAAATTAGTGAGAAAATGAATAAAGGTTCCTTGGATTTAATCAGTAAGTATGTTCTTTTTATATCCTATATAAAAAGCATTAGAGACCCATAAACACATATCATATTTGGCGAAAATATATAGGTTTCTTTTTTATATATTTGAAAAAGTACGAATCCTCCACCATTTCAAGAAATAAACATTGGATTTAACATATTAATAATTTTCATTTACACTGTTTTTGTCCGACTATTTTTCTTATATACGTTGATAATAATATTTATACTACGTTTCGGACGATGTCTCTTTCGACGTCTTTCGTGTGTTCAAACTTCTTTAATTTTAATAACTCAGTATATTATTTAAATGACAGGAGTTCATTTAACGTAGTTATTTTCATTTTACCAAAACATAACCTACACCTTATGTAATTTTTAGAAATTTATTTTTGAAAAAGTGGCGAGCTGGGAACACTTACTCCTTTTTGTGAGCTGTATACTTTTATTAATTGATGTTTGAAGAATTTGTCTGAATGTTTCAACGTATACTATTTTTTTTATTTTCTTTCTTTATTATATTTTTCATTATTGATTGAATTATATACGATACGGGTCGATATCTAAAAGTAGTCCTATCTACTGTAATTTTTATTTAAAACAAGGGTTGCAGAAGGGGATAGAGTAGTGGAGTGACTAGAAGTTTAAGGCCATCAACATGGTTGGATGATGAGACACTCACTGCGCCTTTTCATTTTACTCAAGCTTTGAAAAGATGTTTTAATACTTAGAAACATCTTAAATTAAATAAATTCGGTCAATTATTTAAATGACAGAAGTAAATATAATCAGAGCTATTTTATTTTGCTGAAATCAAAACCGTACAATCTAAAGAGAGTTTGAATTACTTACTAGACACAACCATCGAGTGCATTCGGTCGCTCTGTACAAGGGTATGTCAAGCACACCTGAAATGAGGATACTTCTCCCTACAAGTAAGCCCTGACAAAATATTAAAAACTTCATAGTATTCAACCCCAAATAAGATATCTTCGAATCAGCTATACACTGGCTAACGCAAGTAATATTCCGTGTTCTCGAAGTAATGTTGACTCAGGTAACAGCACTAAGTTGGTTACGGATCCAGACTAAATAAATTCGTGTCCTGGAATCCGGTAAGACTTAGAGACGACAAGAAATATATACTATGAGATAGTCAACTGGTAAATGAGGGATGAGTAAATAAATGTTCTTAACTTCTTTACTAACAGGTAAAGGAGACTATTAATGAAATATTCGAATACCTGTGTAACTCATATAGAGAGTAAGTGTTTGCCCCATAAATGAGCCTGCCTTGTCCGGGTTTTCATATTATTTTAAAAAAATATTCTTTTTATTATTGCCATTTCAGCACGTTTCCAATGTGTGCCTTTTCAAACTACTTCATTCACGTAACCGCGTGCTACACACTAAGCCATATCAACATCGATCGTCGATAACATCAAGACGAATATCAACTTGACTGCGATAGATATGTCTCAGCCAGGGAGAAAAAAAGAAAGGAAAGAATATGCTTATAATTCTGACAAGGGTATTTATAACCGAAAGTACTTAAGTTAAAAAAAAATGAAAAGTGTTTAAAGTAAATAAATAATTTATTTAAAAGAACATAAAGTCTGCGTTGTACGGGTTTTTAAAATATTTTAAAAAACGTGCTCCTTATTATTGCCATTTCAGCAACATTTTCAATATGTGACTTTTCAAACAATATATATATATATATATGTATATATATATATATATATATATATATATATATATATATATATATATATATATATATATATATATAAGAATAATTTTTTTTTTTTGAAAGCGATAACAATGCGTTGTTAAAGTGACACATACGACACGTGGAATCGAAAAACAAAACAAAGTGACAATATTGAAAAGTCAATAATTTTCAAATATTTTTTATTTTTATTTACCAGTGTATCGTGACCGTGGTGTTGGGTTGGAGTGTGTCCTTTTCATTATTTTTTTTTAAAATTTTCGAGGGTATCCCTCATCCTCAGAATAAAATAAATACTACCACTCGTTGGAGTGTGTTTTTTTTTTGCCAAAAGCCGGGGCCGGATATGTTGGTTTGTTTTTAGTAGCATATATATATATATATACGTGTACACTCTCCGTCAAAAATGACGGAAACTATTATTCTTTGCCAGTGTACGCACTAATATTCATATGTATATAAAAAACGTCTTAATCGATGACGTAAATAACAGGCAAATAAGAAAGAACAAAAGTAACGTTTGAAACTGAAAATTTATAAAAATAAAAATTCGTATAGAAAAAAGACAAGAAAAAACTAAACGTACTATTACAAAACTAGATTGACAAACGATTTCCTTTCTCGATTTCTCTAAATACAAAATATGTGTTTGTCATGGTAGTTCATACATGCTTATTTTTTTGTGACGGAACGAATATATATATATATACGACCCAGTTTACTTGCATTTAAATATGTTTCATATGTATCATGTTAAGAGGGGAAAAAGCTCAGTTCGAAATCGCCCAAAGGGCAAATTTTCAAATATTCATTCAGAATGATTGGTTAGCTAATTTGTTTCAAACTAATCGAGAATTCATACCACAGGGTTCTAGCAAATAGGGAGTGTCTAGCTATTAATCAGACATTATTTTGTCAGCGGGAAGTATGCTCCCGTTCATTTCTGGGAGAGGCACCCTTCAGTATTTACCGTTTCTCTTGAGTAGGGGATGATGTCTTCCTAATCTGCTGATGCGCCTCGATCAAGGAATACTGACGAGGCTGCTCATTCGATTCTATTAGCTAGAGTGTTTCCTTTTCTGGTGCGCTGAGATTTTAATCAACCACCTTCCGGTGGTCTGCCACATCTTACTGAGGTAGGAAAAAATATCGATCAAAGGTTACCGATATACGAAAACTGTACCCGAGGAAGTGATAAGGCTATAACAGATGGAATGGTGTTAAAATAATTTAGAAGAAATGAATGATCAAAACCATGTAAATAATGTAATTAGCAACATAGCAGTATCACCGACAATAAAAGAAGAATATTGATGAATAGACACCCCACAAAAATAATTTATCATAATCTAGCACCCGAAAGCGTACAAAAAAGGTACAATTTTGAATATCGATATTTTATATTCATTGACATGTTTCAAATATAAATATGTCCATCATACAATACTATTAAACTATGACACTGCCCCAATAAGCATTCAAATTCTCTGAGTTTCAGAGGAGGCATATGATAGGTTCATGTTAAGGTGAGATTAATCATCGTTAAGTGCTCGCAAACATCGGGAGTCCACTTTCCATTGTTAAATTCACCAGAAAAGGGTAAATACTCAATAAAATCTTGCCTAGGTCCATCAAGACCTTATGATAATTTGTTTATAGATAACAGCTACGATTCTAGTCGCATATTTTATTCACAGCGATTCGATACAGTCTGCTAGAATGATTTTCTTTGTTTTAACAAATCAAACTGCTCCTATTTCTGAAACTCAATTAATCTCCCCAGACATTTTACCTGTGTCTCCTCTGAATAGTATCAGACACAGCAATCTCTTTATTGATTTTGGCCATCACCATTGTATAATTAACCTTGCATACCATGAGGAGCACGTCACACTGTGTTAAGAGCAACTGAAGTAGGCGTGTCGTTGCGCATGTTGTCTTGCAAGTGGTTTCGCCGACGTCATACCACACTAGAGACAGTTCTAGGACATTGATATAGAATGAAACTAAGGAAATCCATGACAGTCACGATTTTAAACTAAATTTATTTTTAACTAATTTCAAAACCGAACTATTGACTGCGCAATAATTTTGTTTGTGAAATTTATGTTTTAATTAAATTTGGAAAATAATCAAAAGTCCAAATATTAAAATAATGAACATAAAACCAAAACCTCATCCCCGACAGAAGGTTTTATAATGTTTTATGTTTTGTTATACCAGAGTTAGGTTTCAGTAAAGCTCAATGTTCATGACCAGAGAGTGTAAAATCGGGCTATATTTTTCCTACAGCGTGAACATATTGTAATATTATGAAAGGCCCTATTTGAAAAAAGGTGTACTTCAGCTAGTATGGATTGTGACTGATGTCCAGATTGCCTAGCTGGATGTATGTCCGACTGACGAACTTTGGGGAAACGAATTTGTTTTCCTACGCATGAGTAACAAACAAGTGGCCTTAAGATAAATGGAACAAAGCATTTGGTGTCAATAAAAGTCAGAATAGAGACCGACAGATCGAGACGCGATGATGTAACTTGCAGTTTTTTGGTACAAAAACCGATAGTTGTGGATAGAGTTTGCCATGATGTTTGAAGCGAACAGACGTGAAACCATAAGCTGAAACGTGAGTTAAGTTGAGTCTCAGATAGGACAACGATGAGAAATTCCCCCTGTCCTCCACTTTAATAATTAGAAAATAAGAAACTAAAAAGTTAATGCATAACTAGAAGTATAAGATCATGCTGCCTCTCTCTTCGGCGTTTATTTAATACAGAGAAAATCAATAAAAGCGCATTATGACCACTTAAATCATCTGTCTTATACTCCTTCTGTCGGGAAATGTACAGGTTTGTTCACAGCTACCAATAAGGCTATGACGAAGACAGAAAAAAATTTTAAAAAATCAGCGAGGCAACGCAAGGAAAGTAAGAAGAAAGAAGTGACGATGAAGCCGAATCATGAAGGTCAATGAGGAAAGAGGAAACGAAGAAAATAAGAAGTAAATTCCGATTCTAATTGTGAAAGGTAAAACACGACGTCACATACACATTGATATACGTAAGAAGATATAAACGATGGTTAAACTCCCTAACCTGAACACATTATAACGAACACTTGATACGTAAGAGAAAAAGACAGAAAAAACGGGCAAATACACGTTGAAGTACAATGAGCATATAACGATTGAACCCCTCACACCCACACGTAAGCCACTCACACATTGTAAGGCCCACTCCCAAACCAGCATACACTATGGTAAAATATGCACCCATTTAACCTACGAATACGTCTGTGAAAAAGTACTAAAAAGAAGTAGATGAAATAGTAAAAATAACTGTTTAGTAACGCTTCAAACATTTGGACTTTTAGAAAGCGTCACATATAATGTCGATTTAGTAAAATCTAAAAGAAACAAATGAATGATTGAACGCTTTCCCGAATACATGATGAATAAATACGGCCATACCATAACACACGCGTTATGGAACAATACGCGAGCAAGGTTATGTGTTATGGAGAACTATGAAACAAGAAAGAAAAGGACAGTTTAAAGGTTTTAATGACATTTAAACAAAACCCTTATTGTTACACATATTGGTAACATTTAAATGAGTCGTATCGTTACCGTAGGACTACGTAGTTCTGTGTTTTCATTTGCCTTTTTCTAAATAAATAAACTCTTTAGTCTAACATTCACAAGTAACATGAATTGGAATACATACATAGAAGATACTGCCAAGTACGTTGCAAAAAGGCGGGAGCAACTTACAGTGTTAGAACAATTTCTACACCTGCCAGTATCTTATATCTCTATAACACCACCATTCGCCCTATGCAAGGAGCATTGTTGCCCCATCTGGGCTGGTGCATCGACTACCAGTCTCTCTCTGTTGGACAGTGCCCCCAAAAGAGGCTATAACCTCAAGCCTCTGTCCGATCTCGGAATGTTGCATCATTGTGCTTTTTTCAAATACTTCAAAGGAATGTGTCCCGACGAACTTGCAACGCTTGTGCCTCGTAAACGTAAATATGTACTCGTAAATGCAAAAGACAGAGTCTAATAAACGTTTTCTTTTATTATAATTATAAAATGAAGGAAAATAAGAATTAAATATGTATTAATCAAATGAATATTGGTCACATTTCGTGGCGTGTTATAAATATTTTTTTCAAATAAAGTAGAATTATATTGTTATTTAATACAGCATATTTATATCTATGTGGGTTTGAAAAGATGTATGAAAATTTATTTATCAATTTAGTAGTAGCAAAGTAAACTTGTATTAGTTCTTACTAATAGATTATAAAGTTTAAATAGTTATACTAATGTGTTTCTTTGTTCTGGATGGGAGAAAAAAGTATCAATCAGTGTGTACGAAACAGTGAGTGCGCGTGTGTGACTTTTATTACACAAGCCAATATGTCTGCTTGACTCCACCAGCTAGTATGTGCATGCATGAAGGATTGCGCCTACTTCACATCTGACCTCTTGTAATGAGTAATAGTAGTTTGTAGTAGTTGCCCATTTGTTTTTGAATACGAGAAAAGGAAATATTCGCTTTATACAAAATAGTAATTTTTGCGCGAGTTACAACGTTACAGCCAGTACGTGTGGTTGATGGTAACCTTTGTTTGTCAATTTTCTTATTATCTTTTGCTGGAGATAATCAATCCTACTATATACCAGGCATCCAACACTTATTTCAGATACCAACCGAGAGATTTTTTTATGATTCTAACCTTCCCAGTAAGCGCAATTGTTTTGATCTATATTGCACTAGGTTCACTGGATATATTTGCCAGGTAGGTTTTGAAATTATTTGTCATGAGACCGGTAGCTTCTATAGTTACAGGAATGATGGAGATTTTCCTAAAATTCCAGTTTCTTTTCATGTCGTACATAAAACCTTGGCATTTAGTTATCTTCATCCACTCGGCTATGTTTATGGCAGCATCATTATGTACACTGATTTCAACTAGGGTTGCTACTTTCTGCCTTTTGTCTGATATAACTATGTCAGCTGACAGGTTTAACAGCTCTATTTTCTCAGTATGTAGAGGTTGGAATTTCATAATCATAATGGATGACGTATGCCTTATTTTCAACAGTTATTTTTGGTATATATTCCCGGGACTTGCTGCTACACTGCGTATTGAATTGTTTACATATAGTGCAGTGGGGATATTTACACACTCCATCGTGTTGTCTTATACACGAGTCGTCCCGTAGAAGGCCCTAACAACTAGATGTCAGGTAGATTTAACTCTTTATTTCTATGTGGCAGGACCTTCACTTGTCATTACTGAAAAAACACATCTTTTTAAAAGTATTTGTCATAAAGCCTTCTTTGCCGTTGTTATGCGTGGCAATAGTCTCTAGTGGTCTTTCTTTTTTGTGAATTAAAAAAGGATAATCCCTTTGTACAAATAAGTATGCGTGTATTCCATTTTAGTGCAACTCTTATGTGTGCATGTGCAAAGCCTTATGTGTAGTTTAAATTTAGTCGGTTGCTTTTAATTTGCAGCAGTTTACCGTTAGTCTCCAGCTGCGAGCTGCAGACGTCTATTAAACCTGTTTATAAATTACCGATTATTCACTCTCTCATACTGGTTTTGCTCTCGTTGCTTGTTTTTCTTGAGTATAGAGTTATGTGAATGTCATCGGTGAGTACCTAGGCAAAAGGAGGTGACGTTACCTGTTATTTATTTAATGCATATATATTTCTCAGCTACTCTTGTTCACATAAAATTAAATTATGTATTTTTCAAAGTGTTACTTTTAGGGGTGCCATAGTTTTTGTCTCTCATATTGGTTCTAAAATATAGGGTTTAAATCTTATATAGGTCAGATGCCATTACCATGGAGTGTCACATGTGGTCATTAATTTACACTTCATAATAATGTGTGTGATAGTCATTCTCTTTGTTTCTCATAAATATAATTCTTTCTATTCATAAAACTCGGTTAATTTCCCCAAACGATATTCCCTGCGATTTTCTTTCTATATTGTATCGAACGCACTAATTGCTGTATTGATTTCACCCATTAACGTTTTATACTTTACCCCGTGTGTAATCAGAAAACGCTTCACACCGTCTATTAATAGCAAATGAAGAAGCCATTTTGTATTCCTGACATCGAAACACAATTAAGACTTCGTATACAACTTGAAAGCTTGAAGTTCAGACGATTCGACAGTCACGATTTTTAACTAAAACTAACCTTGAACTAATTTTAAAATGAGTTGTTAATAATTCGCGAAAATATCAAGCCTACAATGTGTGTTAAAATGAAACAAAAACATGACAGAATAATATTTTCTAAAAAATAATTAAAAATGGTATGTTAACAATCTGAAATATTCATTCTTACTTTTATAATTGCAAGGGCGTAGGTCTACTTATAACATTATAGTTAGAGTATGTATTTATTTAGTTCGGAATATATTTATCTACAATACATCAAAAAAGGAATACGGATCAAAATTTCAAAACGTTTTCTCACTACATAACAATGCACTTGAAGAAGATATACATCCTAATTACGTTTACACACCGGTTCTCGTTAGATCACCACAGTTAAGTGTCGGTTAGCCTAGTCATTGACTATGGGTGACTATGTGTGCCTATTTGAGAATACCAAGAGCTGTATGTGAGAGGAAGGGGCCCCTCTCTGCAAAAAGGCTACACAAACTAGCGTCGTTAAAAGCATATTGTCTTGGCGAGGAAATAATGTTACTGGCAACCGCTTGTGAATTTAATATTCCATGGTAACTTCCTCCGCCTAATGCGCCTAAGGTGCGCGCCACACCAGAGCAGGAGGCAACCGAAGAAGGCTGAATAATTAAATGGTCGGATCAACAGTAAACATTACTTTAACTAATGTAAATAGAATATAACCTCATTTCAGAAAATATGTTTGAGTTTGTGTTCTTAAATGTGGCTTGGATTTCGATAAAAGTTACCTTCAAATACATTACATGTTTCTCTCTATGCGAGAAAATGCTTAAATCGGTGTGTACGAAAAAGTAATCATGTGTGAGTTTCATGGAGCAATCTTTTCAATTAATTTTAAATGTTAAGCATGTTTTACTGTTTGTAATTATGTTTATTTCTTTTAAATAGCAGAATCTACTTAAAGGGAGTTACTTTAATCACTGAATTAGTTTGAAGAATAATTAAAATACAGTAGAATAGAAGGAAGTCATTTATGCCCTCGCACAGTTCTAAATAGATATAAGTACCTCAAGACGAGTTCAGTTAGTAAATTCCAGGATTGTACGACTTTTTAAAAAGATATCTGAAAGCAGTGGAAGACCAAAAGGACCAAACTGCCTAAACATGGCAACAGCTAAAATCTTAAACATCAATCAATCTTAGTGACAAAGCAATAGCAAAGTTCAGCTAGAAGATAATATATCTATATACATTCTGAATGGTTTTCGAGGACGTTAGAGTGAAAGCAATAATAATAATGTTAATGAAAACATCATCTATTCTAAGAAATATCGTCATATTATATTTAATTTCTGTTGTCTGCAACCTGACTTAAGTTTCAACATAGGGCAGCCACTATTATCGGAAGGCGGCACATCCGGTCATTCGTTCACAGCGTATGTTTAATGTATAAGAATTCAACAATGTTTGTAATGTTCTCTCTTTCGAAGAAATCAATTCCTTCTATTTCGGAAACTCGGTTAATTTCCCCAAACACTATTACCTGTGTCGTTTTTTGTTACGAGATAGTATTGGAAGCAGTAATTGGTTTATTGATTTCAATCCTTCCCGTTGTCTAATTACCTGCGTCTTATCGGAACGCTCCACATTACGTATAGATAGCAGACGAAGAAACAATTTTGTTTTATTGACGTCATAATACAATAGAGACCTCTTGAATGCAACGATGTAACCTGAAGATCAGACAATTCGACACAGTCACGACTTTTATCGAATTATAATGTTGAACTAATTTAGAGAAGAATTATTGACTATGCGTAAGAATGTTAATCCAAAAAATATGATTATAAATAGAAACATATAAGAGTAAATTATATATCGTAATTTTGACATATATTTAAAATGATTTGTGTAAAAATACTGACACGTCAGTTATAATAGCGGAAGAGTTGAAGTCTAAAACGTTGTGAGTTTCACAATCAATATGAGGATACATCCCGAAAAATGTAAATGCATTAAATAACAAGAACATAAGTCAGTCGTGAAACTGCATACCTCCGTCTGACAACGTAACGATATAGTATTAACAAAGTTGTTCCATGGAAACATGAGAACCAAAAAATTATATACATCATCAGGCCGAAAGTGTTCATAATGGTTACTGTTATTAAATAGCATCAGATCCATACATGAAATTCGGAAAACTTGGAAGTTGGAATTCTGTCAGAATTACGACTTTAATCTTGAAAGGTTCGGTTATGTTCATTTATGATTGGCGACTTTTATTAGCTACAATATGGGTCAAATAGCGAGTCTCTGTTATTAACAGAACTGAAGTTTTGCTCAAAATTGTGACTTTTACCCTTTGGATTACCTTGACCTTTGACTTAGAACTTTTAAAATAAAATCTAAAATGACAGATATTTTTACTAACTTTGGTGACTCTTGGTCAAGCGGTGTGAACAATAGGCTGTACAACACAAAATCAACAAACAAGGATAAAAAACTAGACTGAAAATATAACCTCCACTTTGACAGAGATAATAATACCTCTTATCAGAGATATCGTGCAATGTGTTTCATGTGTTTTAAACATAGCATCGTTTTGAGCAGATTTCAGCTTCTTTTACCAGAGCGATTCACACTTCTATTACAAAGAAACGCTACACTTCTCATTCCTTTTATGTGCGTCATTAATACATGATAATTTAATAAAGTGTGCAATCATTTTTTCTTTATCTCCAATAAATAATGTCTTACTATTTTTGTAACCAGGTCAATTTAACCAACGATATTATCAGTGTCTCTTCTTGCTGAATAATATTGAAAATTATAATTGCTTTATTGATTAAATTCATCATCATTTTGTAATTTACATTGTGTTTTAGTGGAAACAATGCACAATGAGTATTTATAGAAAATTAAGACGCCATTTTGCTTTCTTGGTCATATAATAAAATATAGAAACTTGAAGACAACGCCGTAATCATAATATTGGAAGATTCGACACTATAAAATTTTAGTAACTAAAATAAATTATAACTAATTTTTCTATGCAGTATTTGCTATGCCTAGTTATGTTAAACTAACAATATGATTCAAAATAAGAACATATAACTGTATGATATAGATGAGCTTTTTCATTTAACTATTTATTTTTTTAATTTGAAATAGCGTAGTTACCAAGCTCAATAAAGACTCATAATATAGCCAAAACATCGTGTATAATAATAAGAACACGAGATCTGTCACAAACGTACGGTTTTACGTTCTTACGTTCTTACATTCGTTGGCTCTGACAGAGCCAATGAAAGTGAAAACGAGGAAGAGAGGACAGTGTCGCAAGGAAATATAAACACTTTACAAAGGGTTCAAATCTCAGAAATATAGTGAAATACTGGCGTCACGCAAAGCTCCCCGTATAGGAAAACCTAGAAGCAAGTAAGTTTTGTGTTTATCCTTGTTATTAGATTATATATTTTACAACACCGGTGTATTAATGTATTGCTAGGGCTTTCTAAAAAAGATTATATTAACTGCTGTATATTTCCGGGCGTATTTACGATTAATCTATCATGTCGCCGGAAAGTTTAAGTAGTTGATATTTCGACATGTTCGAACATGTCGAATTAGTGACAGATATACTTTATTTGCATTTCCGGTTAGAGCATACTTCACGCTATCTCTCGCGAAGGAAAGTTAAAAAATTATTTACTTTGTGTTTATTTTGGAGGTGTTCGAAAATGGTAGGTGTTAGACTATTTGGGGCATTTAATGCTTTTTTTATTTTGATAAAAGCAAAACTGTTTCGTAAAAACAAACAAGTTGAGTGCAGTGCACAGTAAATATGATTTAACTGACAGAACTGTACGGACACATTAAAGATGAGTAACACTCAGACAGGCCACCGTCTACAGATGATAGTCAAATCAAGGCATTAATTAAAAATAACCCACATTACACAAAATGAGAACAAGAAGAAACGCTTAACATATCAAAATCGATCATTCATGAACATTTAGTAAAATTGGATATACAAATCAATACGATATTTGGCTGTCCCATGATTTGAGTAAAAAAAACCTTTTGGAACGCATTTCCATCTGTGATTTGATTTATAAAAGCAATTAAAGCAACATGTAACAGACGATGAAGAATTGGATAATTTATCGTAATATTGTGAGAGAAGAAATCCTGGGTTATGCAAGATGAGTAACCATTAGCAACTTCAAAAGCAGAGTGTTACCTAAAAAGTGTACACTCTGTGTCTGGTGAGATTTGAAAGTAATTATCTTCAATAATCTGATGCCACGTAACCAGACGACTAATTTCGGAAAATACTGCTCACAACTAGATAGATTAAAGGCAGCCATTAAGAAAAACTCCAACGATTAGCCAACAGAAATCGTGTTCTATTTCACAATAATAATACCATAGCACATGTTTCCTGGGTGGCCAGGCAAATATTGTGCCAGTTTCGCTTGTATGTACTACACCATCCTCTTTATTCACCAGATAGTGCTCAATCAGATTACCATTTATTAAGATCTTTATAAAATAATGACAATGGTAAAAACTTCATTTCTTTGGATGACATTAAATTACCTTGAAATATTCTTCGCCATATAACCACCGCAATTCTAAGACAATTAGAGAAATGTGGTAGACGATTCTTCACCAAATTGTTCCTATTTTGTTGATTAAATATTAAATGGCAGATATTCTTTTTTTTACTTTTCATTTCCATTAAAATTCGACACAGACTTTCCGGACAACCGTATAGATACAACTTGTTACATATTATGCGTGGATATATATATTTTTTAGAAAGTGTTAATAGAGTAATTGCGTATGTATGAATACTGTGGCTCAACTCAGCAATGCGCCGATATACAGTTATGTTCTGATTTGTTGGATGGTTTGTGACATATTTGAAATGAGATCAGTTGGTGGATATACGTTAATGAGAACAGGTAGATAGAGATGGGCATAACCACATGAAAGATCATCCATCGAGACAACTCATAAATAAGGAAGATCGATAGTTAAGTTAAGAAAGTATGTTTTCAGATTAAATGTGCGTCGGCCCTGTATTGGTTTATTTATATGTACTTGCTATATAAAGAGAAAGAATATGGGCAATCATTATCGATTAGATAGAGAAGCAAGTAAATCGCATGGGATATTGGTGGGTCATACAAGGAAAGAATATATTTCATCCTTTATAATAATGTATTAAAATATTAAAACAATTACAGCAACACTTTTTAAGACGTCTTACGGAATAGTTTGTATGTAACGGATAAGTGTACTAAGTTACAATTAGTCTAAGTGATGAGTCTGCTGGGGGCTGAAGATCCAATCCCCACTAAAACGAAGATTACTAAAATTAGATAAAATGTAGTATAGTGGACCGAATAAGTAAAAGAATACTTTTAAGACAGGCGCTAATGAATATCTACGGTGTAAAAGAACACCCACATATATACGAACGGAAATACGAAAGACAGGTGTTGTATAATCAGCATAATTATTTGTGTATATACATAGAAAATGTCACGTTACTAGATCTAATAGCCTTAAATAAGTTAGTTGAAGTAAAATAGACAATCATACAGGCACAGGTATCGCATATTAGCAAATGTGTTATGTTAAGTTATTCATTGATTTTAAACAGAGTGATATACGCCTCTGATATACTAACAGAAATACATGGCGTTGCTCGAGATTAAATAAGGATCACTTTTACATACTTTTCTCATAACACCACATTACTTAGTTTGTTTTTACTGCCCCCTAGTATAATCGAAAAAAGCAGAAATATTAGAAAACTCTCATACATATGGTTTTAATTTCATTAAAATCGGATGTACGTATGTAATGTTTTCAATGGGGGCTGTCCTTGTAGGTCGGATAGTGGAGGGCATTTAATAACTCTTGACAACTTCCATTGTTTTCCACAGAAAAGTTTATATATAGTAGTTCAGTTTCATGAAAATAGGATTTTTGTTTAATTTTAAAAGAGATAATCCACTTACAGTCCTCTTAGGAGTGCACTTAGATAATCGAAACCACTTCTATTTTCTTGCCCGGTAATTTTGTCAGAAAAATATACTTTTAAATCTTATGTAGATTCTCTAACCCTTCTTTCTATAGAGTACCCACAAACATCACACATACACATATGCAGACAGATATTGGGGTATATATATATATATATATATATATATATATATATATATATATATATATATATATATATATATTGAGGCTGATGTTTTTGTACAGATGGACGTTTTCTTATATAATTTGAAACAAACAATACATGCTAAACTATTCTCCGGTTTTGAGATTGTATTATGTTTTTAAAACAAACTTCTATATTAATTGTGCTTATTTGACATAATTTTAAAATACCTCACCAGATAACCCCTCTCGTACTTACTTTTCATCTTTAACTTTCACCATGTCTATGCAAACAATTTGACCTCGCAATTATTATTATATACACTCTCTGCCATCCACTTTACTCCTGCTCATCCCCCACCTCTTTCTCTTACCACCAGCCACAGTAGTCTTTGCTCACCCCATCCCTCCATTTTTTCCCCACTCACTCTTTTCAACATTCATTTCTATTTCTCCAACAAATACGGACGTCCACCCAGCAGTGGCCACTATTTCATTCTATTTTTCCTCCCAATATGTCTACCCTACATGTATCTGCACTTGCATGACATTTTTTCTCTATTTTATCATCCTGATGAAGTCTTATAAATAAAGACGAAACGTTGATGTACACATAAAAAACATCCATTTTTTGCTTTTCCTTTTTCATTTTCCCATATATATATATATATATATATATATATATATATATATATGATTGATTACTATAGACAGATTCTGTCTACATACTTTTGTCCGCTATAAGCACTATTTTCCCGAGTACTTTCTGATCCGTCAGGCTCTATCATCAGGCGCGATTATCAATAAAGGTTATTTTTTCTCGGATATTTATAGGTGTGATAGTGTGTTTTTTTTGTTGCTATTTTTGTTTCTAGGGAATCACTATGTTAGTTTTAAAGACATTTAATGTTATTGTCACTATTATTAATAGTTTATTGTTTATAGTTGTTTTTTAATAAGTAGAGATTCTAGCATATGACGTTATTATTGGTTAGTAGTGTGTTCAAGAAGAGAGGTGTTATCTACTGAAAGTTTCCGAAATTAGGAACGGGTGCAAGTATGCTGGTGTGTAAAGTGTTGCATTATAGCGCTGTTGCCAGATATCTGCATATATATATATATATATATATATATATATATATATATATATATATATATATATATATATATATATATATGTATATATATATATATATATATAATTATATATGTATATATACATATATATATATATAATTTATTTAGATACTGTATATTACATATTTCATCGGCAGTGTGTGAATAATATTCTTACAGTCAACATTTACACAATCGTGAGAAATTCTTTGGCTTGTCATTAATTCAGTTGTCATCCAAACTTTATGCGTTTTTGCACTAGAATTGACAAGCCCCAAGCCTTATTTGAACATAAATAAATTAAAGTTTGGTCTAGTAGAGCAAACGTTATTATAAATATGTGTGGGCATCAACGTGTCGTATAACGCCCCCTCCATTGACTCTGAAAAAACAATACATTTTTATTGAAAATAAATATTTATTTTTTATACTCAAAATGTAGCAAACGGCAAACGAAATCTGAAAATATATGCACGGGTTGAGCAGCTTAAATAAACAAAAATTCCAACTGAGTAACGCTCTTCATTTCTCTTTAACCCGACATACCTTTTTATATTATGAATATATAAGGATGAAAAACGTGAAAGAAAGAACCTGATGAGCTGCTTTTAAATGTGGTAGTATTAAAAAGATTGGGGCCAAAAAAAAACGAGATGTGTGACTGTTAGTAAAAAAAAAACATTAAAAAGTGATACTTGAGTTTTGGAGCTAAATTGTTCAGTAGAAAATGCCCAAAACGGGCAAATTGAAAATTTAAGCCTTACTTTTAGAAGAAAGAAAGCCGAAAACATGCTAAATGAAAACTTAGTAATAAAAAACAATGGGAAGAAAAATTGACTATATTGAAGATAATACCTCTTGAGAAGGTAAACCCCAAAATATATATATTTATTTAATAGTTTCGTAATGTTTTCTCAACGGTGATGACGCAAAGATGTTCCCTATGAAATTGAAACTTTTGACTTTTATATATGCTTTCTGTTGAAAATTTAAAAACATTTATATAATTATTTCGCTAAATAAATAATACTTTCTACAATATACATATTAATTTTCATATATTACTGGAACACTTTAAACAATATTTGAACATGTTATATTTAAATAATTGTTGATGAATGTGTAATTAGATATGCTCAGCCCCGGACCCTAAGCAAAAAATGAGAGTATCCTTTTTCAGGCCCTTACGTGTTGGGAAAGAAACACGATAATTTCAGAATGTTGAGTTTTGTATATAAATTCAACGTAAAAATATCACACATGTCTGACCGATCGTTATCGGGATAGCGTTTTAAGAAGATATAACAATGTTTTTGCTAAAGGATATAAATTGAATGTTTTACTAGAAGAGGATAAAAAAGTAATTTATGCAACCACTAACCCTAAGTCTATGTGGAAACAATCCCCTAAATCACTTAAGTCTATAAATAACCTTATTTTTTGGTGGTAACCCTCCAATTATGAATCAATTCGAAAACAATCTGCTGATGGTTTTCTAATAATGTTCTATTACAAATCCATACTTTCTATATGAAATTAAAAATAATAGATGAAATTAATAAAATAAAATATTATAGCGATTATGATCTTCCATACATAATTTTCTGTCGGCAAATAAATTGTTGCTATTCTGATCGCTCGGACATTTTTTGATCGCACGGACATTTTATGTATAATTATTTAATTTTTAGTAAAATTTACGTAGGTTTGTTTAATTCAGTGTCTTAAGATTTGTTTAAATAGTTCCAGAAAACTGATATTTATATTTCAAGACATTAGAAAAAAAAGTTTGTTGAAATTACACAATTTACTGAATGTCTGTGTTTTATATCCATAGTGAGAACATTTTTCATTCTAAAAGTTTTTTGACACGTAGGATTTTATTTCTTTTACCTTTCGAACATAATCAAATTTTATCTTAAACAATTAAATAGATCTAATGACAATGAGTTTAAAATTACACGAACATTTTTGCACGCGTTTACATTGTGCAGTATACATATTATGTTTCAAATCGTACAGGATGACTTTAAATTTTCTATGAAAATGTTATATTTACATAATTGTTGATAAATCTGTATATGAGAAAATATGGGCTCATCCATTTTTAGGTGATTGCATGTTGGGATAAACAAGACAAGTATTTCAGAATTTATTAATTTGCATGAAAATTGAACGTAAAATTATCTCTCTATTTCTGGCCGATCGCTATCTGGATATCAATATACTTTTTGTGCTAAATTGTGTGCGTTTCATTTGGTGATAGATTAAAAATCAATTAATCCTACCACCAACGCTAAGTATGTGTGGAAACAGCCCCCCAACAAAAACTCTGTTGAGTACATCAATTACATTAAGTCCAGGTGGCAACCCCTAAAAATGTCAACCAGAATGCTTACATACTTTCTTGGTCTAAGAGCAGAATGTAGAATCAATTTTGTATACTTTTGAATTTTTGGTTGAAATAAATATCGCAAAGTGTAGTATATGTTCTGATACTACATTGCGTATTTTCTGTCAACGGTCAGTAAGGGAGAAATCCCTCTAGACTGAGGCAACTTTCATTTTGTTACAATCCAGAGTTCCTATTTTTAGGGATTTGGATTTTCCACACATTAAAAACCGACCTTGAGTTTAACTATAATCTTTTGTGGAGGCAAGTAATTAAGAACTAGAACGTTTACATGTCATTCAAATGCGATCTAATCAGAAAGTGGGTGATCATTTTACGTTAAATTAATATGTGAAACTGATACCCTGATGTAAATTCTAAAATAATTGTGTGTGTTTTTACCGATGTTTTTCAAAGTGTTCATACATAATGCCCTCACAAAAGTATAATCTCATTTTTTGGAGATGAGGGGATAATTTTGTTATAGTCTTCATCAACAATAATAGCAAAAAGTTAATAATACTGAAATTTACAATCGCATTTGATTTTGGATTTTATTTTTCGTAAATATGATGATTGGTAAAATGTTTAAAACTCTTCAAATATAAAAACTCAAATGTAGAATGTTCTTATTTTCAAATGGTTTCTTTAATTAAAAAAATGCCCAACTTTTTAAAACCAATTAAAACTAATAATAATGTTTTTTTACAAGTTTCAAAGTTCATTATTTTTAAATAACATTTGAAAATAACGGAATGTTTTTAAATCAAAGATAAACGAATTCAATTTGAAATAAAACGTAAACGAATTCAATTTGAAATAAAACGTAAACGAATTCAATATAAAACAAGTTTGCCTTTTTAAGGCCAAATTTTTCGAATTTTACCGTTTTTTTAAAAGGCAGACCTGTTTTATATTGAATTCGTTTATGTTTTTAAACACATCCACTTTGCACAACTAGTCAATGCTTTACTTTCATTTAAATACAGTAAAACAATTAGTTTCCTAAAATGGAAACAACAATGTGCCCCCCTTTTTCGGAACAACAATCAGTCCCTCAAATTCAAAAGACCCATTACTTCTATTAATTTGAAACAGCAATCTGTCCCCCTAAATTCAGAACAATAAGTAGTCCCCCAAATTCGAAGCAACCCACATTTGGAGCAATAATTAGAATCAACTTAACTGATGAACTCAACATAGTCTTGTCAGTTACGATTCCAATTTTTTTCAAATAAATATTATCATGTCAAATAATAAATTAAAATTAGAACAATCAATATGAAAATCAGTTAATTGGATGAAGAATTATTGAAGAAAAATAAAAATACCGACTGAAAACAAAGGAAATTTGCAAATAACTCTAAGCAATATCAAAACTATATCAAAATATAGATAAAAGAAATAAATTGAGAATAATTACACAAATAATGCTTAACGACAAACCAAATATAAGAAAAAAATGCAAATACAAGTGAATTTTAATACAACCATGTTGAATATCCAAAAACGTATGAAGAAAAGAGATAAAATGAAAATTCTAAGTCCAATAATAAATGGCAAGAGACAAATAGGAAAATAAATTGAATATATTATAGATAAAAACAAGAACAATTTATCAAACAAATTATAGAAAAAGTTTTTAAAAAAACATATTAAGGAAATAAAATTTAAAAAATATACTAAAATAGATTTAATTCAAACTTACAAGAAACATTTTCTACTGGAAAATAGATTTAACAAATGTTCTAATTTGTTTGTTTTAAAAGCTATTAGTATTCACAAATAGACAAAATCTTATTTAGTTTATAAAACAACAATAGCACAAGTCATTACAAGAAAAGACTTAACAAAGTTTCTGAGGCATATAATTTGTATGTGCGCATTAGAAATGTTATGCTGGGGAAAATAAAAAATACTACATAAACTGTTAATGATTTTGTCACAAATGTTGAACAGAATGTACTTTTGGGAGTTAATTGGGGAAGAATTTGTAACACACTTTCACTAATGAAGACTTTGTAGACTTTATCCCATTGCATGTTTTGAGATGTCATGATTACGAAACTACTGAATGTCAAACAGATAATTGTGAATGCTGGCCAGCCAGAGCTAAATTATCATAAAGAAATTGATCAAGAAATCGATGATACTAATGAAGTGCATCCTGATGAAAAAACACAACTATTGGAAACGAGAAAAATACATGAAGCAATTCAGAAAATTGTACATAATTTTACTGTGAAAATTGAACAAAATGAATAATGCAACAGCATCCATAGTGATTATATATCCTGTCGTGGCCAGTCTAACTGCACCAATAAACTCGAACTCATTAGTAAAATTGCCCCCACATGCCCTGACCTCGAACATGTGTGAATCATATCTACCACTAAAGCGCTGTATGTGTTTGGTTGCATAAGTATGATATTGCAATTTTCGAAGGAAACTGGTATGTGTCCAAAACATAAATTGAAAAAGACACAATTAATAAAACCAGTTCTGAAATTATTTGAAATTTTCTTGAGAGAAAAATGATGTTGACCATTCTAAACCAGACAGTGTACATAAATTTGGTCCTCTTATTAAAAATTTAAAAAGTGAATGCAAAGAATAACAACTAATTTGAAAAACATAACTCAACAGGTATAAAACGTCGCTGAACTCATTAAAGAAAATAATATTTTGTCATTTACTATGTGTATCAATTGTCGATCTTTTTTTTTTAAATAGGAAAAATTATTTCATTAGCCTCAATCAATAGTCTTGAAGTTGAAAATGTTTCTAACGTATTAGAATAATTGAATATTCATGAACAAATATTGATACAAAGCGGCAAACCTGTTATTTATATGATAAAACTAGTGCCTCAAAAATTAAAAGTACCATTGTCTCATATGTGGGCATCTAAGGAATTGCAACTCATTTGCTATTTCCTATGGAGAACACTATCAATCATGGCATAGACACATTAGACTAAAAGAATAAAAGTATGTGTCAATTATTGTTGACGCATTGCCAACTAAAAACAAAATAATTTTAAAACTATTAGTCAACATGCAAGATATTTGGAATTTACTTTATTGGCTTGAAGAGAACAATGACATTTAGAAGACGTTGAAATTGATGAAACTAATGATTTCAATGACATTGCCTTTTGTACTGCATAAAACTGCACAAAATACTCTGATCATTTCTTGACACATTTGACCAGGAAATCTTCTCAATAATTCTATGAGCATTACACTGTTACAAAAGTATACAGATCTTTACCAAATCAAAAATACATTATTTTTTTAAGATAAATAAATCTAAAGGATATGTAATGCAAGAAATAATACAAAATTGTATGTGATGTGCTTACCTATGTTGTTTCTCTGCCAGGGAAAATAGAATGTTTCAAAATAGAAAATATAGAAATGTCAGGCCTCATATGTTTGTCAGAAACAGACTTTGGCATTCTGACCCTAGATTTAGAAGAAACATCAAATATATGTTTTACAATGTTGACAAGGCAAACAAAAAAACGATTAGATGCTGGATTTTTTTCCATGATGAAGTCAATGAAAACAGTAAAAATTACTTTGGAAGAACGTAACCAAAGATTAAAAACAATGACACAGATCTGGAAGGCAACCTTTCAATGATGATGGCAAATGTAAGGGGTTCAAAAGTGTTTGGAAAAGAAAAGCATCTAATCTTCACGATATGGATGAAAAAGTTTTCCCTGCGACTCTGTTTTAAACATTATCCTGTGCTGAATATTTCTGTCCTGATGTGAGGGGATAGTTGGTAACATTTAATAGTGGCATTGTAAATGTGAAATCAGCGAATACTAGCACACTTTATGTAAATGATATGTTTACTGTTAGTGAATTCATTTACTATAGGTTAGAATTCTTCATGAATTAAGTGATTTTGGCAAAACGTAATTCAGTTTTTGGTAAGGTTTCCCAGTATTTCTGAAGAATTGAGTATCAACAAAGACGTGCCCTACACACCCATATGAAATGATGGTGTGGTCATGCACTAATTTGTGGGAAAGACCAGCCAAGAAACATGATGAAATTCATGAAGCAGCATATCACATTCAGAAAACCTTGTTCTCTATCTAGTCGCGCATTGCACAATTTGATGTCTAGATTGCAATGCATTCTTGCAGCAAAACCTTTTGTAAGATTCAGGGCAAAGAGAAAGATTTTTAAAATATGCAGATTTCGATGTCCAATATCTGATGAAATATTGAAATGTGTTACTGCAAAGAAAATTAATTGAAAAATATATCAATGATTCCAATCATTTGCTTCTTTTGATTTGGCAAGCGTATTTTGATGCTCAATACCTTGGAGAAAACAGATATGTAACAAGTTATCAAACCAAACCTGCGAAACTGAAACTCAAGGTGTTTGCGAAAATCTCGATGAAACAAAATAAAAATAGGGAAGATACAAGTCAGCTGGTGTGAACCTCATTGGGAAAATATATATTGCAGCATATTAGTATGCTGACAAAATGTTAGGACACCATTTATTTGGCGAATCTGATCAAGTTATTTAGATTGGTGCTGATATTCTTAGCCAAAATCCCTAGGATCAAAACAAGAATTGCAAGACATTCCACAAGATTCAACAAACATATTTCATGAGAATATTGTGGAACATCATCATTCTAATAGACCATTGTTATTAGAAGTAACTTTATTATATGTAATTGTTAGTACTTATCAAAACTGGTTATGTTAATCTAAGGTGAAAGAATAACAAAGAATGGTCATGACAAATAATAAAATAGCGAAACAGTCACAGAAAAATTTTGTAAGACTCCAAATTCGCCTCTGAACAATTACAGCCAATAGCGCTATTACCACAGTATACTCATGTTATTTATGCCGTCGTGAAATGAGGAAGTTGTTGTCGTAATAATAAAGTAACATTTCAAAATTGTTATTCAAAATGCCAGCACTGGCTCAATAGGAAAATATAAAAAAACGATGCTTATTTCATTGAATTGGCAAAACAATTGGAAATTGAATGAGAATAAGAAAGGCAAGTAAAAGTAATTCATGAATTAAATGATGGAAAATTAAACTGTTGATGGTTTTATTGAAAATCAAATGGAAAGAAATATATCTGATGAATCAGTGGCTGAAAAACAAGTTACACTCCGTGACGATCAAAAACGAATTTACAATAAAGTTATTTCAATTATCAGAAAACAAAAGCTTCATTGGAATAAAGACAAATCTCTACCCATATGCAGATGTGATAAATAGTCACAGATTCTCAAATTTGTTTCTGGTGTTTGTTGAACAGGCAACATTTGTTTGATTGGCATATTGACTGACAAAATAACTCTTATGACTGATTCCTCTAATTATTTTCTACAATAATGTGTGGACCAACAGGCATGGTGTTTTTTTTCAAATAAAATAAAGTATTCCACATATAACTCAAATGATTGGAGTCGAGCATGGAAAGTTCAAAACTTACACAGAATTGACAAAAAGTGAACTTAGAAAGTTTTACGCTATATGTATGAAGAGGCCAGACTGTTCATAATTGATTAAATTAGCATGGTTAGTCATTTGATACTGTCATTAATTCTACAAAAAGATTGATGCCATTTTTGAAGATTCACCGAAAAATGGCACATCCCTTTGGAAAAATAAATGGTTATTGTTTGATGTAATACAATTGCTACCTGTCAATGAAAAAATAGTTTTTTCTAGAATATCATCATATGATGCCAAAAGAACAGAAATTGTTCACCATCAGAATCAGAAAATAGGCATTCTTCAAAAAGAATGCCTATTTTCTGATAGAAAGGCAACTGTTGAAGAACTTGCTGAAAAATCGCTTTCAATGTATGCTACACCTGAATTTAATTGCGTTTGCATTTTGCTTTTAAATTGAGCCGTTGATGAATTGAATAATGTATTGATCAAAACTGCGAAATAAATACAGTGAAAATTGCTGCAAAAAATGTTGGTATGAGACAAGTAAAGGTAAGAAAAAAGAAATATGTTAAAATTGGCAAACACAAGAAAACAGCTGACACTGCTGGACTTGAAACATTGCTGAAAGTTGGAATAGGAGCTAGAGTGATGCTGAAAAGAGGCATTGATGTTGATCAAGGATGATGGAATGATGTTATTGGAACAGTCGTTGAAATGATTGGAAATGTTAACCATGTTGACAAAATGTTCGTGTATTTTGATACCAATAAAGGTGAGCACATTTCAATTGAAAGTCTTCAAGCAGACAATCAAATTTCCTCTGGTGTATTTGTCACTAGAACACAATTTATATTGTCACTAGATTACTCTTTAAATAAAAGCAAATAATGAGGGATTTATGTGGATGGAATAATTGCTGATTTAGCCAACGAGATATTTTATGGTTGTGAAACTTATGTTGCTCTCTCAAAAGCCATAATACTTCGCAATGTGTATCTTTGTGATTTTGATCAAGGTTGCAACATCTGCATGGGAAGAGTACACTAATTTACGGGCTAGTACTTGAATAGGAGTTTTGCCTCCTTTGTCACCTTGCAGGAAAAAGCCTCTTTTTATGGCGAATGTATTTATTTGTATTTATACTAAAGTCAATAATAATATAATTTGACTGAAATAAAAAATATTACAATGTATTCTGAGATTTTAAGAATGATTTGGAAATATAGAATCTATTCTTATTTTTAATTTTTTTTTTTAAATTGATAATTGATTGTTAAATATTTAACTCATTATATGGAAACATATTTTGAATTTTTACCAAAAAAATTAGAATTTTTATAACTTATTTGAAACTCAGAAATTGAAATTTACTCTTATTATTCTGAACTTATTCTGAATTTATTCTGAAAATGAACGTTTTTCTAAACTTATTAATATTTTGATTTGAAATATTCAACACAATTTTATTTTATTTTAATTTATTCTTAATATTAGAAATGTAAAGTAGAATTTATAGTGATGGCAATAGTAAATGAAACATAATATATGAATTTATCTTGAAATATTTTTTTTCAAATTGATCTTCTTCTCAGAAATTCAAATTCATTCTAAATATTGTGAAACTTATTCTTACCTTATTCTAAAAATCTAAGATTTTCTTAATTCATTACAATTGGGATTTGATATACTAAAACATAGTGTTGGTCTAATTTTACTTTATTCTGAAAATTACAATTCTGAAAATAGAATTTCTACTGCATCAATCATAATTGAATTTTCTAGGATGTTGACTTCATTTCCTTAGTTAATGTTGTTAAATATAACTAATATGTCAAATTGTATTTTCTTATTCACAAAAAATAATGTTTAAATGGAATAAATATTATCATTTTTAATTATTCGTAACTTTTAAAAATGTAATCTGTAATAAGTGAAAAGAAAACGAATAAATCTTATTTAAAACAAGAACAAAAGAAACCACAAAAAAAGTAAATAGTAATTAGAACATTTTAGGGGAGTTAAGTGGGTTCAAAAGGGGGGATGAGTTCTATGTAACCGCTATTCTTTATTTGTCTTGTTTACTTATTTTAATGAATTCACTTACTTAAGTAAAATTCTAAATTCATAAATTGAATATACGCATTTGTGATTTTGTTTCTGTGTGCAGTACATAATCATGTAGTAGGGTTGTTTATAAGAGATAGAACCTTTTTAATAATATTCTAAAAAATATAGTTTTATAAGTAACATAAGTAAAGATATTTGTAGTGTTTTTTTATTTATTATTTCCTAATAACTTATTTTGAACATAATATTTCAATGTATAACTAAACTATGGCCAGTTGTTACTTTGTCTCTATGGGCAGTACTGAATCATATAGTAGGGGTGTACAGAAAAGGAAAATGTTTAATTGACGATATTCTAATAATGGCATTTTATTTTTTATTTACTAAAAAGTGAACTCATGTGTGATTGCAAGCGTCATTAATATTTGTAATATTGAAATTTTTAATAGATTACAGTATAGTCATTTGTGCTTTGTCTTAATTGGCAGTACTACATCATGTAGTAGGGATGTCCAGAAAAGGCAAATGTTTCATTTGATATATTCTATTTATACATTTGTTTGTTTTAAAATATACAAATGAAGTTATTATTGTTGCTACTTTACGTTTAAAGTTAAATTCAAATTTATTAGAGCATAACTTGTTGTACCTTTGTCCCGATGGGCAGTATTGAATCATGTCCAAAAAAGTAAATGTTTTAAAAAAATAAACTAAATATACTCATTTCTTTCTAAAATATTATAAAGAAGTTAGGTAGAATTTCTTATTATTGCTTTCATGCAGATAACGAAGGACAGTTGTAATTAAATATTTTTGCAGCGGTAAGAAGTAATGCATGCAAGGCTAATTAGCTAATGGAATAGTCGCTTTTATTATTTTGATGTCATGATGTTTATTGGTTCAACTCAATAAGTACTTGTTATTAATATTTCTACCAACTCAAAGTAGAGGTGACTCAATGTGACTGGTGATTTAGGGTCTTGTTATTTGTTGTTTATTTAAATTATAATAAAACATACATTGTACATTCTCAAACGAAGATGTCTTTAAAAGTAGGCGAGACAGAAAAATGCGGACACATGTGTATTAATATTCTTAAACATAAACATGGAAAAGTACAGAACAAGTAGAATTACCTCTTAAAATATTGAGGCTGGAATTGAGATTTGATGAATTAAATGTATAGTAAAATTACCAATGTAAAAAGAATAATTAACAATAATGAATAAAATGATTCATTAAATAAAGTTTGATTTACGTAAGCATCATTCAAAATGTGAAGATTCCACAAGTGATTGCCCTTTACCATATTACCTCGAGTGGGGTGTATTTTGTGGCTGACTCTTCTCGGCTATATACTCTGTCTGTATTCAACAATGTATCCATACTGCACAGGTAAGGAACTTTAGATTTTTTTGTGTTACATGCTAAGAACATGTGTTCATTATTTTTATTAAACATAAATTAAACCAAACTTTGAAATAATTGACTTACATTCAACTGTACCTAATTGTGGACCCCCTCTAATTGTCAGCACCACTTTTTTACTATTCCTAATTGTAGTAATTTCTTGCATTTCCTTCAATTGACAAACATATTTTTTAAATATCAAAATGTTAAGAAAAACATGTCCAACTTCATTTCAAAAAGAAAATTTGAAAAGTAGTGATAAAGTGATGAAGTAATAAAAGTTTCGTGATCAAGTTACTAAATCTTTGATACACTAAATAAGGTCAAATATCAACAATCCTAACTTGTTAATTTGCTTAAGTCATCACTTTTGTGTTTACTTGAGGTGGGTATTTAAGCGATATCTACTGTATAATTAAAAAACATCAACAATATTTTGAGTGGTTAATGTCATACTTGTGTTAATCAAAATATCAATATCCAAAAAGAAGTTTAGAAAAAACATTGCATATTTTTGCCATTTTAGAAACCTTGTGATTAAGTGTGATTTTATTATTGTACATTAATTTTTTCAAATCCTAATTCCAGCTTTAATATGTTAAGAGTTTATTCCACTTGCCCCGTACTTTTCTAGCTTTTTATTTAAGAATATTAATAGACATGCGTCCGTATTTTTCAGTCTATTCTATTATATATATATATATATATATATATATATATATATATATATATATATATGTACGTATATATATATATATATATATATATATATATAGAGAGAGAGAGAGAGAGAGAGAGAGAGAGAAAGAGAGAGAAGCGGAAGAAACAAAACAGAATATTACGATGCGAAGTAATAGTAACATCATTTATCACGTAGTCAGAAGAGAATGAGAGGATGACAGTATATATATATATATATATATATATATATATGTATATATATATATATATATATATATGCAGTTATTTCAAGATGAATTTGATCTTTCTTATAAAAAAGACTAATAATTAATGTATCTTCAAACTTAAGAGTGCAATAACTAAACTATATTTTTGAAAATACAGCTAAATTGAAGAAACCGACTTACAACTTCATCACGACCCCCATGCGCGACCTGAACCAAAGGTATCATGCCACGGTATTTTTCCAGATATTCCAAATACCAGTCTGATCCTGGCTATCTACTCGTACATGGTGCTGCAGGCGGAACAGTTCATAGCTCTATACTGCGCCCCGCACATAATAGGCAATAGTGTTGCAATCGGGCGATATGTGGGGACAATATTTTGGGACTGATGAAGTCGTTGAAGTTTTCAGACAGTACTTTAAACGTTCAGCCACACGTCCAACGTATGCTTTTTATTTCAGCCATTCTCTTTACCCTGGCTATAACAACAGCGGACCCCAACTCAGTATAGACTTCTGAATTGAGCCTGATATCTTTTCCAAAGTTATATGGCGAAATGGCGTGGCCGTCCCTAGAAACAAACACAAAGACCATCACAGTTTGACGGAATATACTCTTCATGGCGCTTGACACTTTTTCTGTTCCCTGCTGTACAACTGTGACTAGCAAATATTCTAATCATTTGAGATCAAACAGAGATTCCCCAACCCGAATATGATGCAGCGAAGATGTTCGTGCAGCCCACTTTTCATAGTCACCAATCCAACGCCTTTTCTCGTTAAGATTCGCATGATCTTACCTGTATCTTTCCACATCATTTTTTCAGCTTCTCGATATATATGTATATATGTGTATGTATTCAGATTTATTGATTTCCCTTTCTATACTCTTATATTCGTCAGACGCTTCTGAATACGTACCCAAAAATATTTCCCAGAATTATGTTTTTCATTTTTTATTCCAGTCTGTTCCTTCATTCTATGTGATCAGCATTATACAAGTATCGGATTTTTAGCTTCTCTTTTATGTCGTATTTTATATAACTTATAATACTATTTTATATTCTTATCTCGGTATCTTTTGCCAGAATGAAAGAAACCTTATATGAAAAAGAGAAAGTACAGTATGTCGACGATTCCCGGAGAGCAGATGACGGAGGAGATGCACTATATCCTGTCATTCAACGTCTTATATAATCGTTTTTGTGTTGAAATTTAATTCCGGCTTCATTCCGTGATTTATTTTCCTATGAATTGATCTGATGTGACTATTGTACTGACCAAATCTGTCTATTCGCAGGTAAAATATTCTGAACAGAAAGTGATCAGGTGTATAGCAGTTTCGATATATCTCACCTTCATTGTGAATTAATACACAAGAATCCGGCCTGGTGGTGAGAATACAAGAATACACTTTATATATATATATATATATATATATATATATATATATATATATATGTATACATATCATTATTATTTTATTAAATAGTGGTAGTAATAGTAATAGTAGTATCGTAGTAATAATTGTAGTAGTTTACTAAAGCTGACTAAATCAACGTTTGTTCTCCCAAGATTTTTTTATATATAAAATTTTGATCACGCAAGATACACGCTAAAATATTCCACATGTTCATAATTGAGTTATGTTAAGAAAAACTTCCATTATAATTTGAAAAGCAAATATCAAGTATATTAACGTGTAATATATTGTCAAACAAAAAAAATCTACGAATAAACTCGGAAAAAGTAAGGGAAATTATTATGTGATGAAATCATTGTGACAGTTTTTTTCATATTTGTTTTAATCTGAATGTGATATATGTACAGAACCAGAGTACGTCTAAATATGAGGTGACGCATGCGTGACAGTGACATGCCAGTGTGACTAGATTAATAGTAGTAATCGCTGAGAATTGAACATTAGTTGCGACACAAAAGGACTAGAACAGAGTACCTAAAACGTATTTGAAGAGCATAGACTGGATAGGAAGGAGTAAGTGGAGGACGGTGGTTGTAGCGCCGAGCGAGGTGTTTAAAGTTAAGAAAAATGGGATGTGAATGCGTCACCTGTTTACTCGTCAATCCTACTGGATTATTCTCTTAATATTTCTCGTCTTTATAATGTTGAGAGAGCAGGAAACATGTTTTGTATTTATTGATTTTACCGGAAATGCTATGTTAAACCACCTGCTTACGAACTCTTAAAAATATATTTATTTGGACGTCGCAGAGCGAACATCCGATTCTATGTCAGTCACTACAATCGAATGATGGCTAGGTTGATAGTTATATACATATAAATATATATAGATTGGTTAGATATATGTTATTGAACATTTATTTTAAAGTGATACAGGTGATTTACTTATATATATATATATATATATATATATATTTCGTATCAATATATACCTTCGCATTTCAAAGTATTTATTGATGGAATCTATATGCCGACAGAAACATACGTACATCAATATATACATATAGCTCTATAAAACATATAGTGAATTATAAATAAACACAAACATGTTTAATAGATGAATAGCCGAACATGAATAAGAAATAGTAGGCTGACGTAGAATAGAGACACACACACATACATAAATACATACACACACACATATATATATATATATATATATATATATATATATATATATATATATATGAAGGAGAGTGGAAAGGAATTAGAGAAAGCAAAAGCCAAATCAAAATTCAATTCAAAAGTGCAAAGCAAGGTATATTCCGCAAAAAGGCAATTTATTCAAGTTAAATTTTCCTTAAGCCAGGCTTTTCAAAGATCAAAATCTTATCATCAGAGGAAGTCGCTGGGATAGATAAGTTGGCAATGGCCAAGATTTAAAATTTGAAAAAATGAAATAAAATAAAAGTTGTAGGGAAGGAAACGTAGGGCAAAACTGTGCCAGGGTGCAAGCAAATGTCCGATTGCCAAAAAGTCCGGTGACGAAGAGTCCAGCGGAGAGGATTCGATGTAGATAGGTAGGTCGTTAGAGGCACGAGAAGTAATGAGAGAAGTTTCAAAGTTAAATTCCAAGAAGCCACAACTTCAGGTACGGCGAAAATGGAAAATCCAGGAAGGGTAAAAAGTCCAATAAGAGGTACATTCGATGATGCAGGCAGGCGTCAGAGGAGATTAAGATGTAAAATATTCGCCATTAAAGAAACTTCCCGGGCAGAGATGACAAAGGAAAGTGTTTTAAAGTGGAAAAAGGGGCAGTGAGAATATTTAAAGTCTGCCCAGTTGAGAAAGCCGGAAAATTTAACTTGAATAAATTGCCTTTTTGCGGAATATACCTTGCTTTGAACTTTTGAATTGAATTTTGATTTGGCTTTTGCTTTCTCTAATTCCTTTCCACTCTCCTTCATTTCTACCTGCTCTATCCTGGATATTGAGCTGTATACTCTTCACAATAGGGTTTTACCTTTCCTAAAAGTTCGCTTTTAGTACACCTCTTTATATATATATATATATATATATATATATATATATATATATATATATATATATATATATATATATATATATATATAGTCTCGGAAGTTTCTCAACCATTAAAACTATATAAGAAAAACATATATATATATAAAAAAAAAATTTAAAAAACTTATAGTCTCAAGTCTTCCAGTGGAAAATCACTCATGTAAGTCCATTTATTTTTTACAGTTATTATATTAGTTAGTTTCTAACACTATTTTAAGGGATCATCAGTTGTTTACCGTGAAAAACTGTTTCGGGAATTTAAAATATATATATATGAGAAAGGACTAATGGGAAATGATAAAGGAAAAACCAAGAGATATTTTTTATATATTCGTCAACATTTCGTCTTTAGTTGTACGATTTCCTCAGGATGATAATTTTAAGAAAAATGTCACGCAAGTACATCGAAATATTGGGTTGACATTATTGATGAGAAAAAGTAGTAGCCATGGCTATTGAGAGCGCTGGAACAAGCACCGGACTGAAAGAAGTCCGTCTTGGTTTCTCCTTCTTCATTTCCCATATATATATATATAATATATATATATATATATATATATATATATATATATATATATATATATATATACTTTTTGATGTTTTTGCTAATATTCTGCGAGTTTTTTGTTTGGAGGGGTCAACGCGTCTGAGGTTTACAGAGGAAGGAATCCACTATCAATGTAGTTAAAAAGGGGAAGTCCCATCGAAACCACTGACCTAGCGTTAGTAAAGAGGCACGTGTTGATATATTAATATCGATTACCGACAAGGAATGGAGACCTCAAATTCAACTAAATCTAATAGGCCACATTTTAGAAATAAAAAGCGTAGTTAATTTCTCATTTCTGAAGTGTCTCTATCTTTAATACTTACATGTATTAACGTTGCTATGACTAGTTAGGTAAACAACATTTTTCCAAGTAGCGTGACCACAAAATTGCCTTTTATATTGTAACGTCATAGCAAAAGTGCCTCTTCGTTAGACCTAGTCAATAGTAGATTAAACCCTCCCACACACCATAATGGCCAGTGCAATGTCTTCACAAAAATTTGTGCGTATCATAGAGTGAGGGGGAAATTTATCCTTAGTCCTTAATGATATTAAGATATATATATATATATATATATATATAAATATATAAAGAGAGAGAAAGAGAGAGAGAGAGAGATGAATACATATGTTGATCGAAATTATTTTTTTACCTGCGGGGGCTTGAAAATACCCGAATAGTCGATAGTAGACGGGTGCAGGCTATCCTCTCTTGGAGTGTTGGACCCGTAGACCTTGTCAAGTAATCCATCTAACAGAGGGAAAACTCTGAAAATAAAACCTTGAGACTAACCACTTACGTATTGGCAGCAAACTTTAGTCTTTATCGGCAATTTTGGTAGAGCTGGAATATCGAACAATGTATCGTGGTTGCAAACCGATAATTGCTTAATGAGTAGATGGACCATGCTTATCGCCCGGTCTTCGCACTCCTTCTTTGTCTATTAGTCAGGCGTGGAAGTACAAGCACTGGGACGCCTCTAAACACGCATAGTATTTGGCCTCGTTTCCTGACTAGGGCAATGAACGGCGTCTCTCTTTCGCTCTATCTGGGCAACTTGGGGAAAGTTTTTTGTCATTAAGTCCTACATGACTAGTCTGGGTCGCTCTTGTTCCGACAGGTTGAAAGTACAGGTTAGACAGCTTGTCTGGCTGCTGTTTCTGACTGGTAGTTATCGACCCTACCTCTTAGGTAGCGCTAAGAACAGCTGCTCCGTCAACAGTTGCATAACATCGTGGGTAACTGTATGTGCCATGTCGAGCATGAAAAGGGACCCTACAGTTATCCCCGGTGGGCTTTCAGAGGCAACAACCCTCCCAACTCTATCTCAAAAGAAACATGAATATAAAAAATAAGAAAACCAAACCTAAGCCAGACACCCAACAAAAAACATCTTCGGATCCGCCCTTGAGGCTCGCATTCACAAATATCCGGGTACTTAGAACCAATCTTAACGACGTAGAAACTTTTCTCCTGACAAACTCCCCGGATAACCTAGCGTCAAGTGAAACAAACCGTCTATCCTCAATCTCCTCTAACCACTTTGACATGACTGATCAGGTTGAATTCTACCATAAGATTCTGACAAATATACGCATGGGCTAGGAATTTATGTTCGGAACCCCCTCCCCTTGACTAGAGAACACAGCTTAGAATCTACATCTGGGCTGGGGCATCATCCACTAGACACTCCCTCATAGACAAGTTCAAAAAACAAGTCGCCAACTTTCCACCAAACCCAGCCCCTGTTCCATCGTCGCAATGTTGCTTCCTTGTGTCTGTTTTACAAGAACTTCAATTGGTTGTGCTCTGTTGAGCTTGCTGTTCTGGTACCCTTTACGACGTAAATTCACTAGAGCAACCCGCCAATCTGCCAAATCCCAGCCATTCACTGTGGAAGTCCCCAAATTCCAAAGAGCTTTATACTCCAAATGCTTCTTTCCTCGTGCTGTTGGGCTATGGAACTCTCTCCCTGCTCTCTGTTTTCTAGACGTTACTGAAATGCAGAAATTTTAAACTAATGTAAACAGACGTCTCGCTGTGCAGCTCTTAATTTAGGTTCACCCCCCCCCCTAAAAAACCTTCACCCTTTTTTCTCAGTAGCCCCTTTCGTCTACAGTGGCGGCCTGCTTTGTTTGGGGTGAACTCTGTTAAAAAAATATTAACGAAAAATTAGTCTTATAAAGTAAAGTGCGACTAATAATGCAATTTTCTGCATCTTAATCACTAAGGAAATGAAACAATCGAAATAGTAGTTGTAAGCAAAATCAACGAACGCTGCAATCACCAATAAAAACAATTGCATAACAATACCTAACATATTTAGGTGATAAAAATGGTACATATTAACTAGGCAGGGCATTGTAGTCCATTGGTAAGACGCTGAACTATAGACATCAATATGTCCATGAATTACTTTTATGTTTCGTATGGAATTTTATATATATATATATATATATATATATATATATATATATATATATATATATATATATTAACGAAAAATAGTTCTATAAAGTTGAAAGCGACTAACTATGCAATTTTCTGCATTTTAATCACTCAAGGAGTGAAACAATCGACAATATAGTAGTAAGCAAAACAACGTAATTGTACTAGAAGTTTTTTTTAAATGATTCGTAAGATAAATAAAATCTTATATTTGGAATATAGCAAAATGCTGTTTATCTACATATGTATATATATATATATATATGTATATATATATGCGTACCATATATATATATATATATATATATATGTTAACATATTTAAGTGTTTTGTACCTACGTTTTGGGCTCTCTTATCCTCATCAGTATAGGAGTGGTGGTTGCAGGCGCTCGCATGTGCTCGAACGCAGTTCGTAGATAAATACTAAATCACAAGACAAACGTTCAGGACTACACGGCCGCGAGAAATCAAGAGTGATAATAATAGAAATAAAGATACACTTAACCGGGTTACGGGGAAAGCGTCTTATCGTCTACAGTGTTGAACACTCAAGCGGAACTTGTTTATCACAGAAATGACAACAATCTTGTGAATTTCAAACAGGGCTCTACTTTTATCACGATTACATAATATTACGTCAATGAATTACTTTGTAGAATAAAAATCCTATTCATCAAAAAATACTTTATTTACAAACAATTATTTACACCTATAACTTAATTAATTAACATTAATTACACCTATAACTTAATTAATTAACATTAATTACACCTATAACTTAATTAATTAACATTAATTACACCTATAACTTAATTAATTAACATTAATTACACCTATAACTTAATTAATTAACATTAATTACACCTATAACTTAATTAATTAACATTAATTACACCTATAACTTAATTAATTAACATTAATTACACCTATAACTTAATTAATTAACATTAATTACACCTATAACTTAATTAATTAACATTAATTACACCTATAACTTAATTAATTAACATTAATTACACCTATAACTTAATTAATTAACATTAATTACACCTATAACTTAATTAATTAACATTAATTACACCTATAACTTAATTAATTAACATTAATTACACATATAACTTAATTAATTAACATTAATTACACCTATAACTTAATTAATGAACATTCCTTTTGTGTAGAAACTTGCATCTAATGAAAATAATAAATTTGTGACCGTTATAAAATTTAACAATTCAGTTATTTGACATGAACTAAGATTGATCGATATCTAGAAATGGTGGTGATGATTATTCTGGCGAAATTTCCCTATGGTCTCTTGAGTTGAATACAGTCAGCCATTTTAATTAATGATTTTGTGACATTCAACTTTTGCGGTTTTCAATCACTTTGCTCGTGAATATGGATAAATATCCGACAGAATAAGAAGAAAATGAAAGTGAACACTTTTTTCAGGAGAAACTTCTTATTATTTTTTTGTTTTAGTCGACCATTTTCTCAACCTACCTGACTTTAACATAAAAATAACGACAACAATTATTTCAAAAAGTCTAAGTTGCTAACACTTTTCTATGAAAATGTTTAGAAAATATATCTAATTTGCAATGATGTTATGCATATAATAGTAGAAGCAACCAACGAAACTAATTTTAAGAAAACATGACATTACACTTAATACTGGAGTTGGGATACGAGATTCGAGTCGAATCGCTTCTGTACTACCACTTTCCTTAGGGATGTTTACATCTCGTGTCGGGCTAAGCAACGACTTGGCAATCCTAAGAACACCGGATGTTTAAATCTTGAACACTTAAGTCCATGTGACAGAAACTGTTTTTTACTTCGCATATAATGACTCGATGCGTCAAGTCTGATTTCGTCTAAGCGGCGTAAATAATATAAAGTGTTTGCATTTCGAAGAGACCATAAAACACTTTCGCCAGTATAATCACCACCACCATTTCTAGATACCGATCCATCTTAGTTCATGTCAGTACACTGAATCATTACATTTTATAACAGTCACACATTTATTTTTTCAATAAATGCAACTTTCTATGGTGTTGCACAAGTTAGTTTGTGTTTCCTTCTTGTCATTGCCGTATTTATGTTTGTTTCTCATTTTTTAGTTGTAAGACGATCACCAAGTTCGGCCCCTGCACCAAAACATTAAATGGTACCTCTCGTAAAGACCTGATTTATCTAGGAAACTTGTGCCAGAAATACAGTAACATCACGTCAAAGATGTTTATTATTTTTTTAAATGCTCAATAAATTGTAATTGAACTAAATAATAATACGGAGACAATCTATCATAATACTAAAGCTGAGTAATTCAACGTTTGTTTCCATGATACGTACTTCCCATGTATTTTCCATGAGACATACTACTCATGTATTTGCCATGAGACGTACAACCCATGTATTTTCCATGAGACGTACTACCCATGTATTTGCCATGAGACGTACTACCCATGTATTTTCCATGAGATTTACTACTCATGTATTTTCAATGAGACGTACTACCCATGTATTTTCCATGAGATTTACTACTCATGTATTTTCTATGAGACGTACTACCCATGTATTTTCCATGAGACGTACTACCCATGTATTTTCCATGAGACGTACTACCCATGTATTTTCCATGAGATTTACTACTCATGTATTTTCCATGAGACGTACTACCCATGTATTGTCCATGAGACGTACTACCCATGTATTTTCCATGAGACATACTACTCATGTATTTGCCATGAGACGTACTACCCATGTATTTTCCATGAGACGTACAACCCATGTATTTTCCATGAGATGTCCTACCCATGTATTTTCCATTAGACGTACTACCCATGTATTTTCCATGTGACGTACTACCCATGTATTTTCCATAAGATGTACTACCCATGTATTTTCCATGAGACGTACTACCCATGTATTGTCCATGAGACGTACTACCCATGTATTTTCCATGAGATGTACTACCCATGTATTTTCCGTGAGACGTACTTCCCATGTATTTTCCATGTGACGTACTACCCATGTATTTTCCATGAGATGTACTTCCCATGTATTTTCCATGAGACATACTACTCATGTATTTGCCATGAGACGTACTACCCATGTATTTGCCATGTGACGTACTACCCATGTATTTTCCATGAGATTTACTATTCATGTATTTTCCATGATTTACTACTCATGTATTTTCCATTAGACGTACTACCCATGTATTTTCTAAGAGACGTATTACCCATGTATTTTCCATGAGATGTACTACCCATGTATGTTCCATGAGACGTACTTCCCATGTATTTTCCATGAGATGTCCTACCCATGTATTTTCCATTAGACATACTACCCATGTATTTTCTATGAGACGTACTACATATGTATTGTCCATGAGACGTACTACCCATGTATTTTCCATGAGATGTACTACCCATGTATTTTTCATGAGACGTACTTCCCATGTATTTTCCATGTGACGTACTACCCATGTATTTTCCATGAGACGTATTACCCATGTATTTTCCATGAGACGTACTTCCCATGTATTTTCCATGAGACGTACTACCCATGTATTTTCCATGAGACGTACTACCCATGTATTTTCCATGAGACGTACAACCGATGTATTTTCCATGAGACGTACTACCGATGTATTTTTCATGAGATGTACTACCCATCTATTTTCCATGAGACGTACTTCCCATGTATTTTCCATGAGACGGACTACCCATGTATTTTCCATGAGACGTACTACCCATGTATTTTCTATGAGACGTACCAACCATGTATTTTCCATAAGATGTAGTATCTATGTATTTTCCATGAGATGTACATCCTGTATGTTAATCCCATACAATGCGTGTTAATACATTTCCCAGTTTGCACATGAAGGTACCCTAAAATGGCGAAAAATGAACTTTTCCCATAACATTTGATCTATCCATTCAATTTTTCTGAAACTTGGCCAAAATGTAGAGGCAAGTGTTCTGAATATAACATGAGCATCCTTGACCTCAGAAAAATTCTGGTTCGCGCCCCCAAGGGGTCAAAGGGCGGTCAAAAATGCCCCAAATTGCCCAAATGTATTGCATGATACACTCGCCACATCGAGTCACATACAGAGGGGGACTACGCATGCGCGGCTAGTTTATGTATATTAACTAGCTTTGCCTACAAACCTTTCTTGACTTAAACGTTCTAACCACGGCCTAATACTGACCGAAGAGGTCATCATTTTCTACTATTCTTTGAAGTTGATGTCAACCACGCAAATGTCTCCTGAAAATATATATTAATATTTTAATAATATTTTACTTCATGTGTACCTTAATAGTGAACTAATAAATTTCTCTAGTCCGTAACTAGGCAAGTAAACATGAGCGAAATATCAACGACAGTAAACATAAGACTTCACTCGTTTATATATAACGTATGTTTAAATGGAACCAGGGTTGAAAATAATGGTCAAGCTTTAAAAAAATCAAATGTGAAATAAGTGGAAGGATGTGACGCCGCAAATGGAAGGGTGAGACAGCATGATGAGATGCGGCTTCATAATTTTCTTTTAGTAGTGAAAACAGGTACGTACGTGTTGGTATGTAGCTGTTAAGTGTTGGACATTTTAAGAAAGGGGTGAAGCCTCGTAATTCCACTACTTACAGATTCAGAACACGCCCATTGCAACCCTGGTCTTTTTTACATATATATACACGTTAACGTTGCGTGAAAATCACTGTCAAGGGTGCAAAAGACAAATCTGAGAGAAGTAAGAGATTCTGGTAGTCAGAAGCGAAAGGGACAGCCTACGTAAATAGGGGGTGCTTGATATTTTCCTTAAGTAGTGAGTAGAAGCACATACGCGTTGGCATCTGATTCTGAATATAATAACCAGTGTTGGACAGTGGTTGCGCCCTTCTATCTATTTAATTATATCTAGACGAATAGGAAATAAATAACAAAATGTCCCGTGTAAAATCGTTTCCATGTTGTGTAATTAATTGTAATTGACGAAGATCTATCTAGATAAAGTAACTAGACGATGAGATGAATATCAACCTCTTCGAAGAAAGAGATATGCAAACAGTTCCTAATAAACGAAGTTGACGTAAATCTTCGAAAATCGTCAATAAAAGATCGTTTTCTTTCCCCTGAAAATTTCATAATTGACTACACATATCAATCAACGTTAGACAATTTCCATAGAAACCCGTTCTGATATATTTCAAAAGAAAAAAAGAAAATTGCACTATTCCTTTAGAATCATCGTCTTTATATTTTAGAAGTGCATCATTTTCCGGTGTATTTTAAAAGGAAACTGATCAATGAATTCTAATTAATATCGACATGCTATCGGCGTCGAATGCATGAGTTAAGTATGTCTTTAGCTGAGTAAAGATGTTATACAAATTCAATTACACGGACGACATATTTCAATTAGAGATGTCTTCAATTTTATTTTATTTTTCGTCTTTAACTCATGCAACCATTTTCTCTGAAGGACGTGCGAAACTCCACATATATTTTGCAGCGTTAAAAAATATGTTATTTTGATTTGAAATTTAGATTTGTGTAAGTTTAAATTGATGCTTTAATTCTGTATTTTTGACTTTTAATTTTAAATATTCGTTCGTTTATGAATTGAATTCACGCTCTAAAGAAGAAAAAAGTGTTTCTGAAGTTTTTCAATCTATTTTAAAATGGTTTTCTTTCCCTCCGGTTATGTTTTTAATGAGAGAAAATATTAAATAGATTTTCAAATTATTTAATAAAATTGAATATATATATATATATATATATATATATATATATATATATATATATTCGTGTGATACACATATAACATTATAAGATGATATAATATGTTGTGTATAGACTTTCTACATTACCTTCATATAAGCTCAATATGTGAGTAGAGCTTAGTCGTAGTATAGAAAAAAATATGGCAATTAAGCTACACATAAGCGTAAAAACATGGACTCTTCTGTGTAGCTTAATTATCATATATATATATATATATATATATATATATGTATATATATATATTTGATAATATAATTATATATATATATATATATTAATTTAGTAGAATTTATGACATAATATTTTCTAATCAAACTTCAAATATGAACACTGACTAATATTTACTTCATATGGATAAATAGTGTTGAGTGTTAATATTTGAAGCATGAGTACAAAAATATTAAGTATGTGCTTAATTTTGTATTCTACTGAATTAATATCTCTCTCTCTCTCTCTCTCTCTATATATATATATATATATATATATATATATATATATATATATAGAGAGAGAGAGAGAGAGAGAGCGATGTTTAACATAACGTATCAATCATTGAGCTTCATTCTATCTGATGTAATATATTCTTGGTATTCATAATATCTGATTTATTTCTCAGATTTGTCTACTTTAATCTCTTCGAAATGCAGCAATAGTTTTAGTTCTTTAACTTTAACATATTTCTCATACATATATATATATATATATATATATATACATATATATATATATAATGTCGAAACAGGAAAGAGAGGGGGGAAACATTATATAGGAGTGGGAGCAGGTGCACAGTTCGCGTTAGTTAATTCCTGCTGACGTGTCTCTATAAGGAAGGTCGAAGATGATCATTTTAAAAAATATGTTTGCAATGCTTTTGTGCGTAGCGTAGCTAAACGCTTTCAAATAAGCGACCTGATACATTCAGAGTCATGCCGGGGCGTCTATCTGAGCTGATATGATGCGGAACTAAAAATTTGCAGTGAAGACAATGCATCGATAAAATGTATTTTACGACCTCATTCCAGGAAATTTAAGAATAATACTTTAAAGGCGTAACATTTCTTATACCTTTTTTTATTTCACAATATTCGGAGGTATCTGAATTTTCAAACGTGTTTCAACACTTTCTTTCCATCTGTGCATGAAGCTAAATTAAACAAAATTAAACTAACATTACACACACTTATGTGCACAGTAGCTGTGTTCTAAAATTATATATGTTTCGCTTGGTTAGTTTATAAATGAATACTATACATACAAATATGTAAACATCTACATATACCTACATACCAATTATATATATATATATATATATATATATATATATATATATATATATATATATATATATATATACAGGGTGTTTCAAAAGTCTTGGGAACATAACGTTGTATAACGCATTTGTAATGTTCCCAAGACGTTTGAAACACCCTGTATATATATATATATATATATATATATATATATATATATATATATATATATATAATATTTGTTTTTTTGTTTATTATCTATGTACGTATACGTTTCGTCTTCATTAATCGGGACGTATTAGCATAGAGATATAAATATTCACTACTGGTCGCGGCTACGAGTATTTTGCAACTCAAATCCCAACACCTAGAACCACTCGGCCATTGCTGGATAGTTAAATAAGCAGTGATCATTTTAACACTTATTTCGGCGACTTGGCGTCATACGAGCGTTCAACTTAATGAAAGGAACGATGCATTTATAGCATTTATATATATATATATATATATATATATATATATATATATATATATTCCATGAAAAATGTCAGTATATTAAATGGTATGCACTTAAAATTTTTATACACTAAATGTACGAAAGCAAGTAAATACCCAAATGTTTACACTGTCATTGTTTATATGTGAGTGTATTAAAAGGTTAAACATATGGTAAATTATTATATTTAACGAACATATTTAGAAGCGAATAATATAGCCAAACATTATCGACTACTATTTTAAACATGTTATCAGTAACCAAATGCCTGGGATTATTCAGGAAAATATGATTTAATATATCTGCATATTACTACAGTGCTGTGTTGTTGTCTTGCTTGATTGCTTGTTTGCGTGTCTGTCACCGTGCACACTTCATGTATGCATGAATGTTTTAGATGGTGAGAGAAAGGGGAATAGCGTAAATAATAGGCTATGATAAAAGATATATCCTCACAAATAAAAGCCTAGTGAATGCAATTCCGCTCGACATCACTCTTTACGTTCATCAGTCTCTCATAAAATAACTCTGTAAGCGATTTTAGGGATCCATTTACTGTGTGTGGATTTAGCCGTGTTTACTTGCACTACTATTCATATAGATATTGCTTTTAAGTCGTCCCAGTAATACCAGAGACAATTCTAAATACAACCAAATAGCGCTCTGTAGACAGCGTTTGAGCTATCAAATGATGCAAACAAGATAGAGAATGTTGAAAAGGCTGAGGAGAGAGAAAAGATGTAATAGAAATCTGGTGAGATTGAGAGACATATAGTGGAAAGAGACACGGAGTGAAAAAGCAGAGGCATAGTATGGCATCATATCTTGGAAATTGTGAAATCTTTAGATATCGTTAAACGGGAAAACAGAAAGAACTGCGAGGGGAGGGAGAGAAAACATAAAAGCAGAAAAAGAGGGAAGGAAAAACGAAGGATTGACACGCGTCAATTCTTCTAAATCTGTTGGATAATATTTTCTCAATCTCTTCTTGAGAATTCCCGATAAACAGTTCATTGAAAATCAACCAGGAAGATGTATCCTCTTTTTTCTGAATCTGATATTCTTAGCTGTGTGGGATGAAGCAATTTCATGTAAAATAAATTCATTATCCTCAAATGTTATTGTATAGGATCCGGAAATATAGATTACAGCACTAATCAGATTTTTCCGACACTGGTGTCAGGCTGACAACTCCCAAAGCATTCCAGATTTACATAATATTACCCTTTTCTTCTTAGATCTGGTATAATATCTCCCAAATGGCGTCACGACCACCGAAGGAAATACAGCATAGGTTTATTAATTTATTTAATTTTAGTCATCACGAACAACATATATTACCACAGAGATGTAAGGAGCATCTGTGATTAAATGTTAGATTTATAGAGGGCATCCTAATTGGGGAGTTCAGCAGCAACACAGTTGTTCACATTACATTTAAAGTGCTTCATATTTGTTCCGTCGAGCAAATAGGGAGGAAATTCCAAAGGTAAACAGTCTGAAGAAGGTAGCTCCTAAAGTAGAAAGTTTCCGATATTTGAGGATCTCTACACTGAAGGTGTGATATTTTGTTGTTAATCGGGTCGGTAGTCTGTATTTAGGTTGAGGATTGCCTTAATTTCGTTAGTGCACACCCCGTTGAAGTACTTGTAATACAACATTTCGCCGATGGAACAGCGGCTGGAACTTAGTAAACCGGTCAGGGACCTATTAGGTTACACACCCTTTTCTTATTAATCATGGAATATGATATATTCTATTTTTATCATAGTAAAGTGTTTGATAATTACTAGAAAATATTAGACACTACCGACTTTATTTAAAGTATCCCCCTGTCATATACGAGCTGATAGATCTATAGTTTGTTATGGAACGAGGAACAGGTACAGCCCCATCATTTTAGGATTCGGTAATTTCACAATAACGAAAGAATCGACCGGAAAAAAACAATCATTTTCATTCGCCGATTATCTCTGGTCGTCATCTTCGTTTAGTACCGCATTTAGTATCGTTTTGAAAATAGTATTCTTGTTATATTCCAGATAGAAGAGTGATAAAATCCCATCTTAAAAGCTATCTTCTTGTACGTTTTATTCGCTTCTAACAATTCGTTAATGATCGAATCTTGTATCTACAACATATATTTTACTCTTTCTATCTATGATACTAGTGCGAGCGTCTGCTATGGTGCATGTTTAGTATGATTACAATGCTTGTCGACGATAAGTCGTTAAAAGGTAATATAACTTGCTCGAGGCTTGACCACCCAAAATTTGATTCCTCCAGTTGGAAATATTATCACTTTTTAAACAGCGGTTCATGTTGAATAATTAAGCTACTTGAGTCTTAGACAAATTAATGCTTTCAAAATACAAAGCGCCCGAGTCGCAAATTATGTATTCCCACATATAAGCAGCTTAGCCTTTTAAATAAGCCACTTAATGGTCTATTCTAAATGAGACAACTATCTATCAACCCATTTATCTCTATCTATCTATATATCTATCTATTAATTTATACAAATATATATTGACTTAGAAAAAGTGATTTTCCACCGAACGACTTGGGACTAACATGTTTTTGTTTTTTTCTTAATATAGTTTTAATGGTTGAGAAACTTCCGAGACTATATATATATATATATATATATATGTATATATATATATATATATATATATATATATATATATGTATATATATATATAATGAGATGTAGTACACTTGAAGCATTGCGTGTAATATGTATATGGAAGAGAATTAGAAGGCTATGACAATGCATAAAATGGAAATATGTCGGTTTTGAGAAGAAGAGAAAAACAAGTGTTTTTTTTTAAATTTATATTAAAACTTACTTGTTTAGGTCCAACTTCTACACAGTGATGTAATTTGTGTGACCGTCTTTCATAATATATTTCGGGGAAATACCTCTTTATCAAATGGTATGTGTTTCAAATCTCTTAACATTCGTGTTGAACGGCAACATTGTTATATGGCTACATAGCAGTAAATATCAATGTCGCCCACAGCAAGTGGAATAAAAAAAATTAAAATAATTTATTCAGTGACCCTTTTAGTATATGGACTATCATGTATCCCCCCCACAAAAATGTATATCTCACAATAAATAATTTAATTTAAACAAATATAACCAGAATCATTGAATTACTTAAATCAAATCAGAGAAACTAAAAAATATATATAAATGTTAATTGTATTCCATTTGCTGTAGGTGACGTTGATATTTATTAGGGTATAACCATTAAACAATGTTGTCGTTCTCCACGGATTTCAAGACATTCGATAAAAACATATTTCCTCGAAATCTTTCATGGAACATCGTTAAACACATTAAGTCACTGTGTAGAAGTATTGAAAAATCAAGTAAGTTTTACTATAAAAAATTAAAAACAAACACTTGTTGTTGTGGTACTTCTTAATGCCGACATATTTTTTGCATTGTGATAACCTTCTAATACGCCTCTATCTCTCCCTCTCTCTCTCACTGCTCTCTCTCTCTCTCTCTCTCTCTCGATATATATATATATATATATATATATATATATATATATATATATATATATATATATATATATTCCAGTAGCGCGAAAAGAAATGGCAGTTGGGTTTCTATGTATCCCAGAGACAGGTGGGCCTTTGCGAGCAAAACTGATGGACTATTCCTTTCTGGTCCGACTCAGAGTTCTGATGGCAATCTGTAGTTGTCTAGAGAAGTATCATTGCAAGCTATCCAAGTAAAACATCGTAAATTGCTGTTTTGTTTGGAGGAAGCACCTTTTGGCTTCATCTGTGAAATATACCACATGATTGACAGTGCGACCGAAAACTTGAATATTAAAAGTGTCTCGTTTGGTGCAGTGTGGCATCTGATGGTGAACCCGCAATCAAGCCAATGATTGTATTAAACCCATTGTAAATTTTCTTACCATGGTTGAAATTCGAATTTTTATCATAATTTGCTTACTAAAAGCAATAACCCTAGACTTATCCAAAACTAAAGAAGGCACTTAAAGTCATAATCCGGGTAGTACTAGAAAGGGGAACTGCGTCATACTTATTGCTATTGTTTACGCCTAATCCAGATATGCTTATCATTGAAAATTATATGAAACACTGTTGGGTATTTGTAACTGAAACTTGGTTTGGAAGTCTGGCATACGAATACATTTATTATCTATTCTAACTGAATATGTTTGGATTTCAAGAAGATTGCGTACATTTTAACGACTCTATGGGTGAATCTTTTCATGTAATTATATATATATATATATATATATAATTTTTAGTTATTTATAGTAGAAAAAATCCAATAGACTGCGCAATTATTAAATAATATTTATTAATTTATTCATTATCTAACAGAAGATCAGGTCAAAACAAGATGGTAATGTAAGTCTACAGCCGTGTCTGGAACGGAAACTACGGTTTCGCTGGTTTTGTTCATTTTTATATACATGTCGCTCAGGTTATCTTCAGTCATATTGTATTTCAGGGAAATATCATCGTTTTTTAAATATTTCTCTTGTACTTGAATCGATGGGGTGTTACTGTATAAGATCTCACAGGTTTATGGGGGAATAATATAAACAAACAAAATAAACCAGAAAAATACTTTTAGAGAGGAGGAAATACAGAGAAACAATACCAAAGCTAACAAAAAAGAAAAATGTTCTCGCCATTTAAATATATATATATATATATATATATATATATATATATATATATATATATATATATATATATATATATATATATAATTTACCAGTAGAAAATATTTTCATAAACTATAAACAAAATGAACAGGAAAATATTGAGTTAGAAATTATCTTTTACATTTTATTTTCATTTTTTAAATCGTCGAACATACTTGCCACATAGGCAATTATAAACGTGACAAATCATACACTCAGTCAGCACAGGGATGCAGATAACTATATGGCCCATTATTGTTTATTAAATTAAAGGGAACACACACACAATAATATGAATCAAAACCAAATTATATTGTTCAAAGACTAATTTTCAAAGCTATATAGATTAGATAACAATACCAGACGCGACAAAATAATTGAACAACGTATAAAAGGCAAAAGATATATGATACAAAGAACTTTCATTATTGTAAAAATAAAATATAATATATATATATATATATATTTATTTATTTATCTATATATATATATATATATATATTTATTTATCTATACATATATATGTATGTATATTTATATTTTTACATACATAAAAGTATTCCATGGACACGTGTTTCCGACCATTATCCGTAAGCAGCATAGCAAAATTAGACAAAGATCGAACCTTCGATAGTCGGATCACGGCATTGCATTACTCTTTACCGCTTAGGAAATGGGAAAATATAAACGCTGGTAACAACGCCAGTAAAACAATTACAAATACGAAAAGATAATATTTAGGCGGTAAAATCGTACATATTCCGGAAAAGGCGCCGTGTTCCGGAAGTTAAGTTTCATACTACCGACAATTTAATCCTGCATTGGATCATTGTCTAAGTAGGGGCTATGCTGATGATGACATGTAGTCAGAAACACGTGCACATAGATTACTTTTATATATGTAAAAATTGATATATATAATTATATATATATATATATATATATTTATATATATATATATATATATATATATATATATATATATCATTTAAAACACGTTATATTAAGTGTGACAATGCAGTATTCTCAATAACTCTTTAAAGCCTAGAAAGTGGAAAAATACAAACGCTGTTACTGTCACCAGTAACAACAATAACAAATACGTAAACAACATATATCTAAAATATATCATAATATAAACACATTTATTTCATATAGATCAGATTGATGCGCATGAAAATCAATTAGCATAAAAAATGTAAGCTCAATATTAAATACTTAAAACTGTGAATTGTTATTTCAAAAATTGTAATTGAGTAATAAATTTGGAAAGTTACTCTGAAAACGAGTTTTTGATGTGACAACGTGAAGTATTTTTAAGCATGCTCTTAGTTTCTCTAGAAATGCATTCAAGTGTTATATATATATATATATATATATATATATATATATATATATATATATATATATATATATATATATATCTGTATAATCCTTTAGGTAGATTGAACACTGTCTGTTTATCAATATCTGTGTTTATAAATGAAAATACAAAACTACTTTTTTTAAATTTAAATGAATTCGTCACGAACGAAGTAAGAAGCTTGGGTTCGTTAGTAGTTGATAATGTGTCAGTTTTAATTTAGTGAAACGAAAATCTAGTCACTAAATTTTATAATTTTAGTGGTGTATTTACTATTGTTCGCTTTGTATTTTTCCATTGATATTGTTTTTAAGATGTTCTTTTTCCTAACTTCGGATTTCTTATATGTTTTTTGCTTTATAAATACACTTTTAATATTTTAATCTTACACAAATAGTATTGCTGATGTTTCCCAGAGGAATAGATGTATCAGTTTGTCCGACACCAGGTTCACTGTAGTAGCTGCCAGAACAGAGCTTAGTACAGCGCGTGTCCGCCTGTGGTGCTACACTCCAGATTGTCTGTTGGGTTGATTCCTTTAGTCTTTATCGAACTAACGAATAACCACAAAGCAGTGGTACTATTTAACTATGGCTGGGGGTCTGTTCATGAGCACCAGGGCTTTTCTATACAACGATGGGCCTGGCATCCCACCTCTGAGTCTCCTGTAGTATTGCTTCAGTCCGAAAACGAACTCAATTGGCATGTGTTACTACTGAGAGGTACTGCATGGAGCTTTACTATGGAGTGGTCATGTATTAGCACGGCAGACTTACGCACTCTGTTCCCTTTTCACTTAGACTAGCCAGCGATTGGAATGGAAGAGGAAGGTGACGAGCACACAACAAACACCACACTACACTTGATGCATCAATAGGCCTTTCCTCTGAGCAACATCATCCAGGCCGAGAGGGAGATTCTGAAGATTTAGCAATTCAGTCTCTCCATAGATCTGCCCTGGCCAGTGCCCTGGGGAGAAATGTTCAGCTATGCATATGTATAGGACTAAACAGAGGAGTGACAGTTACAGGGTATAAGCCTACAGCTCACTTAGAGTACAGCTGGCTGCCAGGGGTTATTTCCCAACAGTGGGAGAGGTTATTTAACTTCATTTGACAGCTACCACCCGTTATAAAGCTGAGTATTGATTTACTCCTCTCCAGGAGTTAGGCACAAGGCCAGTTTTTATCTTACTACCATAAGTAAGATTTGACCCAAGGTCGGGTCGGGAAAGTGGGATTTAAAAATTGCCTGAGCAGCCCCGTCGGCATTCCCCGGTAGGGGCGCCTCAGATAGTAAGCAATAAACTTTCTCCTCCCCAAAGACGGGGAGGCGAAGCCTAGGAGGGTGGACCTCCTAGAACTGCACAGGACAGACCCATAGGCCGGCGTAAATCAAGCCCCGAAGGCCAAGACAATACCAGTTTATGGGGTGCAGTATCCATCGGAACAGATACTACACTTGATCTTAGCCAAAAGGCCTGCCCCTGGTAACCTGTCCTACTTGGTAGGTAAAGCATAGGATCATTTCAACAAGTTCTCAGCAACCATTGCACACAGCAAAAGCTAAAGAAGTACAAAGAATCTGTCACTTAGGATAGGGTGCTGGAATGTCTGTACTATGACGACTGACATATCAACTAACATATTCAACATTTCCGATATCCGATAAACTGTCATCATCAAAAACGAGATTCCAGTTAGATATTGCTGCACTACAAAAAAAGACTCGCTTAGCAGACTGCGGATGCCTAAAGGAATTAGACTATACCTTCTTCTTGTAAGGGAAGAAGGAAAGGGAAATCCGCAAACACGGTGTTGGTTTTGCAGTCAGATACTCACTGCCTCAAAATGTACAACTCTGTGATTCAGCCACTGAACGCCTAATTTCACTGCGTTTGAACACCAAAGATGGAACCAGTCATCCATTGTGTGCGTACGCCCAAACACTCGCGGCGCCTAACGACACAAAGGAGCACTTGTTCACTCAGCTGGTTGGCAACATCAATGCATTACCACAGAATGAAGCCCTGATTATACTTGGGGACTTGAATGCGCGTGTAGCTGGTGACAACGATGCTTAGCCAAGCTGTCCCGGTTACTTTAGAGTGGATAAATGCAATGTAAATAGTGAGTGGCTACTAGAACTCTGTACCTACCATGACCTCTGCATTGCCAACACATTCTCTGGTACCATCCCACATCACAGGGTGTCTTGGAGACATCCCGAGTCAGGGCGCTAGCACCGGTTTGACCGCATCATTACTAAACGAAGGTACTTCAAACATTTCCAGATGTCTAAAGCTTACCACAGTGTCGATTATGATATGGATCATTCCTTAGTATGCAGTAAGATTAAACCTAAACCGAAAGATGTCTACCGCACAAAACAAGAGGGTATTGCGAGTATTGACGTTAGCAAGACTCAACACCCAGCCCGCATGGCGAAAATCAACGTGATGTTTTCCTCCACCTTCAAAGATCATAGTTAGCCTGCATCTGAACATTGTGAAACATTCAAGAATGACACCCACTCTACAGGTCTGAAAGCCTTCGGGGAAGGACAGGTGGCAAATGCAATGACTGGTATTATGCTACTCTCGACCCAATCAGTAAGGCAACACGTTCACCCTTGCTTTCATACATGGTCAACCTATCTCTTACATCGTTGGTTGCACTAAGGTCTTCCAGAAGTACAGTCAAAAAAGCTGTCAGAGTAGCTGCAAACAACTATTCAACGGACCTCTCCCTAACTATTCAGCGGGCGGCTGATGCAGGCAACATGAAAAACATGTATGACGTGATCAGGAGTCTCCTGAAAACCACAAGCGTGTGGGTGGCGGAGAATATGATGAAAGACACTATTATATCCCCTTCTATGCTTCGGAAGTGAATTACTTCCCTGGATCACTTTTTCTTTTTTAATCGACCAATGTTTCTCGTAAGGGCTAGATCCCTGCGTAGATACTTGTCGAATAAAGGTTCTTCAACCAAACTCAATCTTCTTAAACTCATTCTATTCTATCCTTTTGACTCATTCATTACAATTATTTCGACAAAGATCTAAGATGGAAAAATACCTCAAGCCTAAACGATTGGACGTAGACCCGTCAAAACTGGACGCGGTCGACACATGCCAACGAAAGCGTGGACCAATATTTAAAGTCTCTAAAAACACTATCTAAAGACTGTTATTATCAGACCGTGACAGCTATACAGGCGAGGGATGAGTACATCAGGGATGCATTCATAAATGGGATTTCGTCATCCCACATCAGACAAAGACTCTTAGAAAACAAACGTCTCGACTTACACACGGCGTACAACCAGGCATTAACACTCGAGACAGCCCGAAAATAATTAACTTCGTACGCTCAGTCGGACTCCTTGGTTTCCTCGGTCTCCACTGCTGAAAAAAAAGAATCGAAGAACGACCAGTCTACATATGAGGAGCAACCCACGATAGCGGCACTCTCCGGACAGGAATGTGTTTTTCTGTGGAAACCCGAGACATGACAGAGCGAGGTGCTCTGCTAAAGCCTCTATTTGTAAAAATTGCAAACAAAAGAGCATTTTGCTTGTGTCTGCATGTCACCTACAGCGGCTGCTATCAATTACGGTGAGTCCCTTCTGGCTTCATCAGTTAATTTTAACTCGTCGGAGAGTCTATCTCGTTCGTCCTTATGGGGGAAAATCAAAGGTGAGTCTATGCGGATACTCGTCGATACAGAGGATCTCTGTATCAGTTTCGTCGAATCCAGTTTGGGGAAACCAATGGAGTAGCGAGTTTTCAACGAGTAATCGATGACATCATCAAGCGAGAAGACCTTCAAGGAACCTATGCTTACATCGAAAACGTAACCATTTGTGGAGAAGATTAGGCTATGCATGATACTAATTTGAAAGAGTTCATGAATGCAGTAGCGAGGTACAGACTGGCGCTGAACAAAAACAAGTGTCACTACTCACTTACTTCTGTGGAGTTGCTTGGGTATACAATAAGCAAAGGTTGGGTAAAACCTGACTGTGATAGGCTCAAGGGGTTTATAAACTTGTCAGTACCTCAAGATCTTCCTTCTCTTCGACGAATAATGAGGATGTTCTCTCAATATTCTAGGTGGGTCTCGAACTTCTCTGAAAAACTACACACCCTTACCAAAGTTACCAATTGTCTCCTCACTAGGAAACAAGCAGACGCACGCAGGTACCTGAAAAAGGAAATTGCAAAATCATTGCTAGTAGCCATAGACTCTTCCCTCCCTCTCGAGGTCGAAACCGATGCTTCGGAATATACGATTGCTGCCTCTTTAACAAAAAATTCGGCTCGTGTCTTTCTATTTAAGAACGCTAACGTCTGCTGAGCAGAATCACTCCTCTGTTGAAAAGAAGGCCTACGCTATTGTCGAGGCGATCCGAAAATGGCGACACTTACTGCTCGGGAATCATTTAAAGCTAATCACAGATCAAAAATCTGTCTCGTTCATGTTCAACCCTGAAGGCAAAAGCAAAATAAAAAATGAGAAGATAACAAGATGGAACTTGCCGGTTTTAGCTACGATATTGCATATCGCGCCGGGAAACAAAACGCCGCTGCAGACGGCTGTCTCGCATTTGCTCTACTACCACCTCTGCCGACAAGTTACACATCTTGCACTCAGTCACCCGAATGCTACATTTTGTCAGGGGCAAGAATCTGCCATACTCTGTGGAAGATATAAAGGTGGTAATACGGGCCTGTAAACATTGTTCAGAGATAAAACCAGGATTCCTTAATGTGGCACCTCAGACTCTCATAAAAGCGAGTCAACCATTTGAAAGACTAAGCGTGGACTTCAAGGGGCCATTACTTTCGAATACTCGCAAACGCTACATACTAACAGTGGTTGATGAATACTCTTGCTTCCCCTTCGCTTTCCCTTGTGCCGATGTATCAGCCTCAACTGTCCGGAAACATCTAACTAATCTATTTTCTGTTTTCGGAAATCCTTCTTTTGTACACTCTGATCGTGGTACGGCTTTCATGTGAGACGAACTAAAGGAATTCCTGCTTTCCAGAAGCATTGCTACCAGTTGAACGACCGCCTTTAATCCTCAAGGTAACGGAATAGTGAATACGTACAACGGTATCATCTGGCAAACAGTAAGTCTGTCTCTCCGGTCGAGAAATCCTCCTATTATCAATTAAGAAAAAGTGCTAGATGTAGCCCTCCACAGCATCCGCTTATTGCTCTCTACCTCCACTAATTGCACTGCCCATGAACGTCTCTTCAACTTCCAAAGGAAATCAGCTACTGGAGATTCCATACCTACATGGTTAACGAAAGCGACATCGGTCCTCTTAAAGCGGCATGTACGTGAAAGCAAATACGAGCCCCTAGTAGAGCCTGTTCACGTACTTGAAGTCAGTCCCAGCTATGCTTACGCACGTTTCAATAATGGACGAGATCCGACGGTGTCCCTACACCACATATCTCTATGGGGTTATGGAACGGGCAGTCCGGATACAGAAATTAATCCTGTACCAGAAAACGAAGAGATACAGACTGCGCCTCTCCAGTCTAATATTTCTCCCATTCATCCTCTGCCGAGAGCTCACGAAAACTCCATTGCCGTGAATTCAGTTCCTACTCCTCCTCACTCCCCACACTCTGAGGGTGGTCCAAGGATATCTTCAGAACATGCCGATGTGCCGAATCTTCGACGGTCTGCCAAAATATGTCGAAGTCCTCAGTATTTAGCTGAAAACTATCAGCTTTGAACTTTTGTTTGATTTTCTTTTTTTCAGTTTAATCAGAGATGGCCACCTGAAAGTCTTTAGAACCCTTTTTTCCAAGTCGAACACCCAGCCTTAAACCTTCCCTGGGTGACGGAGAATGTGATGAAAGCAGAACTCTTTTATACCCTTCTACGATTCGGAAGTGAATTACTTCCCTTGATCACGCTTTCTTTTTTAGTCAGCCATTGTTTCTAGTAGTGACTAGATCCCTGCGTAGATCTTTGTCGAATAAAGATTGATCAAGCAAACTTCTTAAACTCATTATATTCTATCCTGTTGACTAACTCATTACAAGGAGATTTACTGAACTCAACAAACCTCACCACTGAAGTCCAAGTTGAGTGAACCCATCTAGACAAAGTTAAACAGCTCTGCAGATGGGTAGAACACTACTCCGAGCTTTATAACAGTGAAAACGTGGTACGTTAGTTTGCCTTCGATTCCATTGATCGTCTTACCATGATGCATGACCACAACGAGCAGCCTTCCATAAAAGTACTATTTAGGGTAATAGACAGACTGCCATTTGGACAACACACAGGAAAGGACTATATTTCAGCAGAGGTCTTAAAAAGTTAAAAAGCTAGCTTGCTTAAGATAGCCTTTTGATACAGTGCTGAAGATAATGCTCAGTGCCTAAGGACATGAGAGCCGCAAACATCATCACACTCTACAAACACAAAGGGGACGGCTGAGATGCAACAACTAACACAGTGGCTCACTGTTGAACACCGTTGTCAACATATTCGCACGCATAGTATTAGTGCTACTGCAAGGTCTTACTAATCGAATTTACCTGGAATATCAATGCGTCTTTCGTTCAGAGAGATCGACCATCGATATTCTCTTCTCCCTACGCCAGCTGCAAGAGAAGTGCAGAGAGTATAACCAGCCTCTGTATCTCGCCTTCATAAACCTGACCAACGTGTGCAGTCTCGTGAGCAGAGACGATCTGTTGATGATTCTCCCACTAATCGGATGTCCACCCAAACACCTCAGAACCATAAGATCCTTTCACGATGGCAAGATGAGCACAGTTTAACGACGACATGCTTGCTGGGTTCGGGCTGAAGGGAGGTGTCTAACAAGGATGTGTGTTAGCCCAAACACTCTTCGGGATCTTGTTTGCCCTACTCTAGCCCTTAAAGAACACAGCGGGTGGTATCTACCTGCACTCCAAATCTTACAGTAGTATCTCTAACATCGCAAGGCTCCGCTCAGTCTAAAACCAGATCAGTTCAGATCAGGGGCATTCTGTTTGCCGATGATGAAGCCATAGCATCGCATCAGAAAGAGTGTGTCCAAAGACTGACGGAAAGCTTTGCTGATTCTTGCAACCTTTTAGGCCTCACCATCAACCAGTAGAAAACCCAATTTATGGGGCAAGATACCGCCTGCCCACCCAGCATTTAAATCCAAGGAACACCCGTAGAGGTCGTTCACTAGTTCCAGTATCTATGCTTCACTGCTTCAGACACCCTCTTATTGGACGTAGAGTTTAACAAAAGGATTAGTAAGGCATCCACAAACCTCTCCAAACTAACTAAAAGAGTCTGGGAAAACAACCACCTTACCACTTCTACAAAGATGGCCGGCTACAGAGCGTGCGTTATCAGTGTCCTACTGTATGGGAGTGAGTCTTGCATCACATATTAAACAAAGTATAGGGACCTCTAGGTCTTCTATATGAGGAGTGAACGTAAGTTTCTTAGAATCACATGGCACGACAGAGTGAGCAACATTGATGTTCTGCTAAGAGCAAGCATTCTATCCATGAACTTCTTACTGCGTACGCGACGTCTCCACTGGCTGGGCCATGTGTGCAGGATAGATGATGGGTGCACCCGTAAAGACCTTCTCTACAGCGAGCTTGCATCAAGGTCAAGAAAAAAGAGTCGTCCACATCTCTGCTTCAAGGATGTCTGCAAGCAAGATATGAAGGGTTGCTCAATGTACATCAATATATTAGAAGGTTCTTCAGCTGACAGACCTGCCTGGACGAAAACAGGTACGCCAGGGGATGATCATCAGTGAGAATATTCTCAACGATGAAAACGCTGCGAAGAGAGCTTGGAGAAGAGAGAGTCTACAGGCAGTGCAACCAGCAGAAGTGACGCATTAAACAACAGCATTTGTATGTCAATGCTGTAGTAGACTATGCAAATCTAGAATTGATATCTACAGTCACATTAAAACATGCACACAAGCAACATCGCAATACGGTGATAATCGATAGTCGTTGCGACTAACGGGTGCAAACAACACACAACGCAAATGGTATAGGAATACGTTAAAACTTAGGATGATGAAAATAAACAAAAAAACATGGAATTTAAAATGAAATGGCCACCAGCGAATAAATTATCTCATAAAAATTACATTGTCTCCATTCTCAAAAGTTATATACCATTCATAATTCAAGACTACAATATGTGAGATCACACTAATCAATAATCTTGGGGGATCCTATGGTGTATTTGAAAATATCAATAAGAATACTTATGATTAAAATAGCGTCCGAATTTACAGTTTCAACTAATGAAATACGAATTTGGGATGCTGAGATGTTCGGCCGGACATTTATAAACACCAGAGCTTTCTATTAATAAGTAGAAAATATATAATTACGCAAAGTAGAAATAATCATATAAATACTTATATGGAGTTCAGTGGTGAGGAGAGACGGTTTTTTTTGTTTCTAATTTTCTAGAGTAACGTTGGGACACCGGGCCCGCTCGTACAATATATGAACATTTTTATTTTATAATTGTAATGTGAAATTGTTAATTAATTTAGGGCTTTCGAGCCTTGATATTTTAAGACAAAATCGCTTCTGCAAAATTATAGAAAAAAAGAAGCGTACTTTTAAAGATGAGTCGGAGTGATAAAAAACTAAAAGTATGTGTATATTTAAATTATGATGGCTATACTGTTCACTGAACTATTACTTTTATGCATAGCTGTACCAACAAAGTTGACATGAATGAAAAATAATTGACTTATAATATCTAGACAGATGCGGACGAGAGCAACGTTCTCCCTCTGTTAAATATTCTCTTTCCATTTATATCTTTTTCTTTCAGATAACTAAACGAAAATTACTCTTCGTAATTGATTACTTGCCACAAACAGGCATAAAAACTGAAAAAAATATTCAGTCATATTTTTTATTTTATTTTGGAAATGGTTTCTTTGTTTTACGATGTCTCTTGGATTGTCATCGTTTTTCTTTGCGGTAGAACGAAATAAATCAATAAAACGGAACGAAGACAATAAAAACAGAATTCGAGTTTTACAGACGTCGAAAAAAATGTTAAATATTTAATAAGTCTCTATATAAATTGTAATCATTTATATTTTGTGCTTTTACACAATAGGTATAACGACCATCTATTGTTAAATCAAAATGAATAAATCCGAGAGTGTTTGTAATTTACCACCCCTATTTTTCCATAAAACAGCTTACTGTTACTAAAAGCAATAATACGAAATAATATTTTCAAATTCTGTATATATAGTACTGACAAAAACGTCAAAGACACCTATTTAAATGCTTAATTTGCATAAGTATTTTTAAACATTCCATATTAAATTGATATATGATGTTGTTTATTTATAATTTTATTGTCACATTATAATTAATAGTTTTGTTGAGATAAACAGTAATTAACAAAAAAACAATGCATGTGAAAAAGCTATCTTACGATAGTTTCATTTAATTTTAAGAGATGTTATTTGAATGAAATTAACATCGACAATAGAAAGGAAGAGCGGCGCCGTGCTTCTGCTCACTTTTCTCTTCATTTTATAGTTCGTTGGGTTTTTTTTTCTTCAGAAAACGAAACTTAATCTTCCTAATTTATTATTTACAAACAACAACAATAAAAACAGGAAAATAAATATGTGGTGACGACATTTTTTTATTTTATGTTGGAATCGTGTGCCGCATCTTTAAAGTTTAGTCTGCCTCATGGATTTTTCCGCGGTTTCCTTACGGTAGAACGGAATCAATAAATACAACAGAATGAATAGAATAAAAACAAATTTTGAGTTAAACAGATGTCGAAAAAACGTATACTTATTGGGGTTTACTTTGCATTCTTTAGATTTGAATCTTTCGTAAATCGTATAAAAATGCGTCAAAACTTGGCATGATAAATAACAAAAAAACAATATGGCGAGAGTGCTGCCCTCAGCTATCGTCCGCATCTGAGTAGATGTTATGAGTTAATTATTGTCTATAAATATCACGCAGTTGTACAGATATGAAGAACCGTATACTACAATTAGAGCGTTGCTTTAATAAAACATATAGGCTCCCAGAACAATCATAATTTAAATTTATACATCATTTCATGTTTTGATTCCTCTTAAAAAGAATACATTTTTATATAATGTTATAGATGCAATATTGTTTTGAATTTTTAAATCTCAAAACTTTAAACTCCAATGTAATATCTTGGCCATTCTAAATCTAATATATAAAGTTAAGACGATTATTTCCCTGTACCTTCTCGGAGAATAGGAGAATAACCACATAAATCACAGGCTACTAAACTCAACATCATATTACGCTTATTCACTCGAGCGTGTTTTAGTAAATGTTTTATTATTTCTTTCCAGCTAACACTAAATATAACATTTGGCACACCATCCACGACTCTCCGCAAAACTAACTCCATATAGGTGGAAGCAAACACATTTCTCCCTAACAATTATGTACTGTCACTCCACTCATCGACACCGGGAACTAATAAACACAGTTTAATTTTCAAAAAAGACTCAATTCTTATTTATTATCGGTCTGGTATTAATTTACTACATAATATAAAGCAATACACAGAGACTTAATGACCGCTCCCGTTCACTCCAATGAGTCTCCGCGAATATCAGATTACGTTATTTCTATTTCTACCTATAACGTCTATATTTATATTCATTCCAGAATTAAGCGAATGAAATTAACGAACACAGTTCCTGCAACATTTAATCATTCAACATGGCGGCTACGATTTCTTGATTAGATCGACTTCCTATTAAATTCAATAAGCGCTAACATACTCGTAGACCCCGATACATTTACATTTTCAAAATCATACACCTTTAACACGCATATTATTGAAAACTTGCACAAATCCATTCATTTCATCAACTACAAATGACCTAAACCGTGTCATTGTTGAGCTTTACATTTGGTCGGCAGAAACTAAATCTTAACATAACACGCATGCCAATAATTAAGCTTAAGTTAATTGGCCTATTTTCACATGTATTTTTAACTTGTAACCGTGGCGCAGTTGTTAAGAAGGCAGGTTTCATGATCGCCAGTTTCAGCGTTCGATACCATTCTACTCCACCACTTCTTCCTTTTTTTTTAAATTTGAAACATTCGTCAACACGGTAGAGGGAGGAGAACAAAAACATAGGCCGTTTCTTTTTTATTCGACGTCATGCAATAGGTAGGACTTTCTCCCGTGCAACGCTGGGCGACAGGTTCCGCTAGTTATGAAATAAAATTATTAATATATATAAATGGTAATCGTTTCATTCTTAATGTTTCACCTCCGTCGGAATCGTAACATGTTAAAATCATAGAAAAGTGTTATTCAGAGTGAATAATTGTCACAAAAATTGTATCAACATTCAACCAGAATATATATTTTAAGATTAGTTAATTTAATCTTCACGTTTTCAGTTGACAATACCAACTGAAATGATACTTTATACTGAAGCATGACAGACTACTGAACATGATGTGAACATACGTATGTGTGCGTTCACTGCACAGACCGTTATCGTCCACTTGTTCTTTCCGCCTGGAGTCGGTGCTCGATTCCGACAACGGTTGCCATGTCAAACGTGTGGGAAGTTTTGCAACAGTAGGATTCTGCTTCCAACCAAAATTACAATTTCTGTTGAAAACAAGTAACATTTTTTCGAGGTTACAATCGTACTTCTCCTTTTAGCCTAACCGAATACCAAATATATGGCAAACTAAACACAAAGAGTCAATCAGCTCCGGAATAAAAGGGCCTTCTGTCTCCGATAACCACAAACACAAAGCTGCCCCAGTCTATCGATCCTGCTGGAGTATATATATATAAATATAGGTGTCATTTGTGGTAGACTACACGCACTTGAAAATCACGGGCCAGTTTATGAATAGACCAAACATTTACTCCCCAGAATGTCCCGTATCTGCAGAGGCATTAGTCGCAAAATGACAGCATGGGTCTTGGAATTAAAGAAGGCATTGCTATTTCAAACATCAGCTTATTTCTTGAGTGGTTTCTCTTCTCTCAGCTAAATGTTTCTCCCACTGCAAGACTATATCCGCATGCATCGCAACAATGAAATCCACCAGACGTGCCGCTTTACAATGTTTTCAAATTTAATATTTCAAAGCAACGAAAATCATTAGTTAAACTTAATTCTGGTCGAGCGACAGAAATGCGTGATACACTGAACAACAAGCAAATCATTCGATAGACATAACTGAGCATATCTAATACCAGATGTATCCATTCAATCTGCGCAGTGTACCATTAATATTCTATTTGTAACGTACGCGCGATCGACGGACAAAGCCTCTCATAGGGTTACAAGAACGTATTTCATATGTTTTAAAAGTTAAAAAATCAAATACTAAGCAGTTCAAAAATTATAGTGCCACTCACTAAAATGTATATGTCCGTTAACACTCATCAATCTCTTTATCAGATACACTTTCTCTTGTGATCGCCAAAACGTTTTCTGTATAGTGTGCGTGTAATGGACTAGCCATCTTTATTTATTTTATTCTCATGGATAAATTAGTAATCACGAATAGGGTGTTATATTTATAGATGTCAGCCCGTACTTACAATCTCACATAGTTTAATTAACTCAACATCTATCGAAAATAAGGCTTAATTCGTGTAACCATTATATACGGTTACTTCATGTGTTACAACCAACAAAACAATACAGGCAATATGGTATTATTTTTATTGATACAACAACGATCGTTTGTAAAAAATAAATGTAATCATACTTTATATGCATGTTTTCTGGTATCCGTAAGTTAATAGTAGCACTTATATATTAAAATAACAAGTAGGTTTTATGCAATTCAAAAGAATTCCAGTTTGACACTATGGAACAGAAGTCCATATTTCATTGGAAATTCACGAGCTTTTTTCCAATCAGACCATAATTTTTCAACGACAACAATCTACGCCACTTAAGGACATTCAATAAAAATAACCTAAAATCAAATATTTCATATATCTGCGCAGCTTATGTTCATGACGAAAACTTTGCTACAAAATATGTCTAACCCTGCCAGCCTAAGACAAAATATGTAAACCAATAATGAGATAGAAAATGCATAACACTGTAACATCATATTTTAATGCGTGAGATCGAACATTATATTTGTAATTGCACTCAACTATGTTATGAACAGTAATGTGCGTAATGTAACGCCGGGAAACACGTGTGACTACATATACCAGTAATTTTCCACTGATTACGATCGGTTTTCCCTCGAATTGGATTGACAATGATGCTCCTAAATAGTCCATTTATATTCGTCTACTGCTCCAAAAATAGCTAACTCCTGGTGCAATCCTCTACCTGTAAAAGAGTAAGATACACAGTAAGATTGACTATTGGTTCCACATCGAGAGATATAGTTCTCAAAACACTTTTTAGTTTCTTGACAGAATACAAAATCAACTTCGTAATATACTGGGGGATGATCTGCTCCATTATCTACGATTCTTCCTCCACAAACGAGACTTTCTTGACTTTCTCTACTCTATCTCTATTTCCATGAGACGTTTTCGAACGAGCTCCAATCTTTACCCAGCCTCACATTCACAACAGGAACTTGACTTCTCCGGCGGATACAAAAGCCCTTTCCTTTCTTGCTATGTTTACGTAAAACCACGTAGAGTGGCGATTAATAGAGTGTATCTCCAAGAACCCCACATTTGTGGAACACATTGACGCGGGACGAATCCATTAAAACATGATTGCCTTTAAGTGTAACGTCAAGAAATTCTTATTGAGCTGTCTTTTTAATCAAATGTTGTCATTTCCGTTTATAAATTTCAGACTTTTCATCGACTATTTAAACATCACACTGACGATCTCGTGAACGGTGATCATTTAGTGGATTTTGGTTTTGATGAGTTGTGACTATCCAGAATATTGATAACAACAATATCAATTTTGTCTCGAAAACCCTATATACGTTTTCTAATGTTTAGCGTAACACATTTTGCATTAAATTAATATTGTTATATAACTTTCATTATACTCAGATAATTTTGTACAAAACTATAAGTGTCAATGTATCTTGAAATATTTATGTAGCTTCGATTGGTTGGCCAATAGCACCTATTAGGATATATTGACTATATATTGATATTTAAATAGCAAGGCGTTAAGTAAGGCAATTTGTTAATAGCAGAAGTGGGTTACTGACGTTCGTGTTCCACTTGTCATAAAGAGATAGTTATCAGAACTACAAGGAAGTTACGATGCAACCATCCGGCTGACGAAAGTTGATCAAAGAACTGAATAAAATCAGGTTTCGGAATTTTTAAGATGAGGATTAATAAATGTTCTTATTTTGAAGTTTTCGGTCGGATTATTGTTCTTATCTTGGATGTTATTTTACGACGTTATGGTCGATGTAACCTCCGACCTTCTATAGGTGTGTCTTGTCGAACTAAAACATAGTTCTGTCAAACTCGGAAAGCATTATGGGTAACTCGAGAGTGTGTACGGAATTTCGAACAGAAACTGTTATGTAATGCACGGGAGAAGATTTCTTGGTTTCCGACAACTAAAGTTCAAATAATTATAATTTCTAAGTCTTAGTATTTTGGAGGTTAAAGGTTAAATCCTCAGTACGGGCGATATTAATAATACAATTATTAAATAATAATAATTTATAGATTAAATAAAGGTTCCATTCGAAATTCCGTACATATAACCGAGTTCGACATCAAGTTTCACGAGTTCGAAAAGACTCACTCGAAAAAGGGCAGAGGTTACACGTCGTAAGAATAACACCCAAAATAGATTGAACAGGTATCTGAAAAATCCCAAGATAACTTAATCAAATCATATTATAAACATTCTACGCCGGATGAATTCATCTATTGATCCAAATACATCATCGTTCAACCAATATAAATAATTAAATGAAAAGATTCCGAATAAGACCCTGTCCCTACGTGCTGGCTCCATATGAACACAAAAAGAGAAAATCCAAAGTATTGTAATGTATTACAGTTACTAAAAGGCATACGCATAATAGCTACAGTTGAAAACGGATTTGGGAATTCTGTCGTCAAAACTGTTAAACACATGGTTCACATTTAAGGACGACAAATATTTTTCATAAAAATTGCATTTGATGTTGTGATCTTCCTCGGATATAAGTTATGCTAAATTTGTCCGTTTCAATTAGAAAAATAATGTGGGTCACTGTCTCCCTCTTTCTCTACCGTGCTACAACACCGACTAAGATAAAATAAAATGATAAGTTGTCGTAATTATTTGATTTATTAAAATGAATAGAAACTGAAGAAGTTCCCTTTCAATCGACGAGAAGAAATAGCAATTTCTTCACAAGTTTTTTTTTTATCCCGCAGCCTCATCTCAGCCACTAGAAGATGCCGATTATATATTACATTAGGTCTTCTACATTGTGTGTTTTACCTTGAGTGTCGCATTGTTGTTCTTTAAGTGTATTTCTGTAAATATTTTAAATGTTCTGTAAATGTTTTAAATGTTTTATATATACTATTGAAATAATTAGATATATGTTAAATATTGAGCCAGTAAACCCACTGCTATGAGAATTATACATTTTTATGCAAATCTATCATAACTTATTAAATACATCTAACTATAGTTGAATCCTATTTATTAATTCCATTGGTGAAGTCTCACACTAATAAAACACACGTATTGTCTGCGTGTGTGTACTAGTTTGTGAACGAAAATAATCGATCATCTTTTGCTATCCCCCACATCACTCGAATTGTTTGGGTGAGTACACTGAAGAGAAATGTCTGTCATTGTCCGCATTTCTCAATAGAAGGATGAAGTACAGTTTGTCGACTGACCGATTTGAACCCGCTCTTGATCTGGGTTTTGATTTGAGTTTTGATCCTTCTTCGTTCAGCCATAAATACGATGATTTCATACGTCGAGCTTTTATCGATTAGGAGACGTTTTAACCCGTTAAAGTATTCTGAAAAGTAGGAAATATATTTGCTATGGTCGGTTCATTCGACATTTCTCTTTTCTATATTTTATTGAATATATTCTGCAATTCTGTAGGATATTTTTATCTCTGCTTTATGAAAATGCCATCACATACGAAAACGATGAATGAATTATATGATTGTCTGGCTTCTAGAAATAAATGGAAAGCTAAAGGATAATCTTCAAATATGTCATGATGCCTGTCTATCTATCTCAACAGTCTATAACTAACTCTAGCGCGTCTCTCTCTCTTTCTCTCTCTCTCTCTCTCTCTCTCTCTCTCTCTCTATATATATATATATATATATATATATATATATATATATATATATATATCAATTTATATAGATAGATAGATAGATAGATAGATAGATAGATATATGTTTGTGAAAAATGGCAGGTTAAAGTCCAAGAAAAACAAAAACAAAAGATTTGACCGGTTTCGTTCGTGTAAGCGAACGTCTTCAGAAAAAGTGAAGATTTTGAAATAATTTTATTTTGAAAGGCACACACATGGGAGAAGGAAAAGATGATCCGATTACCCCATATGAGAAGACCTTTAGTGACATTGAAATATGGTTTTTTTTTTCTTCTGCATTTTAACCTGTGTTCCGTTTGTTATTTTTCACACATTTTGTCTACCACGGCATTTCATTTTCATGACTTATCGTGTACCTTACCCCATATATATATATATATATATATATATATATATATATATATATATATATATATATATATATATATATATATATATGTGTGTGTGTATTAATTCTACATTGATCAAATTTTAAAAAAATGATAAACTGTGACATATCTCTCAGAAGATTCGTCTCGCAGGACTAAATAATAAGTCGTTTTATTTATATATTATCCTTATAATAATAATTCATCGTATTAGTATTAATATTAACTTATTATTGTTATTATTATTATTATTATTATTATTATTATTATTATTATTATTATTAGTATTAGTATTATTAGTATTATTATTATTATTATCTTACCATTATTATTATTTTATTATTATTATCATTGTTATTATTATTTATAATTCTTATATATAAGTAAATATACTTATTTTTTGTTATTTAATTTACATACTTGGGTGTGGTTTCTACACGTACTCAATTCTGATGGCAACGTCGGAGCGAAGAGTGTTACTCTTTCTCTAAATGCTAACAAAGACATTAAAAATGAGCGTGGTTGTTCTTTCACACGCCCTTCATGTGATCTGTCCAAGATGAGATAACGCCGCCTGCAAATAAGTTATTTTATACCGCGAAAATGACCTGTACCAAGACAAAATTGTTTCAAGCCAGGGTAGATTAATTCAACTTGATCTTCGTTTCAAACCACTGATCAGTTGAATGGTGAGAGACAGAGAGAATGGGTGAGAGACCCATAATTACTGTTTAATTATATATTGTCAGCGCATTTCAAATTAACATGTTCTCATGTGTAGTGCTTCCAGTTAATTAGCAAACCTCCCTCTCCCATTCTCTTTTTGAGCCATCCGTTTCTTACTAATTGCCACAGTCTTGTAATTCTAACCTCAAGTCAGCAAGTTGACACCGACTGAACGTTTATTCCCTGTTATTTTCAACTAACTTTTATTTTATATACTTGTTGGTCTACACGCCTAATATTTAAGATCAACCTAAATATTTCAACAGTTCATATATAGTTATGTATCTCAATCAGTAGGCATTTTGAAGATTTAAAGATACACACTTAGAAAACCACAATGCAGTATTTTCCCGAGTTCTCATTGTCCCGTCGAAATCCACCCCAATATACAATACCAAGTAAATTAACTATTCTTATGTACTGACTAGAAGTTATTACGCAGGATATCATCGGTAATTTCTCACTGACAAAAACTGATGGTGTTCCCTGTAATCTGAGTGACAAAAGTCTCTCTCAAATTTACAGTACTCTTTACTTTATTCGATAACCATTGAAAAGTATTTTGCGTTATCGCAACAATCGCTTACCATTGATTTCTGGTTGAAAAAAAAACAATTAATTTTCTCTGGTAATTGGATAACAATAAGCCTGTCCAAGATTCCAGTACTCTCCGCACTCTTCCAGTGGAGGTCTGGTTAGTGCTCTCTCTCCTTGGTATTTCAATCTTACTTGTTACGAGGTTGATGCCATCGTACGTTTTGGAGGGGTGTGGAGCATTTTATGAAATTATTTTTATTATTATTTGTACTCACTGGGAGTTATCACAGAGGTCACCGCCAGTGATTACCTACTGGCAATGCCCGGTGGTGTTCCCTGGAATGTGAGTGACTAAAAGCCTCTCCAAATTTCGAAATTATGATTAATTATTATCATTATTATTATTATTATTATTATTATTATTATTATTATTATTATTATTATTATTATTATTATTATTATTATTATTGTTATTATTATTTATACGTTATGCTTTTTTAGTAATTCCCTTTGTAACCAAATAAACTTAAGCTTAAGCTCTGAAACAAGCCAAACAACATATTTACAGCGAACATGCACTATTTGTTGTGGACCTGGGTAAGGCCGAATGAATGGCACAGGAACACATGGTTTAAATGAATAAAGGTATATATTATATAATAGAAAGAAAGAGATACAAGGAGATGTGCTCTCAACCGCCATTGCCGGTTTGCCTGGGAAGAAGAGAACAAGTGTCACGTGCTTCCCGTATTTATAAGGTGGACGAGTCCATTAGTTCTCCGTAGGTAGGTACGGCACCATAACAGCTCCCTTCCAAGCCTTACCCCCTCAGGAGTCTTAATAACGTTTCCTTTTCGGATCTATCTCTAGGTTATCCGGAGCCATTCGTTTTCTTTCTGGTTGTCGTTTACGTGTGATTACCTGGGGTGCTGGTAAGTTGAAGGTGTCATATATCACGTCCATCACGTCTTCTCCTTGTGGGGCGCTGTCAGTGTCATCTGACAGTCTTTTTCTGATCTGATTTAGATGTCTCTTATGCGAGAACCATGGTCCTTTTATGATATAGACCATCGATCCGATCCTCTTTTCAATTGTACCGGGTTCCCAGAACGATGCATTGTTTTTGAACATCTTAAAATATACCCTATCTCCTGGGTTGTATTTTTTCTTTGGTACCGTAGAGATTCGGTCATAATTATTATGTTTAGATAATAATTTATCAAACACGGACTTCACATTCCGTGCAAACATCATCTCTGTGGGGGATAATGATGATGCTATGTTCATGTTTTTTGTAATTCTATATACTTGTAAGAATTGTTGTAAAGCCTTCTCCTTAGGAGTATCACCGGCCTTTTTTAATGCTCTTTTTAATGTGTCTACGAAGCGTTCCGCCTGGCCGTTTGACCTAGGATGATACGGGGGCGTCGTTATATGTCTGATTTGAAACGTCGCGCAGAACTCCTCAAAATCTGATGACGTGAACTGCGTCCCATTATCACTCACCAAACAATCCACTACCCCAAAACGGGCAAATAGTTAATGTAGGAATCTTATCGTAACCTCTGACGTGGGACTCATGCAACGTAGTACCTCGGGCCACTTTGAAAAACTGTCGACTACGATTAAGTAGTAAAATCCTTCCAATGGTCCCGCGAAATCCACGTGAATTCTTTCCCACGGACGGTCGGTCTTTGGCCATGGGCTATGCTTTATATGCGGTGCTTTTGCCGCTAAGGAACAGCCTGTACACAGCTTTACTGCTTTTCCAATGTCGTTGTCCATACCTGGCCAGTACACAAAACTCCTCATTAACCCCTTCATCCTGGTTATCCCTGGATGGCCAAGATGAAAATCTTTCAGAATTTGCTTTCGTAGTTTTTTCTGGGATGACCACCCTTTCGTTATGCATGAGTACGTCATCACAGAGTAAGACACTCTTTGCCGCATGTAAATCCTTATCTACCAATTTCATTTTTGTTCTAGGTGATACATTCATCCTCTTGAGCTTCTTTTTTTATCTCGTATAGTGTCACCGGGAGCTCTCTCACTGCGTTGCACAAAATCTCTTTAAAATCTCCTTCTGTTTGAAGAGACGCAATCACTGTGTCTTCTAGAGTATCTCTCTGTTTTGGCACTAATCTCGACAATCCATCTGCATGATAGATTTTATTTGAATGCAAATGTTGCATTTTAAAGTTGTAATTTAATAAGATAGTTCCCCTTCTTTGTAGTCTATTAGCTGTATATGCAGGTAGGCCTTTTTTAGATCCATAAATTGTAATTAGCGGCTTATGGTCTGTCTGTAAGTTAAATTGTCTACCATGTATATATCGGTGAAACTTTGTTACTGCAAATATTATTGCTAGGGCTTCTTTCTCGATTTGAGAATACTGTTTTTCCGCTGGGAGCAAGGTCCTTGATGCATGTGCAATGGGTTTATGGGTTCCATCAGGCATTTTGTGTAGGATACATGCTCCTAAACCATATTAACTAGCGTCGCTAGCTACGATTATGTCCAATTCTGGGTTGTAATGTGTTAGAAATAACTCTGACGTAAGTCTTTCTATGATTTTATTAAATGCATCTTGACATTCAGGTGTCCATACCCAGGCTTTACCTTTTTTTAATAGCTCATTTAATGGAGCACGCAAATTATGCATTTCTGGGATAAAAGCCTAGTAGTAATTTGCCATTTAGTTTCTGATTTTATTTAGAACATTAATATTTTCTCATTATCTTATGATTTTATAAGATTTCTTTTCTTTAAATTAGCGTTTGCTAGGCGCCGTTTTAATTATGAAAAGATTATGAAACTTTTCCTTTTCTCTATATACGCGTATATTCACTTATTTTTTATTCTTTTTATTTTGAAAATTAATATTTTCTCGTTATTTAATGAATTTTCAAGAAGTTCTTTTCTTTAAATTAGCGCTGGCAAGACGCCCTTTTAGTTATGAAAAGATTATGTAATGTTCTTTTCTTATACACGTTTTTATTTTTAACGAAGAGAAAGAAATAAATCTGTTTCACAATTAATTCTTTCTGCATTTTAAAATATTTCAGTACAAGTCGGAAAAGAGAGAGAGAAAATAAAACTGACCTTTTTTTATCGTGCGTCTTTCTTTTATGGAGTAACGCACGTGTGCTTCATTTCATGTTTTTGTTTCTTAAAATGAAACACGTTGTGTCGGTTTCATTTTTTTTTGTGTGCTCGTCAAAAAAAAACTCGCTGTGACGTTCGTCTACAAAAAAACAATGCTCGCTTCCTTCGTGTTCGTTTTTTTTTTTTTTAACTAGTTTTCCCAAACTAGAGGACCCGCGCACCTAATTTCAAGCTGTTTTTTTTTCGATAAGCAGTTTTCAAAATTAGAGTACAACATGTCCATTTCAGTTTTCTTTTTCTTATAAGAAAACAATTTTCTCGCACTTAAGAATTCAACGTGTTCTTTTGTTTTCAGTTCAGTTCCCTTTTCTTCTCTCGACCGTTCAGCAAAAACCTTTGTTTTTAATGCGTGCGGTATCCTGCATTAACCGTGTGAGTGCATTTTCACGTGGTATTTTCAGTTTTTTGACCCAAGAGTTCGAATTCCCTCGTCGCCATTTGTTGTGGACCTGGGTAAGGCCGAATGAATGACACATGAACACATGATTTAAATGAACAAAGGTATATATTATATAATAGAAAGAAAGAGATACAAGGAGATGTGCTCTCAACCGCCATTGCCGGTTTGCCTGGGAAGAAGAGAACAAGTGTCACGTGCTTCCCGTATTTATAAGGTGGACGAGTCCATTAGTTCTCCGTAGGTAGGTACGGCACCATAACACTATTAATACTAGATTGATGATCAGATCGGATTCAGTCAAATACGTAATCCGATAGTTTCCACAAATGGCCGCATATTTCTGATTTTTACCACCAAGCCTTAATTAATTTAATTCCATCTTGCAATTACCTATAGTTATTTGCCTCGCAACTAATGCAAAGTTAGAAGCAAGGTCGGATGTTAATGTGTGACATCCTTACCTCCCTGAAAATGGACAAACTGGATGCAATCAGCCTAGAAGTTCTCATTTTGACGAATTACAAATCTCTGTAAGTCGGTTAGTTACATAAGCATAACTGTTCCGTAGTGTCTTCCTTTGCAAGTATTTTAAATGCATATCGTCCAACCATTTTCAAAACGGATACGGTGTATGCCCTTTTTTGAAATAATTACATGTGTTTATTCTATGCGTGCAACTGTTATTTTCAGTTCTAATAGTTAACATGTGTAACTTCGCGTTGTCATAAAATCTTAGATGTTGATTTTTATTTCTCATTAAAATCTAAGGAATTTTACAAAAGAAGCCTAACTAAACTCATTGAAGGGTGGTAGGATATTATAAACAACACTGGAAATGTATGAATAGTTTAACATATCTATGATAACTTAGTTCTTACATCAAATGTGAACCAGTTTCCGTGAACTTCGCGTCGGCAGCGATTGGGCATGTTACGTAAACACTTGAGAGATGCCGGGCGAATAGCCAATCAGATGTCAGCTGCCAGACGACAATTGTCTAAGCAGTATTGAAACTGATTAAAGCCAGAAGCAATGGATCAAAGCCAGTGCATGTTTATTTCCTGTTAAATACCCCTCCCCCCAAAAAAAGAATTACTAAGAGTTGTGTAGTAGTGTCGAATCTCCCAAAGGAGTCATTTCTTTCTGCCAGAAAAGAAAACTGTTGACAAAAACATGTCAGAAATTCTATTACATATGCCGGTTGATAGAGAGAAAAAAATAAGGGCAAGTATTCATGGAGGTATACACACACTAAATGTAGAGCTTAGAATTCCGTAAGAAGTAGCACGTTTTTTGTTATTTGCTATCTTTCTTGAAAATAAAACTGAAAGAAATACGAAGCAGCAACGTATTGAATTCATCATGTGCCACCTTTCGCCTCGAAACATCTCGGGTGTTTACGTAACATGCCGAACGCTACCGAAGCGAAATTTAATGGAACTGATTCATATTCGATATAAGTACCATGTTTAATCATTATTGTTCATTCTAAAAATGGAATTATGAACTTTCAACCGAGACGATGTATTCCCATTTTGTATTCTAGTATACCTGCCAAGACACGTTTTATGAACGTTGGTACATCGTATATTGGTGTAGACATTATATAGTTGGAAATGCATGCTATTTTCTTTATTTACATTATTTATTTATTTATTTATTTACATCATCTCCTTTTTATCCTTTTATAAGTCTTCTGCTACTATTATAACATTTTCCTTTTCTTCCTTATTGACGTTATTTTTCTATGTATCTCATCCGCTTACCCTCCTCTTACACCGCTGTACCTTGTTCCGTCAGCTATTACCGGGTAGAAGTATTACGTAGTTTGTAATTGTATACTTAGTATCGCCTGCACTAAAGATTTACCCTTCAGCCTTCATTAGATTATCACTTAGAACTGACTATTACTTAGTACTTATATCCGTCACACCACAGGTATTTGCAGAACGAGAACAAGCTACCTCGTGGATTAAATAAAGTGTTCCGTTCGAATTTAGGTAGATTCCCGAGATCGACATCAACATTCCTGAGTTCGGTAAAATGCACGTGGCGAAAGTCAGATGTTACATCAGCAAAAACGTTGTGAGAATAAGATCCAAGATGAGAACAGTAGTTGTAATAATCCAAAAAATACTACTTTTCAATCCTTATGTAAAAAATTCGGAAACATAATATACTAGATGTTTGTTAATATCGTCACACATCAAGTTATTATCTATATTTTAAAAGAGGGTCAGTTTGGAATTTCGTACAGATCTCAGAGTTCGACGAGACGCAACTAAAGGTTACATCGTCCGAAACGTTGTGAGAATAACATATAAGATGATCAATCTTAATCTAAGAAAAACAATTTAAAAGAGGTTTATCCAAAAATATTAGTATTATTTGATTGTATTTAAATAATGCGTAAAAAATTGCCTTCCCAAACTTATAGATTTCCATGTTAAATTATTTAAATTTGATCTATTTTCATTTTAATTGTTATGTTTTTAATGCTACAACATAAAACTATTACTGGTTTTGTGGCACTTCTATTCATTGTGAACATTTTAAGATGGCAGCTAATGAAACAAGTTAAAAATAATAGGAAAAAATGTTCGTGCATTTATAAAATTAATTCAATGACATTTTCGATTTTGCAAAAAGTGTATGGAACGCAATTAAATTACAGGTTCAATTGTTGGTGAGAAGATTGGATCGGGCTCGAAAGGTTATCTCATGAAAAACGAATGGTTGCGCGCGAAAATCGCAAAATGTCATAGAATCTCGTTTCGACGAGAATGAATACGCCGTCAAATTGTTGCGGGAAAAAAGCTGATGCGCGCGAAATGACACGTAATCAAAGGCGAACAATTAATGTATCGGATTGTTCGTATGAATTGGAAAAGGTCGTAAGAAAGAAAGACCCTCGAAGAGGCCTTCTTTAATAGAAAATAATTAATCACTGGAAATATACGAATTTTAATTACGACGCGAAAAAGCAATAAAAACTTGGAAACGGCTAAAATTCATCCTTGTTTTATAAAAGCTAATGTCGATAGTAAATGCCGAAACCTGACAGTTTTCAACAATTAAAAGCGACTTCATAACCAAGCATCTTTTTACAATCATTCTTCATTTTCCTAGACTTCTTAGCCAGAATGTCCTTCTCCCCTACTATCAATATGTTCTTTTCAATCCCGGTCCTCTTCCAATATTTCTTCCTTTTCTTCTTTCCAGTACTTTCTCTTCATTCACTTTCCCTTTTCCTGCATTCCTTCTCAGTTATCTGTTTAACATACGTAATCTTCTACTACTCTGCATTCCGATTATCTATTTTCTTCTTGTTTGTTATAATTTCATGTATTCTTCGAAATTCCAAATATTTCTTTTCAAATAAAACTGTGACCACCTGTTTGTTTGTTTTCTTATATTTTCAAAATCCTCGTTTTCTTTCTTTATTAATTATTCGCTATTTGGGATCATTAACTTTTAAGCAGAACTGGGTATCTGTATCCCCAGTATATTTTATTTATCTTTAATATTTTTTTAACATTTTTTAATTTTTAATTATGGTTTCCTTTCTATTTTCCAATACTGTTTTGTTTTCTAATTCTTTAAAAGTATTATTCTTCGTTGCGTTATTATCTTCATTCCATGGGTTATAATAATCCCTACCTTCCTTTCATATTTCGGTTCTGGTAAAGCTATTGAATCGGACAAAAAACGAATTGTTTTTATTTTACCCTAACACAAACCTAACCCGAACTTAACCCTAAACTAACACTAACCCAATCCTAAACTAAAGCTAACCTAATCCTAGCCCTTGCTTAACTCTAAGATAATCCTAAACTAGTCGGTTTCTGTCCGGTCCAGAAGCTGTATCAGTACCCATATTTCAATACCTGTTTTTTCACTCTTCATCAACCGAATAATTCATATTATTCTCATGCCCGCCCCGAATAATCTGTTGAAATATTCTCTTCTTTTCTTCGTCTACATTTTTTTCCCGTCTATTTCCTTTTATTCCTCTTCGTTTTACTCTTATTTGTCCTCTTTTAAATTGATGTCATTTTTATCTTATTTATTTCTTTTTTTTTCGTCCACTTTTTCTTTTGCTTTTTCTACGTATCGCATTCGTCTTTCAAATTGACGTCATTTTTGTTTTGTACTCCCCAACTGAGATCTTATTAGTATTCTTACCGTTTTCTTAAAGTTGAAAATTCCGCTTGCTCGTGATTACAATGAATGAACGAAGACCACTAGGTTAAAAGACCCATATTAATAATGTTACTTATATTCATCACCTTGAGAATTCAAATGCCATGTTACAAACAAAATAAAACGTCGTATTTACTAAGGGTGTCCAGGCGACTACAGATCTTACGAAAGGATTGTAAAATACATTAATAAAAAAAGTCATTTTTAGATTCGCTGTAAAATCTTACTTGAGAAAAATGTTTGATCTTGATAAAGGGGCTTGTTTTTAATTGCAATACAGTAGAGTGTATCTATTATTATCAATATTATTCTTCTTATTATTATTATTATTAGTAGTAGTAGTAGTATTAGTAGTAGTAGTAGTAGTAGTAGTAGTAGTAGTAGATGTGCCGGCAACTGAAGTAAAGGTCTTAAGTTTCAAAAAATTTCATGAGTTCAAAATGCTTTTGCTCTAGAATATTCACGCAAGCCTAGCCCTGGACATATGTTTGGATGTATATTTAAATTATGTACGTAGTTCCGGCATTTATTCACAGCTTCGTTGTTATGATGTTAAATTAGATTCCATGAATGAAAAGATTATGATATACACAGTTTTAGCCCGTTTTTTTAATTCCTAAATAGATTACATTTTTGTCTTTGATGTGTGTGGATTTGCGGCGTAAACGCAAACACCATTGATATCTCCATAACATTTTATTAGACAAACGTGTTTTAATCTATTTTATGTGATCCTTTTAAATTGCATTCGCGGTAAGCGATAATTGGAATCGTTAATTGAACCTTAGTGACAGCAGATGTAATCCTCGCAAAAATGTGAATGTTGTCATTAAATTCTCTGAATAATGTAACATCGATTCAGAATAATTTGAACGTTCTCACTATTAACGTATCGATTTCTAGAACAGCAGATAAATGAAACTGCCCTGTTTGGATGCATAGAATATATATATATATATATATATATATATATATATATATATATATATATATATATGTATATATTATTTTAGTTTTAATACAAAAAGACTATCAGAAAATTGAAAAAATAAAGATTGGTATAATTAAACAGACGAATTCTGTTATTTTTAACAATGTTTGGATAAATTATATATATATATATATATATATATATATATATATATATATATATATATTAAAATAATTGTGAAAAATATATGTAATTGTTTATATATGTTTTTCTTTTATTTCATATTTCTTGACTTATAGGAATACAACATATCTTTAAAATACAAATTTTCAACTGCTTCATGCTGCCTTCTTCAGTATAATGAGAGATGCGTGGGTTGTAGTATCGAAGGAATAGGATGGCGCCAATAAGGTGAAGATATGCTTACATATGATAAGTGTGTTCGAATCCATATATCTCTGACCTCTCCTTTAATTGTCACACCTAAGTGCAAAAAGACACAAGCGTCAACAAAAACATCACTATAGACAATGCTTAGAGAACCATAAAATGCTGTCCGGAAGGTTAGAAGGAGAGGAGAACAAAAAATGTTATTTTAAACGACACACGTATTCAGCATGCATAGATTTTCTGTGGGAGGGGTAAGAGTCTAGCGTGTTATATTAAAACATTTGGACAGTGAAACTCTTTGACAGGTTGTATAAATGATTAAGCGTTATTAACTAGAATAAAATGCAGTATAATGGAATGGATGATGAATGGCTTTTCATAGAATAGTAAAATATAATATATATTACGTACGTGCAAAATCAATGACCGATCCCTAAAATGTAAAATCATTTTCAGCCTTTCTTCACGAAAAATACACAAAAATTCAGGAAATCAAATACCATAATTTCCAGTATTTATTAATTAACGATCACAAAATATAATGAAACCATCATATTTTTTTTTAAATATAAGCGAAAATGTATTATTTTTTAAAAAACAAAATACTTTTTTACTAAAGTTATATTTGTATATATTTATAAAATAAATGCATGAATTTGTAATTTTTTGAATGAAAATAAAGCACTGTAGATCATTAAACAAATATATTTTAAAATATATTTTTTTAATAATTTCGTATATATTACGAAAAAGGCTTATAAATTTCGTGTTATTAAAATCACTATAACTAGAAGAAAATTATTTTCTTGAATTGGATTAAGCATTGTTTAATCAATAGTTTCACAAATAAATACTATAATTGCAAAAATATATCATGTGATTTTAATGATAAGAGTTTCTGGGAAAATATAAAATGCGATATGATTATATTTCTCGTTCGCACACGAACGTGTTATCATCAGCGAAAGAAATATATTTTATAATCTTGAAAATAAACAAAACCTTGAATAATTTGCGAATCAGGATGATTACGAAAAAAAGAATAAAAAATGGATATTTTCTACTAACGATTGACCTGCATATGTATGGTAGCACTGTTCTGTAATAAACAGGCGGGATTAGCTCACAAACAACCACTCACTCCTCTCACACCGTCCACAAAATTTTATTTTCAGAACTTCAACAATTTCGTAAATTTCGCAATTCATCTTCGGTTTTTTGGAAAGATAAAACGTGAGTTTGTATTTGGTTTGTCATTTTTTTATTTAATAAATATTATTTTAAAAGTTTAAAACAATTATTATAAATAGAATTCAAATATTACATTTTCTTTCAAAATTGAATTCTATTTATTTATCAATAAATGACTTTTAAAGTTTTAACTTTTTTCAATGAGTAATTGTCATTGACCAAAATTTACTTTTTAACACCTAAAATTAAATTAAATATTTTATTAGCTTTATTTTAAAAGAATGAATGACATTTATCGTTACAAAATATGTCAGAAATGTTTACGTGTGTCGGAACAATAAATTAGTTATTTATTATTTTAGAATTAATGTGATTTAAAATTACATTAATTTCTAAAGAATAAATCGAGTAAAATTTTAATAAATCATCATGTAAAAATAATTAATAAAATTGACGCAGTTCGTAACGTAAGAATCAAAGAAAAATCACTATTACGGAAGTTCGAGTGTTCCATACTTAGCGGTTTTGTAGCCATATTTTTTGTTTACCATCACAACACAAGTTCCGAACATGTTTTAGCTAACTTGTCTTCTTTATTTAATAATTAAGCACTTTTAGTAAATGAAAAGAGGTAATTTTTTTGTAATTCACGCTCATTAGACTTTAATATAATAGGTATCTGTGTAAGAGTTCCAGAAAACTAATATTTACCTTTCCAGCTAATTATAAACATGTTTTATTGAATCTTCAGTTATAACTGATTTTTCGCTTTTTTGATAACATTTTCCATTTTAATTTTTTCCCACGTAATTATACATTCGTTTTCTTTAATATATTAACTTAATGCTTTCATCTTTCAAATGCAATCAAAAGTTAAACGAAAATTAATTAAACAAATTAACAAAAAACATATTTAAGAAATATAGTCACTACAAGCGACGGCTATTTTTCACGTACTTAACATATATTATATAAGAAAAGAAGTAGAAAAAATAAAGGAAGTCAAAATATTAATATATATATATATATATATATATATGTATGTATATATCTATATCTATATGTATCTATATATATATATATATATATTCACATATATATATATATACTTTTGTAAATCTTAAAGAAGGATAGTTGCACAGATGCGTAAGGGGCTACTGTGAATTAGGGGCAGGATTTATAGAAGTATCCTAACATTATTAACATTACATTTAAATGTTTGCATATTGCTACAGTCGGAGAAACATGGTGGGAAGTTATTGGAAAGAAACTCTGACAAAAATGTTTCGTTTGATTTTATGTATTCAGATAACGAAAGTAGAGTTATTTAAAATGATGAAGTGAAGCAGTTTTAGTTTTGAGTGAATGTAAGATATATATATATATATATATATATATATATATATATATATATATATATATATATATATATATAAAGCGGGACACACACATCGACATGCAGAATTATATGGATTATTAGAAAGAGAGGTTATTATTAATAGAAGCAAGGAGATAATAAAGAGACAGGGAGATAATAAAGAGACACAGAGACACCACGTTTATCTTGCTTATTAAATATATAAAAACGTTACAGTTACTTCTTGTCCTTATATATATATGCATTTTAGCCAGATGATTGCCTCCGGGGATGAAACGCAGAAGCCGCTGTGTTGCTTAATTCCTATAAATATATTTTCATAACTTACTACTTAGCTTCTTGTCTCTTAAATTTCAAGATATATGTATACTCGTCATGATAGCGAAAAGAAAATAAGTTATAAATATGACTTTTTAAAATGCTCACAAGAAACAATGATTTTCTTTCATAATTCCTGCTGTCTGCACGATCCATTGTCTTGTACATTTTAACGCTGACGGGGATATTTTTTCAGTGGGAACTTTAATAATTGTTATATTCGCAATATAATGCTTGAAAACAATAGTTCCGAATGTATACGAGAACAGAAGAGAATACATCTATGCTATGTGTAAACGCATATTTTGATACATTTCAATACAGAAATAGCCATTGTTTTGCCTTTTAAATTAAAGAGGGAGTATGTATTTATTCGTGTCAACGATAACAGTAATCAGCAGCAGTATTAATATGTGTGTAAACACGACAACTTTTTTTTTAAGTAACTTTAGATTAAAAACTTAAAAAGTATGTCATCAATTTTGATGGTATGGGCACACGAGTACATGATAAAACAAATGTGAATTCAGGACAATATATATATATATATATATATATATATATATATATATATATATATATATGTGTGTGTGTGAAGAAGAATGGAAAGGAATTAGAGAAGCAAAAGCCAAATCAAAATTCAATTCAATTGCTCAGAGCAAGGTATATTCCGCAAAAACGCAATTGATTCAAGTTAAAATTTCCTAAGCCAGGCTTTTCAAAGATCAAAATCTTATCATCAGAGGAAGTCGCTGGGATAGATAAGTTGGCAAAGGCCAAGATTTAAAATTTGAAAAAATTTGAAAAAATAAAATAAAAGTTGTAGGGAAAGAAACACAGGGTAAAACTCTGCCCGAATGCAAGCAAATGTCCGATTGCTAAAAGGTCCGGTGTCGGAAAGTCCAGCGGAGAGAATGAGATGTAGATAGGTAGGTCGTTAAGAGGCACGAGATGTTGTGAGAGAGGATTCAAAGTTAAATTCCAAGAAGCCACAACTTCAGGTGCGGCGAAAATAGAAAATCCAAAGGGTAAAAAGTGCAATAAGAGGTACGCTCGTGGATGCAGGCAGGCTCAGTAAAGAGTGAGGTGAAAAATATTCGCCATTAAAAATACTTCCTGGGCTGAGATATCAAGGAAAGTGTTTAAAAATGGAAAAAAGGCAGCGAAAATATTTTAAAGCTAACCCGTTGAGAAAGCCGACTTGAAATGAAGAAAGGCAGAAACTGATATGCGACCAGTAGGCAGGGAGGGAACGAGTAAGGGGTGTGGAAGAGGAGAGAGGAACGGGTGCTAAGGAGGAGAAAGGGAACGGGTGCGGTGAATGAGTTCGGTTAAAACTAAGAGTGTGATTGTGGGGGGTGAGTCGCATAAAGTTGAAATTGGATGTTAGCGCGAATTAGGGATCAACTACAAAAGGGAAAGAATGAGTGGGGGTAAGTCAACGAGTGCTGGGAGGGAGAGTTAAAATACCAGAATGTGTCTATGAACAGAGTTCGGGGTTTAGATGTTTAATCAGATGACCTTACTTATAAGCAATGAGGCAAATATATATTTGAGGGTTAGAGCTAGAAGAATGAATAGTAAGAATAAAAATTAAAAATTGAAAAATTAAAAAAGTAAAAATAAAAATAGAATTAAAAATAGAAATAAGAAAATAAAAATGAAAAAGACATAATAAAATTAGTCTTAGGCCCACAAGGAAAATTATGGATTGACCGATAAAAAAAAAATAATAATAAAATGAGGGAAAAGTTGATAAAATTGGAGCTCGAGAGTGAGTATTAGAATAAGGAAAAAGTAAAAAGTAAAATAGACCTCGAAAGGATATCCGGAATGGGAATCCCCAAGGTGGTTAAAGATATGGGTTGAAATAAAATATGCTGTTACGAGACGCTAGTGCTTTATGGATGCGGGAAAATTTAACTTTGAAACAAAAAAATTTTCAAAAAAAGGTATATGGAGGTTGATTAAGAAAATTATTAAATAGGTTAATGATGGCAGAAAGAAGTAATAGACATACAAGGTTAAAGTAGTGACAATAGATTAAACCAGAGTGAGAATGGAGATCGCAGTTAAGAGTAAATATTATGGGGGTTAAAATATGTAGAGCGAGGGCGGGTTGGGGGTTTAGCATAGTCTGAGAGAAGTGAGCGAAGGGAGAGGTAAACTAGGGGGGAATAATCGAGGCTATTAAAAAGAGTGAGAAGAATTATTTAGAAGTAAAAACAGGAGGGGAAAAATAATTAGAGTGCACAGAGAAAACAGTAAGGAGTTCGATATCGAAGTGTGCAAAGGGGATTAAGAGTAGATAAGGCGAATCATCAAGTAAATAAAAGGGCTAGGGTATAATGTGAATATGGTGGGTTCGTTATCAGGTTGAGAGGGAAGGATAGAAGTTTGGAAGTGTTGATGGGAAGCGGACGAGTGTATTAAAAGAAGTAAAAGGGGAAAGTCATATAAAAGTTATACGGTTAAGGAGGTTAAGTAGAATAATTTAGGGGGTAGTGGGAGAAAGGTATTAAAGCTAAGGGAATTGTGAAGCCAACGAAGTTTATGAGTAATTTTTTAAGTTAAGAGAAGGCTAAGGGGTGAGAGAGATGTATGCAGAGATTATAGAACAACAGGAATTAGAACTATCGGAACGGAAATTCGAGATGTAGGGAGGGAAGATCCGAGATGATGGGAGGGTATTTAATCAAATGGGGCAGGGGTGTCTGGGGGATTACTATGGTTGCTATACTTTAATTTACGTTTATGCCTGCAACTGGAGATAAGTTCATTCTTAGAATTAATAATATTTTTAGATTTAGTAGCAGTAGCTATCATAAAGGTTTCCAAAGTACAGAGTTGGCAATGGGATGCACCCGGGGTATATGATTTGGACTTTTTAAGTATTGACCAGTGAAGTGAATAGGGAGTATTTTTAAGATTGAGGTTTCTAATTAGATTAGAAAGTGAAGTGCCTGTGCAATTATCGTTGCTATTTTTAAAGGAATAGATATGGTCAGAGATCCGGGTATTAATGGGGAAAGAGGACGCCCCAATATATGTGTGTATCTTGAAGGGTGGTGCTATAGTTGCATTGAGATTGCTAGTGGTATTAGATGAGATTTGGGTTTGGAGATTCAAGTTATGCGAGGGGGGTTGTTTGAAGAAGTAGAGCGGAGCGGATATGGGGGAAATGTGAGTTAGCCCATGGGAACTATCTAGCGTATATTACGTCCTTCTGTACACAATTGTTGTTTAAGGGACAATCTCTAGGTTTACGGCAGTTACAAGTGGTGAGAGATGCGGTGGGTGGTTGTTGTTGGATATGTTTGATTTTCCTATTGTTAGAGGTTATGATAGTTTGTTCAATATTGGGCATAGTAGAGTAAGATATTTTAATAGAATTTTTTTAAGAATAGTGCTATATCTGTGGGGGTGCTTAAAAGATCTGTCTAAAATTTGGAAAAATTCTTTAGGTATATTGGTTTTAACATTACTGAAAGACGGATTGAACCAAATGTTTTTCTTTCTTCTAAGTTTTTTTCTTTGTCTGTGCGCCTGTGGGTCTGCCCGATTATCAATATTGTTAGTTCCTATGGGCTTATTAGCGTGTGTTTTGATTATCTTAGGTGCAGATGTGTTAAACTTTTTACTTCTGTGTGTGGTCATGTTGTGCGTAATAATGCCTGAAGGTTTGATAACTTGAGTAAGGGGGTTGCAGCTATATTTAATTTCGTGAGGGTAGCCTGAGTTTAGCAAAGCATTATTGTAGAAGCTAGAATTTTGATCGAAGATAGATTTATTCGCAGATAGATTATGTTAGATACTGAGGGGGCTATTGAGTTTATGATGGATTTAGGGTGGTTAGATAAGCTATGTACGTAGAAAAGGGTTAAGTTAGGTTTATAGGATGGGCTGAAGGTTCCCCAGTTGAGATCTAATGTAAGGTCAAGAAAGTTGGATATTCTTTTCTCAGGTTCCACTGTAATGGTCAAAGGAAAGTTTTTGAAGAAGTTATGCAAGTTTTTGATAGTGTTATTATATTGTCTCGATCTCTCCTCAGATACAAACAAGGCATCGTCCCTATACAACCCACCCTGTAAATGTCCAAAATTAAACCCCAATTCTCTCATCAAGTACAAACCTACCAGGTCAGTGACCCGGGCAGAGTCTGACGCCCCATAGTAATATCAAAGTTATTGGGGGTGTCCTTCCTGGTCCAATGCTTATTATCAAATTCTAGTAGAGATCTTCTGGCTAATATTATTAGTTTAATCTCTATGTCTGTAATGTCAGAATTATTTAAGCGAAGATTAATGCTTTGTGTAGTAAGATAGGGGAAATGGACTGGTAGTAATTATTAATATCGAATGTTATGAAGTTCAAGTTAGGTTTAGACTTATCAATGAGGTTAAGGAACAAAGTAGTAACCTCATCTGAGGATTGCCAAAGAGTGTAACGAATTTTTTCTTTTAAGGTGGGGATAATTCTATCCAAGATCTTCTTACTTATGATACCTAGGTCGGATTTAAAATGGGCAGATTAGTCTGATGGTAGGGTTTCCCTGGAAATAATTTTTATGGTCCTACAAGGTAAATCTAGGTATTGCAGGGGTTAAGATGTCTGTGTAGTTAAGGACATTCAAAGATGTTAGTATGGATTTTGCCTCATTGTTTATTAGCCAAAGTATCGTAGGATGTGCTTTCGTAAGATTTATTTAATTCTTTGTAGATTAAGGATTTGTATTGACTATATTTTAGTTCGTAAATATTCTTAGTTTTATCCGCTGGGACAATTATATCTAGGTGTTTCCTAATATTGTTTGTGAATTTGTTGATTTTTTTGATGATGGGATTGAGGTGCTTATTGTGCCTTTTGAATTAAATGCGACTAATGAGGTCAAATAGGTCATTTTCGAAATTATTGAGGTGTTCATTTTGTTTGGGGAAGGAGGAGGTTTTGAGACCGTACCAGGAAGCAGCTGATTTTTCCAATTTCTCCAGTTCCCTAGAAGAGTTCATAGGTAGTGTAGATCCAAAACGGGTAGGAGGTGAGGCATTGCTGGTGTCAGTTTGGTGGGAGGAGGTGTTGTGGTTCATATCATGGTGAAATGCTTTCCATCTAACGTTAGTGATGAACTTCTTCACAGATTGGATAAACTTGCAAATATAGGTTTCATTTGAGAGAATGGGTATATTTTTTGCCGAAAGCGGGAGGAATTTCTTGTTGAACATATCACAAATAGGAGGAAAAAGCTCAACTAAGAAGGAGCTTAAAATAAAGTGGTGTACTAAAAGCGAACTATTAGGAAAGGTAAAACCTATTGTGAAGAGTATACAGCTCAATATCCAGGATAGAGCAGGTAGATATGAAGAAGAATGGAAAGGAATTAGAGAAGCAAAAGCCAAATCAAAATTCAATTCAATTGCTCAGAGCAAGGTATATTCCGCAAAAACGCAATTGATTCAAGTTAAATTTTCCTAAAGCCAGGCTTTTCAAAGATCAAAATCTTATCATCAGAGGAAGTCGCTGGGATAAATAAGTTGGCAAAGGCCAAGATTTAAAATTTGAAATAATAAAATGAAAGTTGTAGGGAAAGAAACACAGGGCCAAACTCATACTCTTCACAATAGGTTTCATCTTTCCTAAAAGTTCGCTTTTAGTACACCACTTTATATATATATATTAGTAGTAGTTCATGTATCCACATACAATTTCGTAATGAGATACAATTTTCAGTATTTACTTCAACAGTGCTGGATACGTAAGTAGAGCTAGGTAGTAAGCTATGAAAATATATTTATGACAATTAAGCTACACAGAGGCTCCCGCGTTTCATCTCCGAGGGTAATCTTCAGGCTATAAATAAATATATATATATATATATATATATATATATATATATATATATATATATATATATATATATATATGAGATGTTTGATGTGAGATGAGATCTATAATTATTTCCGTAATCAGACAACGTGGCACAAAACATAAAAGACTATTAGTCCTAGACTCGAGTTAATCCGTCTTTTTGTCTTAACAGTAGAACATATCCGAACTCATTAGTTGACACCCGAGTCACTTGCATGTAAGGCGAGTAATCTTCCACCGATCCACTACGCTACATGCAAGAAACTCTACTGGACATTCGTCTCTATGGCTAACATGGTTTGTGTGCGCTGCAGCGTTGTTTGATTTTGGAACTATATATATATATATATATATATATATATATATATATATATATATATATATATATATATATATATATATACACGTATCACTATAAAAGTATAATATTAATTTGCCCACTACGTTAGCTTGTCAGATGATATCGTTCTAGCGAGACATCGGCCTGGGTTCTCAGTAGTTGGATGACACATCCCTTGTTGAGAAGAGTAGGTAAATTCCACAGTAGTGCTTCATCTGTGTGAGTTTATAAGCTTTCTTGTGTATGGCGTTGTGGCACAAGTGAGAGAGCTCGCATGCAAATGACTCGGGTTTCGAATCATGAGTTCGGATATAGTCTACGTATGATGCCAAATGAGGACGAAATTCAGGTCTAGAACTTTGTTTTTAACAGAGTTCACCTCAAACATGTCAGGCCGCCACTCTAGACGTAAGGGACTACTGAGAAAAAAAAGGGAGAAGGTAGGGGGTCAACCTAAATTTGGATCTGCGCAGCGAGATGTCTGTTTACATTAGTTTTAAATTTCTGCATGTCAGTACTGTCAGGGAAACAGGGGGCAGGGAGGGAGTTCCAGAGACCAGTAGCACGAGGAAAGAAGCTATTTGAGTAGAAAGCTGTCCGGCCTCTGAAGACCTCCACAGTGAATGGATGGAATTTATTTGATTGTCGAGTTCGTCAAGTGAATTTCTGTCGAGGGGGCACCAGAGTAGCCAATTCATCGGAGCATGATCCATTTAGGTATTTGTAAAACAAGCACAAGGATGCTACATTGCGGCGATGGGGCAGGGACTGGAGCTTAGTTGACAGTGAGGGACCTATTAGCTTGGCGACTCTTTTTTGGACCTTGTCAAGGAGGGAGAGACTAGTTGATGATGCACCAGCCCAGATGTGGCAATAATACTCCATGTATGAGGGAATGCTGGCTTTGTAGAGATTCAGGATAATGTCAGGTGTTAGAAATTTACTAGCACGGTAGAGGGAGCCCACCTTCTTAGCGGGAGCCTTGGCAATGTCTTCAATGTATTTGTTCCAATTCGTGTTACCTGTGAAGGCCGGGGAGTTTGAATGATGGACTCTCAGGTAGGGTGTTATTTACCATGACAATCGGTGGTTGGAGAGGTTTCTTGTAGTTATTGAAGGAAAGGAGCTTTGTATTTGCGGCATTAAAAGTTACCAACCGTTTATGACTCCAATCCACTACAGCCTGGAGGTCATTTTCTTAGGATTCAGCCATTGCTTCGGATAAGATAGCGTATGTTTTGCCAACATGGTGAGAGTAAAGTGTGGGGTCGTCAGCAAATAAAACAATCTCAGACTCCATGTCATCAGGGAGATCGTTTATATAGATCAGGAACAATAAAGATCCTAGAATAGATCACTGGGGTACACCAGCATTTATACCATGTTGCTTAGATGGACAGCCATCGCGGACAACATGGATTTTTCATTTTGGTAAGGAAGGATCAAATTATATCAAGTAATTGCCCAGTAATACCGTATGAGCGTATTTTCAGGAGAAGCCCTTTATGCGATACCTTGCTAAAGGCCTTGGATATATCAAGCGCTACTGCCCTAGCTACTCCTGCCTTGTTGAGTGTATAATACATGCGTTAAGAGATGACCGTTAGGATGTCTGCAGTAAATCGTGCTTGTCTAAATCTATACTGGCGGTCAGAGTAGTAATATTGAGCAGATGGCTATGTCAGGAATGTGTGAATATAAGTAAGTGTGCTGTGAACATGACAAGAAGTGGAAGGAAAAAGAAAAAGAAAAGGAAGGAGAAAAGTGATATCAATTTTGGCGAGAAATAGGTGAAATGTAGTTTTGTGCAGGCAGTATTGATAGTTTTAAATTAAATTGAGGGCAACACCGGTGTAAATATGTAAATATTTGTGAGGGTGTTCAATGGTAAGGCTGTTATTTGTGGTTAAGTGATTAAGATTCGTGGTGAATGAAAATGTACCCTCCAAAAATTTCACAGATAACCGCAACAAAATCTCTCCTCTCCCCCTTAACCATCTCACCCTTTTGACTATTTCCTTCACACTCTTACCCATCAACCCCGCCTACTTTCAAATGATCTTCATTTCTTCAAATCTTTTTCTAAAACTATGATACTACCTACACACCAAATACACATAGCTTCCCCCCTTCCCTACTCTTTCCACAGCCCTTCAAAATCCATGCTACACCTCACCACGACAAAAACTTCAGCACCCCTCCTTTTCTCCCACCCTAAGACAAACTCACGAACACTTCCACCCTCCCCTATTTCACTCACAGCCATCCACATTCATTTCACTATCTGGCACCGAATTCTCTCAGCCCGGACCTTGATCCTGCGCCCCCAATAGTTTTTACCACTTCTTCTCATCAACCCATCATGTCAACCCAATATTTCTATGTACTTGCATGACCTTTTTCTTAAAATTATCATCCTGGGGAAGTCTTTCAGATAAAGACGAAACGTTGATGAATACATAAAAAAACATCTTTTGGTTTTTCCTTTACTATTTCCCGCATATATATATATATATATATATATATATATATATATATATATATATATATATATATATTGTTTTTTGTTATAATGAAATAATTTCAGGAGAAAATCCTGGTATGAGAGCTCAATGTAATAAACAGAGGAAGAACAAAATAAAATGTAGTAACACTAAATTACATAATCATCGATGCAATAATTTATTTCAACCTTATGGTATTTTCAAGCATCCAATTTAGATGATTACATTTTTGAAACTGAAAAAAAAATGGGGGAAATTCATACTCGACAATTCAAATGTACTTAGAGAGAGAGAGAGAGGGAGTGATTACCTATTTAATACACATTTAGAAAGAGGGGAAATTTGAAGCATATTTAATCTATAATTATTTAGTGAGAAGGGAATTACATAGTTTATGACAGATACGGAAGAGGAGGCCATATATATATATATATAAATAAAAAATTTAAAAATAGGCATGTAGGAAGGGGGGTTCAATGTTTGTCAAGAAATCAGGTCGTGTCAAAAATCACCAGTTCTCTCCCTCCTCCTGCTCTTTGGAAAAGTACACTTACAGTCTGGCGACTAAAGTATATTGGGGGTTGGAAGGACCTAAGAAAAGATTTGAAAATAAACACTAGACATCCAAGGTCAGAGACCACATCACGCTCATACACATACACAGGCATTCCTATACACATACACACCATATGTACATACATACATACACACCCACACACATAATTGAAAACATGAGGAATGCCTCATTTATCCAATTCGACATTATGGGTGTTTATCCCTCTATTTCCAAGGAGTTAGTTACCAACAGCACGAACTATGCTAGGAAGTTCGTGGGTGTATCCGATGAACACGTAAGATTGATTATGGTTTGTCGTAGTCTATACTTGTAAATAATCAGGAAACATGGATTAAACTGAACAATAACAGCTTTGATGTCCCGATAGGAGCATTTGACTCAGCCCAGATTGCCGATATGGTGGTTATTTTTATAATTTACAAAATTAGTAGAATTGTAGAGCCTTACTTAGTGGGGTTATACAGGGATGATAGACTAATTGCTATCCCTAATAATAACGGCCCCCTTGTATCAAACATACACAACAAACTAATAAGAGCTTTCAAATGCCTAGGACTGAAAATAGATATAAACCAAAATTGTAGGGAAGTAAATTATCTAGAGATTACCCTGAACTTGGAAGAGGGGATATACAACCCCTTTAATGAAGATAACCACACACCATCTTATATTAATATGAGATCTAACCACCCGAAATGCATGATTAAACAAATACCTAAAACGATTAACACTAGAATTAATAAACTATCGGCAAACAAGATAATCTTTGAAGCAAACAAACACTTATATAATAGAGCGCTAGATAGCAGTGGTTACACTGAAAAACTCGAATATACCGGGAAGAAAAATTTAAATAAATCCAGGAATAGAGGCCAGAAAATAATATGGTTCAACCCAACTTACTGCCAACTATCCAACATCAACATCAACATCGGTAAAGTGTTATTGAACCTGGTAGACAAGCATTTTAACATGAACAATCCACTAAGTAAGATATTTAACAGAAAAACTATTAAAATTAGTTACTCTTGCACCAAGAACATGGATAGGATAATTAGCACCCATTATCGTAAAATATTAAATAATGCTAATAACAATATGGCTATTGTAAATAAATGTAATTGTCAGGTTAAACATGAATGCCCACTGGACGGTAACTGTAAAGTAGAGTGCGTGGATTATAAGGCCACGATATGTCCGGAAGATAACAACAGGGATGAGAAAGTTTACATCGGCATTTCCGCGGGAAACTGGAAACAGCGTTTCTATGACCACAAACACTCATTCATAAACCCAGAACTTTAGAACAAAACGGAGTTAGCGAAACAATTGTGGCTACTGAAAAATGAAAACCAGTCCCCAAGGGTGTATTGTCAATCCTATGTTGTTCTGATGTTCTAAATGGATTTAGGCAAATATGCAATTTGTTTTTGGAGGGAAAAAATAAGAATCCTGAAATACGAACATGGTAATCCTCTGAATAAAAGAGATGAACTAATGGCAAAATGCAGACATAAATGTAAATTTAAAATAACTAATAACTCTCAATCCGAGGCGGAGAAGGTACTGAATTGGATATAACTAGAGTGTTCTTTCCCTTTAATCCCCTTCCTAATTCTTTATCTAAGTATCTCATTATTGACACATTATTATCTACTTGTACATATGTGTGTATTCGTGTGTTTGCGTATATATGTGTGTATGTATGTGTACATGTGTTGGGTTGGATGTGTATGTGTATGTTTACAGATATTTAGTATGGTATGTATGTATTTATATGTATATTAGTATATATGTATATGTATGCGCACATGTGTGCATATGTTGTGTATGTGTGTATACATTATTGTATGCATGTGTATGTGTGTATGTAGGTATAGGTAGGTATGTATGTATATGTGTATATATGTTTATATGCATATATATGCATAGGTATGCATGTGTATGTGGGTGTATATAGTTGTATATACGTATGTATGTATATGTGCATATACATTCATTTATATGCATGTATGGGTATATATGTGTGTATGGGATAATAGGTATATTGTGCATGTGTGTGTTGTGCGCATAGGTATGTAATGACTATATATTTCTTATGTATATATTTTTTTATGACTGATGTATGTATACATATATATGTGTATATATTTTTGTGGGTGATATGTATATGGTGATTTGTATGTATGTACATGTGTGTACCTGCCACTATGTCGACAGAAAACCCCTGTTCTCTCTCCGTCTCTTTCTCTCTCTCTCTCTCTCTCTCTCTCTCTCTCTCTCTCTGTCTCTCTCTTTCTCTTTGTCTTCTTTTTCTATTATTCCTTTTTCTCCTTACTCTCTCGCTCTGGACATAACTCTTTTTCTTTTTAAAAGTTTTTTTTATTCTCTTTGGGTTCTTTTCTTAACTCTACACACAGATTTACCTATTCCCCTCTTTCTCTCTCTCCTTCTTTTCATCCTATATATCTATCTTTTTCATTAACTTTTTTATTACGCTGTCTCCCTTTTTGTCCTCTGTTCCTTTGTCCCTCTCTCTTTCACTCTATTGTTTCCTCTTTCTCTTTTTATCGTTCTCCTTCTATCTCTCTATAGTATTTTCTTTCTTTCTCTCTCTCGGTCATGCTCTCTCTCGCTCTCTGGTTTTCCTTCTCCCCTCTCTCTTTCTCGCCCCTATCTCTCTATCTTTCTTTTTCACGTTCCCCCTCTTTCTCTTTCCCGTTCCCCTCTAGCTCTTTCTCGTCCCCTCTCTCTTTCTTGTTCCCCCTCTATCTTTCTTGTTCCCCCTCTTCTTTTTATCGTTCTTTTTTCTCTTTTTCATTCTTTTTTCTCTTTCTCATTCTCTCTTTTTATCGCTTTCTCTCTTTCTCATTCTCTCTCTTTATTGTTTTCTTTATCGTACTCTCTCTCTTGTCATTTTTTCTTTTGCTCCTTATCTCTCACTAGATCTCTCTCTACCCCGTATCTCCTCCTCTGTGTATATATATATATATATATATATATATATATATATATATATATATATATAAATATATATATATATATATATATATATATATGCATATAATCTGATATTTATTTTAATAGGTGGTTTGGTATATTGTTTACAATGTTACCAGTTAATTTCTTAGATGTTATTATGATCATGTAATCAGATAATTAACTTAAAATAATATGGTTTTCAGAGTGGTTTCTGCCGATAACACGTTAAAAACACGTGAATTAAACCGCCTTATTTATGGATGGATTTGGACTGCATATATATGCGTGTGTGTGTGTCTGTATATATATATATATATCGATGGGTGTATATATGGGTGTATATGTATGTTCACAAGGATATGTGTGGATATGTGTGGATATATGTATGTGTGTGTCTGTGTGCGCGGGTATGTATATATATATGTGTATGTATATGTATATATATATATATATGTGAGTGTGTATGTATGTATGTACATATGGCGTGTACGTGTATATGCATTCCTGTGTATGTGTATATGCGTGATGCGGTCTTTGACCTTGGATATCTAGTGTCTATTTTCAAATCTTTTCTTAGGTCGTTCCCTCCCCCAATATACTTTAGTGGCCAGACTGTAAGTGTAATTTTCCAAATAGCAGGGGGAGGGGGATAACTGGTGATTTTTGACACGACCTGATTGTTTGACAAACATTGAACCCCCACATCCATGCCCACTTTTACAATTTATATTTATATATATGGCCTCATCTTCCCTCTCTTTCATAAATTATGTTATTCCCCCCTCACTACATAATTATAGATTAAATATGCTTCAAATTTCCCCTTCTTTCCAAATATGTATTAAATAGGTTGTCACTCCCTCTTTCTCTAATTATATTTGAATTGTCGAGTATGACAAAAATGTAATCATCTAAATTGGATGCTTTAAAATACCACAAGGTTGAAATAAATTATTGCATCGATGATTATGTTATTTTGTGTTACTACATTGTCAGTCATATATATATATATATATATATATATATATATATATATAATTTGCAGACACCTTGGATACATTTTTCACTGTCATTTACTGCATCGATTGCAAACAGATTTCCGACCTGGATCAACCTCCTTCATATCTTTCCTGAATATGTTTTAAATTTCATGACTTGGATTAACTGTATAGCTTTAACAAAAAGGTATGTTTTGGGCTGATATATTTGATGTTTTATATACTTTTATGTATTTTAATATATATTTTCATATATTTTTAAATTTTAATTTATTACCTGCACTAATGTCATTGCGGTAATGGTCGTCTAAGGAGAAGAATTTTCTTTGAAAACTCATGAGTTAAGGACTTTAAGGTATTTTGCCTGAACATTGAATTCTAATAAAATTTGATTCGCACCTTTATTTTCTTCTTTCACTTTATCTAATGCTATATATATATATATATATATATATGTATATACATATATATAGTAATGAAGGTAAAGTAAACATCTACAGAATAGGAACCCAAAAAAGTGCAACCATTCTTATAAACGCAAGCAAATGGAATTATCTTCTAATGCTTATTATGAAGATGGAATAACTTTTGAGAATAATGAAGTAGAAGGCGAGTTATTTTGGAGAGATCTAAATGCAGCGAATCTAGGGGATACGATGGATTCAAAAACCTACGTACAATTCCCCGCGCTGAATAACATGACGGGTGGTAAAATTACTTCATAAATATAGTTAGAGACATTACACCCCATCACAAAAACATATTTCAGGAAAGGCTAGACAAAATAATTAGGGAAATTAACAGTCTGAAATACATGTTAGCCAAAGCTGATAAAAGTCAAAACTTATACAAACTAACCAAACAGAAATACTATTAACTACTTAACCATAATATCACTAAAAACTGTAAAATCTCTAACGTAGACTGTGTTAAAAATATTAACTTGGACAATAAAGTCATTTGTGATAAACTTTAAATTAGCGATAGAACAGGTAAATCAACAGAAAAAGAAGCATATATTCTTCTCAAAGACCATAAGCCTGACCCCCAAACAAAACCAGCCACTAGACCCATAAACCTTACATAACAAAAAATTGGAAAATTGGTCTTAAAATATTAAAGAGAGTAAATGGACAAATAAAAACATTTTACAAACTAAACCAGTGAGTAAACACAACTCAAACTATAAATTAGTTCTGCAAAATTGAAAACAAAACAAACTGCTAATTCATTTAATTCGACATCATCAATTATGACCCCTCAATATGTAAAGGACTTTTAAAAAATATTATTGAGTTTGCCACCCTTTTCTCTGATATTTCCGAAGAGGAAGTCAATATCATTAGGAAATGCAAAAATACAGTGCTAATTAGAAAACAACAACACTCGACTAAAAGTTATCAATCGGGATATTTCAGAAAAAAGTAACCGGCCCAGTTGGACTCGAAAAACTATACAATTTCACAAAAGACATGAACATAGAAGACATAGGAATAAATAGATATGACGGCTTATCAGTAATAAAAAATCAAATTGGCAAAAGTGTGAAAGAGTGAAAAGATTATCTTCACAGTAATTAAAATGTTACGGTTTTAGGTGGAAATAACATCAAATATTGACCAAGTAGGAAGAATATATGTGGTAGACTTTATTTAATCACATAATCAAAACTAAACTTGATAAAAGATTCTTAGATGTAATTAACCTACATTTTCCTCCTAATTACATACTACATAACATCTTTAATAAAAAACCATTACATTAAACTACATTTCTGGAGAAAAATTTAAAAAATAATTTAAAAAAGATAACAATAACATTTTAAACGGCAACAAAAATACTGAAGTAAATGATGAAAAACAAAAAAATACAGACTTGTAACTGCATAAACCAAGCAAATTGTGACCTGCAACAAAACTGCCTAACAACCCGAATAGTCTACCAGGCAACAATTTCATACAATGTGCGAAAGGTCGTTATTTTGTTCAGTAAAAGTCTGTCCATATCCACTACTGTAAGTGGACAAACTGTAGTTGAAATATGTCACTCGTAAGAGAGTGTGTCGATATACTACTATAAGGGAAAAAACTGAATTTGAAATGTCCGACTCGTAAGAGAGTCTGGGGAATGGCGGCGACGGCGGCCGCGGTTCTTACTGTGTTGGCACTGTTCGCCTCATTCGCGCCGAGTTCGCCCTGAATGAGAAAAGGTAGAACCTAGATATAGGTCTTAGTAATACCTCTCCTCCCTTAGCCCAAAATGGCATCGTCCAACTTTGCTCCGTTGGGTATCATATTTCCCCTCTTAGAGGCCTCACTCACTCAATAGGCTCAACCGTCTAGATTTTTTCTTACAATATCAAGGTGGTTAAGTAGCTGGTTTTAATTTACGGGTAATTTTTAGTTCGACCTCATTGGAAATTGTTAAAAACTGTGCTACCTGAAAAAAAACAGAATCAAATACTGTTCACCATGAGAACGAAAGTTAAAAAAGACCAACGGATTGCGAATGATGTCAATGTAAGAAAGATCGTTATTTTGTTCAGTAAAACGACGGACGGTTTCCAGAAGCATCATGGCCAATACGAAAGGATAATTCGAAGTATGAAGACTTTGAAACAATAAAAGGTAACCCTAATATACAGCAGTTTAAACTGAGACAGTTTTCCTTAGGTTTGTTTAAAAACTAAGTTTTATTAAATGGCTTTTTTTCCGGAGAACATTAATGGTACGTTAATATTTTCTTAAATGTTGATTTTCTTCAAAATAGATATAAGTATGATCCCTTGAAACCATTCCAGTCACTTTATTTACTTTGTTATCTAAATATGTTTATTCGGCAATTTCACCTTTTTTCCGTTTTAGATATAAAATAACATTTTAGTAAACGTATAATACACGTTAACTTCAGTCCCGACGCGCACATAAAATAGCAATAATTATTCGAGACATAGCAACCTCCGAAGGGTGTTATTTCAGGTTATATTTACATAGAAAATATAATCCACACCCCATTATGAATTGAACTCTTTTTTAAAAAATCACGTAATAATCCGGACTATTTGTGCTTTATCAATAATAATCTGAAAATATGTGTGTTTAAAATAAATGGCATATTGCTAGAGCGGAAAATACTTCAAATGAACTGAAATTTGGAAAATATTTATTAATTGATACAAAATACCTATTGTTAACATTTTACAAAAATCAGAGATATCTGAATTTTAACAACAGTTTCCATCCAGCTTTGCATGAAATTAGATTAACTAAATATAGCCCATATTTTAACATATCACGCTTCGAGGCTGTGTTACAGAATTCATAATGCTCAGTTACTTAATTTAATAATTAATATTGTACATATAAATATATAAACATATACGCATTAATAACTTCATAAACATAGATATTTAACGTGTAAGTAAATAAATAAAGGATGCGATTCAAAAAGAAGATATAATTTCTGTCATTTCATCTTAATTATTCCTATTTATTAGGGATAATCTAATGATTCCGTTTCCTAAACAATTTACCCAAACAAATATTATTTACTTAACCTAAAAAATATTATATAAGACAGGCTAACCATTAACGGTATAATAAGTGCAATGACCCACCACTATCTTAATAGCTACCCAACAGAAAACCTAAAGCAACTAGATGGAAAAATAATTTGCTATACATGAACATAGAAGAAAGCAAAACAAGCTAAGAAACATAGAATAGCCTATGATAATATACGACGCATCCTTCAAACTTGATACCTAAATACTTTATATTAAGTAAGCTACATTGGACCCTTCATCAACTTGACAACAGAGTAACTAAAATACATCGATGAAAGAACTAGTAAACTAATTGTCATACATAACGCGCTGCATCGGAAAAATAATACTGACCGACTCTAATGAAAAAGGAAAAGAGAAAGATCGGTAAGTATCGCAGACTGCGCGTACGATGCAATAAAAAGAACTAGTTAAATATATGATACAGAACACAGAGGCAGATTACTGTCGCCAACGTACTGCCAATGGTGAAAAATATAGAGAATGGCTAAACGTAAAAATGCACGTACAACAAAATAGTAAGAGAAACTTGGACGATTTATGAGGCTGACCAAAGATATAATAAAAGAAGACAGATAGACATGCCTATAAAAATGACACTTTAACAGTAAAACACAATCGCTACTGACAGTTGTGCAAAACAACGATACTATAAATATATAAAATGCAAGATAGATAAAAACCAAGGCAAACGGTAAACAGCATGTTTGGACAAATAGAAAAACGGTAACCCACACTAAAAATAAATACAGCAAATTAGGTCAAAAAGAATATAAAAACAGACATATCTGGGTTTGGAAGGTAATACAGATGAGAGCTGTGCAAATGATTATATTTTAAACCTGAAGACAAATGGTACGGGCAGAAACTCAAATTCTCTGAAAGTACAAACGGACAAATTCATCTATGCAACAAAAACTAACTATGTTGCAAAATCGTAGCGTTCGCTGTAAGAATTCATCACAAGGTTAAGACCAAAGAGACAAAACATTAAGCAAATACATAGCACTTGTTAGCGAGTTGAAAGAGATAAAACACATGAAGCAAATTACTGTAATAGATTACTCATAACCTATTACTTACCATTACCTTAGGGCATTCAAACTGTTTTACGTTGAAAGTACACTAGTATGAACTAATATGATAGGAAAGCAAGTTAAATGAAAACATCAAAGTATTGGATCATTAAATACTAAGAGAAATACGTCTCTTTTTTTAGTAATAAAGAGGGCCTCTCAGACAGATGCGTAGATACTGTGTATAGCTAACTCCAATAACAGTTATGCAAGCTACAGCAGTGTGTGATCTAAAGTAGAGGAACGTATGTTAAGTTAGATAGTATTCTTCTTCTTACGTTTCTGGTTTTAAGTTTTCCCGTGTTTTGTCTACACCCATCTGTTAAGGACCAAACTTCATTCATCTATGAGCATGGTCTCTTCTTCGGTTCGGACCCAACACATCTTGTTTGTGGTGTTTTACGCTGTATGGCGCTATCAGTTCGTGTCAACCTGTACTTTACGAGTAGTCTGGTACACGGCAACAGAAACGGAGGTGTAACGTATATCCCCTAGCTTTGTTAAGAGGTACAAGAAATATTCTGTAAAATAGCGGACGAATCTTCGAAACGTAACAAATATGACCAGCGTGTATCATCTAACGTTGTTACGATATATTTTATTTGTAGTAGTACATGTAGCATGCGTGTCTCTCTGCGCATTAGACACCGGCTCGGCGTATGTAGTCATATATACAAACAATAACATACGGTTTATCTTATTTTATGTGTATTCTTTAAATTCCAATGCTAGGAATTACATGCGACCGTTACATTACGGGTCTTGCCCTAGAACGCCGCTCGGTGAGAAACGTGGCGAACTCCGAAGTCTTCGGAAACACCTCTGCATCACCTCAGTAGCGAACCAAAGAGACGGACGATTGGTATTTTGCCTTATCTTCCTTTTCTACGTCACTTCCAAGGTTCAACTTCCGGTGTTAAAATTACGTAACTTACATCATGTTAAAGTTACATTTTTTAAATAAATATTTACGTTACAAAATCGCCGGTTTTTGTAGTAAGAAAAAAAAGTAACACGTGTATGAAAATTATCAGCACGGCCAGTTATTTTAGGAGGTCTCATATTAAACAACCTGAAAATCAAAATGATCTCAAACTTAAAATATCACTGATATTTGAGCACTATTTTAAAACTTATACTGTTTAGTATAGCGCTAAGCTACCTTACACTGTTCCAATGATTAAACCAAAATATGTCATTCTACAGCGAATCCCACCGAAAGAACTCTGAAAATAAACTTTTGTACTCGAGTTGCATTCACCCGTCAGCTTGAAGATCTCTTGTTGCTGGTTCCGGTATTCTGCGCCCCATCATTTCCGTTTCCGTTAAATCCCTTGCGCCGTAAAGTCCAGACATTTGCTAATTACGTGAAAATTGTTATGTGCAGCAGGTGGGACGTTAATGCATATTTTATCAGTTCAACTCTCTCCGGCCATACATAAATGGTAGTCGATACGTTTATCGACAGATAGGCAGAATAAGGGCAAAGGCGAGGATGAAAAATGGACAGTGAAAATACTGACTTAGATAGAGAGACAAATATATCAAATAGATAAGAAGAGAAACACGCACACAGACATATATTACACCGATTTTTCTGTCTTTTAGAGACAATATGTTAGTTCTGCTAGGACCTACACCACAACAGAAGCAACATATGCGATTAGCTCGTATAGCTATGATAGCATGGGTAATTTAGATGCGTTCAAATATCTATGTAATGGATTCTGTCCAACGTTCGGTCTCTCAGGCTTAAATTTTTAATAGAATGTCGGTGTTTCTATCAAGCTTAATGTTCGTCTTTTTACCATGCTTCAGTTGGGGATAGAATGTTCGTCCGTCTATAATAGTGGTCCTATTAACTTGCCTGCATACGAGAGCAAGGTTACACACAAAGTCGTGTTTTAACGCGGGAAAAAATTAGCCCCGCAAAAAGAGACACTCTGGATTGGAACAAAAATTACAATTGCCTCAGTCTATATGGATTTATCCTTCACTGAATAAAATTAACCTCTTTGCATTAGCATAAAGATATGATCGTTGGTCTCTGTTTATATATCTAAATTAATCAAAGATGTGTTTTTCATTTATCACACGTATGTTATAATAAAAACGGTTACTGTTATTTAAATCAATAATACAACATAAATTATGATATTCTGTATATATAGTGGAGATAAAAGATTAAGAGATACTCTTTTGACTGTCTAATTAGCGTAACATTTTTAAATCATTCATAATTAATGAATGTTTAGTATTATTAATTTGGAATTTCATTCGCTTATGTTTCATATCTATATGGAATAGTTCCGTCTATATAAACAGTAATTAATTAAAGTTATTTAATAATTAAATCGGATAAATCACTTCAACACCTTAAGTTCTAGCTCGATGCGCTCGCTGACGACCTAACTTAAGGTTGTGGCTTGCTACGAGCGAGGCAGAAGCGAGAAGAAAAAAGGAGAGTGAGGTGTACAGTGTTGTTCTCACTCTCTGCCCCTTTCTCTCGCCCTCTTTTTGCAGTTTTTACATTTTCCATGAAAAATAAATAAATCACTTTTTTATTGATTAAGTATATGCTAAATTCATAAATGTAAACAACACACTTATTTTTTAGTTTTAGAAGACTTTTTCAGTATTCTTATTGACAAATAAAAGCAAAAGTTGTGTGGCACTGCGATTTGTCCAGATTACGAAAGAAAATAAAGAATTATACTTGGATATGATTGTAGATAAACATATTCTTATGAATCCCCCCAAAATGGTCTACCGTTTGCAACTTGATGGAAAGACGAAAAGAAAGAAAAACGATTATTTTATAATTTAAAGTCGGGTAAATGTTCATTTATAAATTCAATTTTTCTGGCCAGTTTTAGGACAGTAAACTAAATTATTTTTTGCTATGGGAGTTAAATCCGCTGCATTTTGGGGGGAGGGTCGCGACTTTTTTTAGGAGATTACGTGTAATTTTATGATCCTGCCACTCAGACTTAGGGTATTAGTAAAATAATTTTCTTAAGTTCCCTAAAAATATACAATGGCCCGGAAATGTGGAAACATTTTCTGTTACATATATATATATATATATATATATATATATATATATATATATATATATATATATATACAACTGACTCCTCACTGTAAATTCTAAAATATTTCTTTTTCTTTTCGTAATCTCCAAAAAGGAGAATGCCATTGTTTTCGGGGTGGTGGGGTATTAATGGAGGGTGTAAATCTTCTAATTTTCCCATATTTAATTTTGTTAAATCTTATAATATATGTCCCTTTATTATTTTGATTTTACTTGCGTTGACGTTTCAGATGCAAATTAAATAAATAGCTTTCAAATGGTCATTTAATTAAATGTCTGAGTTTTATGGCATAAATAAAAAAAAAATTGTATATTTGGATATTATCGTAGCTCAACACAAATTTAAAATTCCGGTTAGGGATTAGTTTAGCATATAAATAGCATGTAAAAAAATCCTCTATTTTAATGCTATTCTATGGCAGTTTAATTTTTTTTGACAGTGAAGATGAAATATGTGCGTTATTTTTTCTAGAGGTTTTGTGGCGATTGCGTGTTGTTTTACGATCTTGCCAGTCTAACAAAGGATTAGTGTTAAAAACATATTAACTGCCATTACAATCTAAAATGACCCTAAAAAGAATATCAGTTTTATGGGAGATAATTAAGCTGAGGATGTTCATCTACAAATTTACACAATTTTATTTAAATTATTGAATTCTTTGAGTAAAACACATTTTTTTTAATTAACCCTCTCCCTCCGGTCAATTAATTGCTGCCCGAATGGCGGGTAGGGGTTGCTAGTATATATATATATATATATATATATATATATATATATATATATATATATATATATATATATATATATATATATATATATATATATATATTCTACATCGGTTCTACATCGACTGATCTCTATAGTAGCAGGCGACTAAATAGTTGGTTCCATCTCGGCGGTTTGTCGCTGACTGTGTCCCTCCGCTGTTGTTGCGCCCTGAGCGGGGTGTGTGTGTGGCTGTTTGTATGTGTGTGTGTGTGTGCGTGTGTTCAGATCCTTCCGCGATGACGACAATTAGTCAGAATATCAAATGCTATTTTTGTCTTTTCAGGCTGTGACCCATGGCCCTGTCATGTGCGGGCACATGCGTTCAGTGAGGTGTGCGGCTGACAGGTATTGCTGGTTAGATGCCGAATTCCTTATTGGTAGGTGTATACGTGATGGGTTGTAACAGCGTTGGTTTTAACATCTAAAGAGCACTTCCTTCGGTCGTATAGGTCGACCCGCATGGATTTTCTAAAAAAATGTGACAAAATGGACCTTTCTCGCTTTAATTAAATGTTTACTAATACATTACAGTTTTCTGATTCGGTTTCCATCATCCTACACTTGTAAATATATATATATATATATATATATATATATAAATATATATATATATATATATATATATATATGTGTGTGTGTGTGTATGGGTGTGTGTATGTGTGGTTGATGTGTGTGTGTATGGGTGTGTGTATGTGTGGTTGTGTGTGTGTATGTGTGTTTATATGTATATATGTGTGTGTGTGTTTATATGTATATATATATATATGTGTGTGTGTGTGTTTATATGTATATATATGTGTGTGTGTGTGTTTATATGTATGTATGTGTGTCTGTTTATATGTATATATATATGTGGGTGTGTATATATATATATATATATATATATGTATATATATATGTGTGGGTGTTTATATATATATATATATATATTTATATATATATATATATATGTATATATATATGTGTGTGTGTTTATATATATATATATATGGGTGTGTGTGTTTATATATATATGTGTGTGTGTGTGTTTATATATATATATATATATATATATATATATATATGTGTGTGTTCATATATATATATATTGTGCGTATATATAAGGGTGTGTGTTTATATATATATATATATATATATATATATATATATATATATATTGTGCGTGTATAGGCACACGCAGCGTATGTGCATATAGGAGATTGAGAACATACATTATTTGGAGTGCCCAAGTACAATGTGTCTCTAACGCAGAGTTAGTGCTAAATTTTGTAAGTAGGGGCTTTAAAAAATTTTGTTTTTATTTTGTTACATCGTGAATAATGTCAACACTTATATGTTTCTTGTAACCCTTATCACGTCCTTCTGCTCCCACATTATGTAGAATAAAAAAGTTTCATTTATTTTTCTACATAAACTACTAGTATAATTTAGAAAAAGATGGCTCGTCAAAACTGCAACTAGCAATTGGAACGCTATCGATTTTTTATGTTTCCAAGACAGAGTTCAAACTGATTGCGGTCAAATTAAAAAAAATATATCTAATGTAAGCGATTAATTTCTATGATGTTATCAGGAACGAACTAAACGTAACAGAACATTTGAGTAACGGGATTTTTTAACTTATAAAACAAGAGATGCGACGCCTTCTTTTGAATAAAGGATTCGCTGTGCGTTTTTCCTGACTCATGTGTGTCAGAATCATATGAAACACGCATTACAGCTGATCAAACAAATTACATATATAACAGCCATTTACTTGTTATTCTTATTTTAAAATTACTATAAATAAACATAAATAACAGGAATTAAAACGTCGACTTTGTTATTTGTTGATGACTGGAATTCATCTCATCGTATCCCGGATAGACAGACGGACATATAGACTTCCAGACAAAAACGTCAGACTTATACAACTGCAAGCGACATCCAAATAACTGCCTGGCATGTGGCCAAACTTATCAAGAACCTCGATGCCAACAAAGCATCTAGTCTCTAAAATATTCTGGCTAACGTACTAAAGAAAGTGAAACCCGAAATAGCTCTTATCCTTAGAATGATGTGTTACCGTTGCTTGTCTAGCCGGTATTTATAAGTATTAGACATCAGTCTTCTGCATCCCGGTAGAAACCAATAAGTCTTCTGTGCGTCATGCGTTAGTCTCTTGAATCTGTAATGAATTAATAAGTTTTTTAACGACGTCAGCGAAAAAAATATTCTTAATGACAAGCTCAATGGCTTTAGTTCTGCAAGACCGACAGCTGACGTGCTGACTGTGATATCATATAGGATGAGTGAATATGTTGACAAGGGCTTGATTTCTATTATGATGGTTCTTGATAGATTTGAGGCCTTTAAAGAAAGTATGGTACAAAATTATGGGCATCTGGAAATGTCTTCTCAACCATCAAATCCTTTCTATCAGATAGGTGTATAAAAGTATTTATTGGCGGGAAAAAATCTGTAGCACGCAACATCAATCCTGACGTGCCTCAAGGATCCATTCTAAGCACACCACAATTCCAAAAATATTTTGAAATCATTCGTTGACATCTATCGAAACAACACAACTATTTAGTTCAGCACTTCAAAGAACATTGATAATCAAGATCTTCCTGGCACTCTCTCCCATAACTTGGAGCACGTGGTGCAATGGGGGAAAGAATGGCTTGTTAGTAATAACGCCTCTAAAACCAAGCTGCTCTCTTTTTACCAACAAAGCTCGGAGTTTAACTTCTATCGAGTCGAAATCAATGGTGTTCTTCTCGAAGAAGACCCCTTTTTTGATAAGCTTCTACAAATGACTTTTACCTCAGACCTGAAATGGAAGACTTACTTCAAATCTCTTAAGTTAGCTGGAAAAATGTTAGGATCATTCTACCGCCCCACAAAGTACCGTATTCCTGATGGAATCCTCTACTTATCTAAGAGCTAAATGCGTCTTTATATGGAACACTGCTGTTATATTTAGGGAAATGTCGTTCAGAGTATTTATATTTTGTGTTGACAGAGAACAAAATCGACTTCCTAATCTGGTGGGAGATGATTGCTTTTTCGTCGCTACAGCCATTTTGACAGAGAGGAGGTGTTGTTTGCCTTTCTTTACTGTATCGTCACATTCACAGTAAGTGTTCGACTGACCTCCAATGCCTTGTCCCCTGTATGGCATTCATAACAAGTACTCGTCTGGCTATAATTACAGCAATATTTCCAATCTCTCTCTTTGTACAATAAAAACGAACGAAAATTCCATGAACAAAGTTTATTTCCGAAAACATTGTAAAAAAATTCACGAGGATGCTTCCTAGCCGACTAGAGCTTGGTCGTCTTAAAGTCTAATGCAATAAAAATACATGTCGAGCTGTCATCTTAGAAATGCATTCCTCTTAAGTAATATTCTGTCCATTCCACTTACTGTTTCCAGCCCTCTTGTGTTGGCGATTATCGTACAACCAACATATGCCTTAGTGGCCCCATGATCTTTGATAAGTGAAGGCCCATCAGTAACAAAAATGTCAGATTTACCGTATTTATTTATATAAATACATATATGTAAGGTAGACACGCATGTGTATTAAAACACACACACATATATATATATATATATATATATATATACATATATATATACACACATATCTATAGGTGTGTGTGTGTGTGTAAGCTATTGTGTATGAGACGACATTTGTAAATATCAGAGACATAACCTATATTAATGTAATTCTACTGTAAATAGTAAGAGGTTCATGTCAATATATATACATATTCGGACGTCAGACGAGTGCATCCTAATAAATGTACCAGTTACCATGGTAATTCGATTACAGCAGCTTAATTGAATTACTAAGTCTACTGATAAGCTTTATATATTACACACACATTTATATATATATATGTATATATAGATATAGATATAGATAGATAGAGATATATATTCATATAATATATATGTATATAGATATAGATAGATAGATATATATATATTCATATAATATATATAGAGATATAGATAAAGATATATATTCATATAATATATATAGATATAGATAAGGTTATATATTCATATAATATATATAGATAGATAGAGATATATATTCATATAATATATATAGATATAGATAGATAGAGATATATATTCATATATATATATACATATATAGATATAGATATATAGAGTTTAATTGGATTACTAAGTCTACTGATAGGTTTTACATACTACACACATATGTATATATATATATATATAGATGTAGATAGATAAATATATATATTCATATATAGAGAGAGATATATTCATAGATATAGATAGATAGAGATATATATTCATATATATATATAGAGAGAGAGAGAGAGAGATCCATATATATATATATATATATATATATATATATAGATAGATAGATAGATAGATAGATATTCATAGATAGATAGATAGATAGGTATACATATATAGATATAGATAGATAGAGATATATATTTATTAATCATGATAAATTAAGATTTAAAAAGATGAAAAGGCAGCTGACCGGTTTATTACCTCACTCAACAGAGCCAAATATCGAGGTATCGTATAATAAATATGCTATGAGAATTATAGCGAGGGGAAGAGGTAAAAAAACGAAAAATAAAAGTTCAATCAAATAGAAACAACATTAAGCCCGAAGAGATTTTCTCTTTGCTTGCAAAGAGAAGGTTTCAAGGACTAAATATAGATTGGTTCTAGGATCTTTAGATGGTAGGGAGAGTGCGACTTACTAAGTATGGAGAATAAATCTACACTAAAATTAGAGGCACAGGTGCGGTAATTTATGAGATGTTCGGCTATCGACGAACCATAAGTATTATGTAAAACGTCCGTTGGTGAATAATTTGCATTGCGAATTTTTGTGGGCACGTGTTGTTTGATCCGGATGTCTCATCTTTGTGACGTCATCCCAACGTAGTGCATACTGCAACTACATTTAAATAAATAAATAATAGAATTATTGTGATGTGGGGGAAGGATAGCTTTTTGAATAGATATCAAGATCGATCGAGAGGAAAAAACAACTCGTGTATTCGCAGCAAAATAACATTGTTGTACAGACAAAAATATTTGTTTGGCGAATCTATTGCTAATGTTACCAAGCCAAGGTAGGCGAAGGTAAATAGGGTATCTGCCTACAGAAGCTGATTTACT
>OY744518.1:155296986-155299486 GCA_963556195.1 Sepiola atlantica | reverse complement strand
GTTAAGCGGATTCCAAGGCAAAAAACAACGACAAGATCTCAATGGAGTCAAAGCAAACTGTTGTGATGTTAGGTCCAACTCTCTAAAAGTTTACCTTTTAGTTATATATATATATATATATATATATATATATATATATATATAATAAAAAAGAAGTGTGGTAAATAAATACCATCAAAGCTTGTTATAGATGCAATATGTATTTTACAAAAAAGAAAAGACAAATCGAAGACGATTTTTTTTTTCTTCTTTTTATAAACTAACATTAAGTATGTATGTAGTTTATAGTTATACAGATATTTCGCTAATAAAATTAGCTTATTCATTGTAGTTGAAAATTCCGATGTAATTGGAAAGCCCGCTTCTGTTGATGTGAGCCGGCGAGTGGGATGTTGTTTTTTTTCCTCTCTCGTATGAAATCACGCAAGCACGTGGAAGGTTATAGTTTAAAGGTTCATACTTTTTTTTTTTTTAATAAGCATCCGTTTGAAATTTAATAAAAAAGAAGTGTGGTAAATAAATACCATCAAAGCTTGTTATAGATGCAATATGTATTTTACAAAAAAGAAAAGACAAATCGAAGACGATTTTTTTTTTTTCTTCTTTTTATAAACTAACATTAAGTATGTATGTAGTTTATAGTTATACAGATATTTCGCTAATAAAATTAGCTTATTCATTGTAGTTGAAAATTCCGATGTAATTGGAAAGCCCGCTTCTGTTGATGTGAGCCGGCGAGTGGGATGTTGTTTTTTTTCCTCTCTCGTATGAAATCACGCAAGCACGTGGAAGGTTATAGTTTAAAGGTTCATACTTTTTTTTTTTTAATAAGCATCCGTTTGAAATTTAATAAAAAAGAAGTGTGGTAAATAAATACCATCAAAGCTTGTTATAGATGCAATATGTATTTTACAAAAAAGAAAAGACAAATCGAAGACGATTTTTTTTTTTCTTCTTTTTATAAACTAACATTAAGTATGTATGTAGTTTATAGTTATACAGATATTTCGCTAATAAAATTAGCTTATTCATTGTAGTTGAAAATTAAATTTCAAACGGATGCTTATTAAAAAAAAAAAAGTATGAACCATTTAAACTATAACCTTCCACGTGCTTGCGTGATTTCATACGAGAGAGGAAAAAAAACAACATCCCACTCGCCGGCTCACATCAACAGAAGCGGGCTTTCCAATTACATCGGAATTTTCAACTACAATGAATAAGCTAATTTTATTAGCGAAATATCTGTATAACTATAAACTACATACATACTTAATGTTAGTTTATAAAAAGAAGAAAAAAAAATCGTCTTCGATTTGTCTTTTCTTTTTTGTAAAATACATATTGCATCTATAACAAGCTTTGATGGTATTTATTTACCACACTTCTTTTTTATTAAATTTCAAACGGATGCTTATTAAAAAAAAAAAAAGTATGAACCTTTAAACTATATATATATATATATATATATATATATATATATATATATACATATATATAAAATATAATCTGCTTATTACATTGAGCTCTTATACCCGGATTTCCTCCTAGAATTATTTCATTATAACACAAATATATATATATATATATATATATATATATATATATATATATATTATATATTGTTAAACACAGTCTTCGTTGGGCGCGTGACAATGATAAATATAAAAAAGGTAAAGTGTCGCAGGTTGCACGTACTTCTTAAGGTCTTTAGATTGTCAACATAATACAGTGGTGATTCTCTCATTTAAGACATCACATAGAAAACGAGGAAGAATAAAGAGCAGGTTAAAAACGACCCAAACACAAAGTTATTGTCTGCACAACATTTACTTATAAAATAATGAGATAAGAGATAAACATATATAAACAAACAACAAGCAAAATAAGAGAGAGGAATGATTTTACCATTAACTAATGGTGAGAAAAATCTATGAACAAAATAATATCCAACAAATAATAAAAGAGAAAGGATTACTCACTCACAGAAAGCAGAAGGTTGTTACAAGACACCCCACGGAATGTCCCAAATCAGGCTCATCCAAGATACATACTGATCTTTTGATGGAAAAGTCATTTGCAGATATCAAGGAATCATATATATATATATATATATATATATATATATATATATATATATATATATATATATGAGTGTTATAATGTAAGTCTCTAATGAGTGCTATGCAATCTTTACATAGAATATGTATTCGTCATTTCATCGGTAGTATGATATATTTACCATCAACGGTCGGTCGATGATGATTATGTACCTTTGTATTTTTAACATGAAATAAGATTAAGACGATAGCCCTATTATTGGGTGGTGGGCATACGCTACAGCATCCATTTCATCGAGTCAGTCAATGTGACGTAACTACGATTTGTTTACAAATGGGAAACTTTCTGATTCGTCTAATATTTTATAATAGTACATGTTAAAAACATACGTATTGATTTTATACGCTCTGTCTCTAAAGTTTTTCATATTTTAAAGATT
>OY744518.1:155249486-155291986 GCA_963556195.1 Sepiola atlantica | reverse complement strand
TATCTGACAACAGTTTTGCCTCTTTCTTATGAGCCTATAATAGGATTAAAATCAAGAAAGAATGATATTAAATCTCATGTCTAGAATCCTTATTCTGATTTTGATTAAAATTCATTACATAACTGTTATTCTAGAAAATATTAAAAATTTTAGTTTTAAGAATTACGGGTTTTAATAAGAGATTGAAAGCCATTGAATCTTGTTTTATTACTGTGTGATGACTATGGATCAAATTTAATAAAATATGCCACTAATCATGTTTATGTTGTAAGCTTAAAATACGAACGAAGTAGACGATGAACATCAAGGAGGCAGAAAAACGAGGCCAATACATGAAACTTGCCAGAAAACTGAACAGACTAAGGAACATGGTGAACATTACTAGAATATAAATAATTGTATGAACACTATAAATAGCCTCGTTAAGCCTAAAACAAGACTAGGATAATTTGGAATCAAAAGGATGGCTGAGACTAAACAACGCACTGCAATGATGAAAACAACCAAAATCTTCAGAAACCTCCCCGAAAGCGTAAACGAGATAACATGACCAACAAACGGTGAACAGATATAAGTAAGTTGAGATAGACCTATCCCAAAACAACTGAACATGCTAGAAATCTTATACACTCGGTTAGCACTAGAGAAAATTGTTGGGGTAAGGAAGGGGGGTAAAACCAAAGAAATGGATCACAAACTAGACCTCCGTTGGAACCCTTTCTAGCATAACGACCGAATGTGGTAATAGTCAACAAGAAAAAAAAACATGCAAAATACTGGAATTAGCCGTCTCAGCAGATATAGAGGGACGATCAAGAAGGTCGAAAAACTCAGCAAATACATGGAGTTACCAGAGAACTAAAATAAATATGAAACAGCTCTTAAGTAAGTTTATTGTAGTAACTGGTAAATAATTTACGAAAATTAAGTATCGTTTCGTGTTCATCAAGGTTACGGAATATAAGAATTTGTATTTTACTCATTCTCTGATTTTTTTTATTCTACTATATGACACGTATATTAAAAAAAATTCTAACATCCTAATAAACGAAAGTTTACAAAATGAGACCATAATATTCGGTTCATTACTCATTTTTATAAGAATTAATACTCTAATAGTGAGTGTCGTTACGTGAATGCGATTAAAAAACAAATTAAAAATCATATTATATGCAGATAATAAAATTTTTAAATAATAGTATTTTGCTCAATTATGCACAGAGCATGGCTTATCCATTTGAGATACATTTAAATATCATCGCTCCGAATTCTTGGAAATTGCCTCCTTAGTGTAATAATAGCATTACTTAATATCAGTCACGCTTTGCCCAGCTTGATAGATGTTCATTCGAATTGATGCTCATACCCTAGGGTCATTTTATTATATTATCAAAAAGTGTTTACATTTTTACGTAAATTCCCATGATATAAACGAAATGTATACATACATAGACACACACACATATATATATATATATATATATATATATATATATATATATATATATATATATATATACTAGTAAGAAAAACCATGAACATAACATTTTGAGTTACATTAAGTAATACATTTTAAATGATCAGTAAGCGCGCATGCGGGTTCATAATATATATGTGCGTTTTTTTAATCCTAAACTACTAAAATTATCATGAATTATAGAATATATATTCTCGATAACCCGGTGAGTAGCATGGGCGCATTAACATGGTTTGGGTAAAGTTTACCATTTAGGGGGATGCAACCGAAACTGTACCATACTTCACAGATAAATAAAAACGTAAAACGTATGCTATAGTATTACTAACTAAAAATATATTATTTAATATAACTTAAAATTTTATGTAGAGCAATTCTTTTCTCTATTATTTCATTTGTATCTAATTGATTTGAAATGTTTTAGGAGGATTCGAGTTTGGTGGGGGGGGGGCGCACCCTATAAATGGCAACTATACAAAGGAAATAATGTGGCAATGATACTGACCATGTTGCCTACAATTTTTACAGTCAATAAAAGGTGTGCCTATGTATTTTCTACACACTTATATCAATAAAACGTTTCTGATTATATTAAGTATATGTAAATCTTTAGTTAAACAACCAAAATTATGAAAATATCCCAAAAAGAAAAAAACAATATTTAGTAACGCAAACATTTATTAAATCATCTATTAATATTTCGTAGCGTAACCGTTATTTCTCATGACAGCATGTAGGCGATTATAATAGTCCGCTTCGAACTTATTATATGTGTCCAGACTAATATTGTCCATTCCTCTAGAACCAATTCACTTACTTCATGCAGATATTACAGGTTTCTTCTTACAATTCTTAGTTTCAGCTCTCTCTATAAATTGTAAATCGTGTTAAGATCTGGAGATGAATCATTTTAAACCGTCTGTTGCATTTGAACGCAACGATGATTTTATAAGATTTGCCGTATTTTAGGATCGTTGACATAAGTGCCCGTCTAACATATCTCTATAATATGCTCTATTTATTTTGATTTTAATTATTTAAATATCCACTGCACTTACAGCCCGAAGACAACCCTAGTTTATTCTGGCGTGGCAATATCATTGGGCGAATATTTAGTATCATTCTTACTCCAGATAACTGACACCGAATTTATGCCGAAGTATTACATTTTTCAATTCGTCTGACGAAAATACATTTTCCAAAGTTATTTTAATACAATGGTCATTTGCAAAGTTCAGTTTAGCACAAACTTGTTTTCACTTAAGAAATGTTTTTCCTGGTGTCATATCGACGACGTGTACAACTAATTGAATTAATACACATATTTGCTCTTCTTACGTATCAACCTTCATCACGTTGTTAAGCGTAACTCGCGGCTCGTTGCAAACTTTTATCCTTACTAATCTTGACATGCGCTCTATTCTCTTTCTAGATGGATCCGAGCTTTTTTCTGGACGAATGGAATGATAGGTCTTCCAATAAAGACGTATCGTATCAACTTAAGTCAATGACATTTGTAACTACGTGCATATCTTTCTATAAACAACCCCATCTATATGAAAGCAAACAGTACGTTTACGATGGTTTTTATCAAGTATTATATCTTTCTAAATGTTGGCAAGGTTTCTAGGATGGTTGACAGAAAACAAATGACACAATACCAAAGCAAAGACATACAGCAGTAGTTTCCAGCATTTTCGCAGGCGATCCCAATCATTTACATCAAGAAATAACCAAGACCGGTCTAGTTTTAAGTATATGTATATATATTATTATATTTTACTATTTGTTGGTTGTATAAGTAAAGGACAAGTATATTGAATAAACTCAAGGGGAATTAAGAGGAGGGTAAGGTGTGTCGTTAGGGTTAGTGTTTATCTTTTTTTCTTTTAAATGGCTATATACTTTTCTTTTTAATTTCACAAAATCGTTAGTGTATTTCTATTACTTATTATATCCAAAAACTTATTGATAGATTTACATTATATTTTCCCATGTGTAATTTGTTCTATTCATCAACGTGTGCTTTACCTGTGCCATTAGAACCTAAATTAATTAAGATAACTACAATATTGTGCAGAGTATCATTTATATACGTGTGCATTACTACTATAAATTTCTCTTTATCTGAAGCAAAATTACACAAAAGATTTGACTGCGTGATAAACAAAGTAAAACTGTTAGTGTGTATGTCAATGCAATCGAATTACTTATCATGAGTTATTCATAGTTTTTTTTTAAATTTAAACTCATTCGTCTGGTTTGTTAAAACCGTGCGTCAACGAAATATTATAATGTCTGACAAGGTATTATATCCGAAGAACAGTATTACTCCCAGCACCAGAGTTGTAGCTGTTATTTTAGGATAATAAGTGAGCGACGTTAGGTATAAATAGATGTGAATGCGACTGACAACGGTATTAATTACCGGTTGATAATTAAGTAACCGAAAGTATTAAGTCGCAGGCTAACCTGGTTAAGATATTTCAGTAATCTTTAGTTATCCATTTAATATATCGATAAGAATCTGTCGAGATGAGTGCTCTAAGCTCCGCAGAAAGCGTTGCATTATACATTACTTTGCTCATATATATTAAGTACAAACGACAACTACTTTAAATCTTATGATTTGTTATATTCAATGTACAGAGTGTTGCATCAAAATTTGACATTTGAGTAAAAGTAAACGAAATCAAAAAGGGCGTGATCAAATCCTGGCTTGACGAGGTCGCTGCCTGACTCCCCTTCCTCTTCTAGTAGGACTCCGTTTCTGCACACAAGCCCTAGCCGACCCAGGCATAGCTGCTCAACAATGTGGCTCCCCACTGGTCGCCGGACATCCAACCGCTGTCTGCACCCGTCTGCAACCCCCTTTCCTCTGGGATGTGCACGAAGTCAAGACCAAAAAGCACGCTTACAACACGGTCGACTCTCTGAAGGATGCCATTATGGAGGCGTTGACCACTATTGACAAGGACATGGTCGTCAAAGCCTCTGACTGATTTCCCGGCTGACTTGAGATGGGTGTCTCCGCTTGCGGAGGTTATATTGAAAAATAATGTAATGTGTAACTCTAACTTTTGCTAAATAAACTGCCGGGTCTCTGCATATACAGCTTTGTGTTGCCTATTTTGTTTTTGTTTTGTCAAAAGTCGCATTTAGCTGAAACACCCGTTAGTTAACAATAATATAATTACTTTAGAGGCTGCCTCCTTTCTTAATATGCTACGTTACAATTAGACGCAACATATTTTTAAATCATATAATAATTCATTAATTCAACTAGCAATAATGAACCCTCTCCGGTTGCATATGTTTGATAGTATTTATGACAAACACAATCATCGTTCACTGCTGCTCAAGGGAGGAGGCAATGTCTTAGTGGTTAGCAGTGGTTCACGAAAAACGGACATAAAGTGCATTACATTAAAGGAGGAGTTAATGCCTGCGACGAAAACAGAAAGGATAATATACTACTACTCCTCTGAATTCAGCATTGCAAAATATAACATTAGTCTGAAATAGTATGATAAACTCAACGAGGCATTAAAATATAGTAATGTTATAATTCCAGCTTTATATATAGGAGTAATAATATAGATTCGGTTTTTGACAGACAGATACACAATCCCTATTTTAAACAGATAATGTGATAGTTTCGGCTTCAGATACAGGAGCAATAGTATAGTCTTCAAACAGACAAGTACAAAATATCCATTAATAATAAATGATAGTATAGGTTCGGCTTCAGATAAAGGAGCAATAGTATAATTACGGCTTCAGACAAACATATTCTATATCTGCATTAGTAATATATATATATATATATATATATATATATATATATATATATATATATATATATATATATATATGTATATATATATATATCTATATATATATATATATATATATATATATATGATAGCTTTAATAACGAAATATCACTCCTGTTCTGACGTCATTATCAACAGTAATTATACAGACACGTAATACAAAATAAACGAATCGGTAATACCTGGTGTGGTATTTAGCCTTTGGTGCGATATACCGGTATCCTCCGAAAGAGGAAGTTTACAGAGAATATCAAATTCACAAGCGGTCCTCAGCCACATGTATATCCCGGGCATGGGTGCTGGGCAGGCTGCACGTGGCTTAACTTCGGTGATCCAATGAGAACCGGTGAATCAACGCGATTATGCAGTAGTGACATGATGCTCGTAAGATATAATAGGTTAATCAATTCTTCTCGGAAATGTTAATCTATTTTTCTTGCACCACTTGATCAAATCTACATTCGCCCATTGGCGTTAAAAAATTCAAGGATTAAGGATGTTGTTATAGGTTATCTATCCTGAATATATTTCAAACGTCGTTACGCACGTAGATGTGAAATATTAAGTTAGGCTGATATAATCAACGCAGCAATCGTTTGGCTTCTTCAATCGTAGGCGAAAGAGTTTACGCGAATTAAACCTTTAGGGAAATCAAAAGGCGATCGTTATCAACGCATGGCTTCTTCTCATTTTAATGTGCAGACAGAGGCGGACACTTTTGGGGATTACTAAATTAAGACAACCCTCTTTAAGTATGACGATTTAATAAAAATAAACTTATACACTACAACCGAATTTCCCTGGCCGAATATTTAAATGATATAACACAATTAATGGCGTTTTTTTTCGATCATCGTCAGCGCTTAACTCTGAATTTAATTAGAAAAGTTCATCTGATTTGCTACAAATAATATTTGTTAAAAATTAAAGTGTGCAGGGAGATACCAAATGATTTGATATTCTGAATAAGACCACGTGACGTTTGATAAAGGTACTATTGAAATTGTCAGTTCAGTCTGTATATATGAGTAACAATACTGTCCTTTGGATGCAAGTGTTGATCCTCTCTGCCCTCATAGCCACTTACATAAGGATATGCTAATAAAAGATCGTATTGAAAGTATGAAGAAATACACAAGCCTGCGTCAGCTTCTTGATGTATGCTCAATAAACGTATATTGTAAAAAGCTATTGAATTGAAATATATTAAGATCCTATATTAAAGATCTAATAACGTAAATATAAACAGATATGGTACGCCCTAATACTTGTGAAATGAAAAGAAATGTCACATTCTCGGGAGGGAAAACGCAGAATTAGAAAATGTACACGTGACTTGTCGTTTACTTTTTCTCAAATGTCAGATTTTGATGCAACAATCTGTAAATTAAATACAAAAAATCATAAGATTTAAAGTAGTTGTCGTTTGTACTTAATATATATGAGCGAAGTAATGTATAATGCAACGCTTTCTGCGGAGCTTAGAGCACTCATCTCGATTCTTGTCGATATATTAAATGGATAACTAAAGATTACTGACATATCATAACTAGGTTAGCCTGCGACTTAATACTTTCGGTTACTTTATTATCAACCGGTAATTAATACCGCTGTCAGTCGCATTCACGTCTATTTATACCTAATCTCGCTCACTTATTATCCAAAAATAACAGCTACAACTCTGGTGCTGGAAGTAATACTGTTCTTCGGATATAATACTTTGTCAGACATTATAATATTACGTTGACGCACGGTTTTAACAACCCAGACGAATGAGTTTAAATTAAAAAAACTATGAATAACTCATGATAAGTAATTCAGTTGCATTGACATACACACTAACAGTTTTACTTTGTTTATCACGCAGTCAAATCTTTTGTTTAATTTTGCTTCAGATAAAGAGAAATTTAAAGCAGTAATGCACACGTATATGAATGATACCCTGCACAATATTGTAATTATCTCCATTAATTTAGGTTATAATGGCACAGGTAAAGCACACGTTGATGAATAGAACACATTATTCATGGGAAAATATAATGTAAATCTATCAATAAGTTCATCAAAATCTAGGATATAATACGTAAAAGGAATACACTAACGATTTTGTGAAATTAAAAAGAAAAGTATATAGCCATTTAAAAGAAAAAAAGATAAACACTAACTCTAACTCCAAATCTAACGACACACCTTACCCTCCTCTTAATTGCCCCTGAGTGTATTCAATACACTTGTCCTTTACTTATACAACCAACGAATAGTTGAATATAATAATATATATATATATATATATATATATATATATATATATATATATATATATATATATACTTAAAACTAGACCGGTCTTGGTTATTTCTTGATGAAAATGATTCGGATCGCCTGCGAAAATGTTGGAAACTACTGCTGTATGTGTTTGCTTTTGTATTGTGTCATTTTGTTTTCTGTCACCCATCCTTTAAACCTTGCCAACATTTAGAAATACATAATACTTGATAAAAGCCATCGTAAACGTACTGTTGGCTTTCATAAAGATTGGGTTGTTTATAGAAAGATATGCACGTAGTTACAAATGTCATTGAGTTAAGTTGATACGATACGTCTTTATTGGAAGACCTATCATTCCATTCATCCAGAAAAAAGCTCGGATCCATCTAGAAAAAGAATAGAGCGCATGTCAAGATTAGTAAGGATAAAAGTTTGCAACGAGCCCCGAGTTACGCTTAACAACGTGATGAAGGTTGATACGTAAGTAGAGCAAATATGTGTATTAATTCAATTAGTTGTACACGTCGTCGATATGACACCAGGAAAAACATTCCTTAAGTGAAAACACGTTTGTGCTAAACTGGACTTTGCAAATGATCATTGTATTAACATAACTTTGGAAAATGTATTTTCGTCAGACGAATTGAAAAATGTAATACTTCGGCAGAAATGCTGTGTCAGTTATCTGGAGAAAGAATGATTCTAAATATTCGCCCAATGATATTGCCACGCCAGAATAAACTAGGGTTGTCTTCGGGCTGTAAGTGCAGTGGATATTTAAATAATTAAAATCCAAATAAATAAAGCATATTATAGAGATATGTTAGACGGACACTTATGTCAACGATCCTAAAATACGGCAAATCTTATAAAATCATCGTTTCGTTCAAATACAACGGACGGTTTAAAATGATTCATCTCCAGATCTCAACACGATTTACAATTGATAGAGAGAGCTGAAACTAAGAATAGTAAGAAGAAACCTGTAATATCTGCATGAAGTAAGTGAATTGGTTCTAGAGGAATGGACAATATTAGTCTGGACACATATAATAAGTTCGAAGCGGACTATTATTATCGTCCACATGCTGTCATGAGAAATAACGGTTACGCTACAAAATATTAATAGATGATTTAACAAATGTTTGCGTTACTAAATTTTTTTTTTCTTCTTGGGATATTTTCATAATTTTGGTTGTTTAACTAAAGATTTACATATACTTAATATAATCAGAAACGTTTTACTGATATAAGTGTGTAAAAAAATACATAGGCACACCTTTTATGGACTGTAAAAATTGTAGGCAACATTGTCAGTATCATTGCCACATTATTTCCTTTGTATAGTTCGCCATTTATAGGGTGCGACCACCAAACTTGAATCCTTCTGAAAACATTTCAAATCAATTAGATACAAATGAAATAATAGAGAAAAGAATTGCTCTACATAAAATGTTGAGTTATATTAAGTAAAATATGTTTAGTTAGTAATACTATAGCATTAGTTTTACATTTTTATGTTTTCATTTCTTTGTGGGGTATAGTACGGTTACGGTGGCATCCCCCTAAATGGTAAACTTTACCCAAACCTTGCTAGAAAACTGAACAGACGAAGGAACATGGTGAACATGCTACACACCGGGTTATCGAGAATATATATTCCATAATTCATAATAACTTTAATAGTTTAGGATTTAAAAAAACACACATACATATTATGAACGCGCACGCGCGCCCACTGATCATGTATGTATACATTTCGTTAAATCATCGGAATTTCAGTAAAAACGTAAACACTTTTTGATAATATAATAAAATGACCCTAGGGTATTAGCATCAATTCGAATGAACATCTATCAAGCAGAGCAAAGCGTGACTGATGTTAAGCAATGCTATTCTTACACTAAGGAGGCAATATCAAAAATTCGGAGCGATGATATTTAAATGTATCTCAAATTGATAAGCCATGCTCTATGCATAATTGATGCAAAACATAATTATTTAAAAAAATTATTATCTGCATATAAATGATTTTTAATTTGTTTTTTAATCGCATTAACGTAACAACAATCATTATTAGAGTATTTATTCTAATAAAAATGTTTAATGAACCGAATATTATGGTCTCATTTTGTAAAATTTCGTTCATTAGGATGTTAGAATTATTTACATAGTAGAATTTAAAAAATCAGAGAATGGATAAATTACTTATTCTTATATTCCGTAACCTTAATGAACACGAAACGATACTTGATTTTCGTAAATTATTTACCAATTACTACAATAAACTTACTTAAGAGCTGTTTCATATTTATTTTAGTTCCCTGGTAACTACATGTATTTGCTCAGTTTTTCGACCTACTTGATCGTCCCTCTATATCTGCTGAAACGGCTAATTCCAGTATTTTGCATGTTTTTTCTTCTTGTTGACTATTACCACATTCGGTCGTTCTGCTAGAATGGGTTCCAACGGAGGTCTAGTTGTGATCCATTTCTTTGGTTTTACCTCCCTTCCTTACCCCAACAATTTTCTCTAGTGCCAACCGAGTGTATAAGATTTCTGGAATGTTCAGTTGTTTCGGGATAGTTCTATCTCAACTTACGTATATCTGTTCACCGTTGGTTGGTCATGCTATCTCGTTTACGCTTTTGGGGAGGTTTCTGAAGATTTTGGTTGTTTTCATCATTGCAATGCGTTTTTTAGTCTCAGCCATCCTTTGGATTCCAAATTATCCTAGTCTTGTTTTAGGCTTAACGAGGCTATCTATAGTGTTCCTACAATTATTGATATTCTAGTAATGTTCACCATGTTCCTTAGTCTGTTCCGTTTTCTGGCAAGTTTCATGTATTGGCTTCGTTTTTCTGCCTCCTTGATCTTCACTGTCTACTTCGTTCGTATTTAAGCTTACAACATAATCATGATTAGTGGCATATTTTATTAAATTTGATCCATAGTCATCACACAGTAATTAAACAAGATTCAATGGCTTTCCATTTCTTCTCAAAACCCGTAATTATAAAAACTAAAATGTTAAATAGTTTCTAGAATAACTGTTATGTAATGAATTGTAATCAAAATCAGAATAAGGATTCTAGTCATGAGATTTAATATCATTTTTTCTTGATTTTTATCCTCTTATGGGCTCATAAGAAAGAGGCAAAACTGTTGTCAGATAAACATATATGAATTTTTACAACATTTGGAGAATAAAGAAAAGAAAAGCGTAAAATGATGGATGGAAATGCCATTTAACAAAAAGTGGTACTTCCTGATATAAACTAATAACTGAACATCAGTTTTATATATGTATGTATTCATGTATGTATGTATATATATATATCATGTTGAAAACAAAGTAATGTCGTATTTTTTACTTCATCAATTTGCAGCCTCCTAAGTTGCACACAGTTTTAAATTTTTGGGTTAATTGGTGTCCTTATATCTTGCTATGCTTTTCAGATATACTAATAAGTTGCCAAATATTAAGTTTAAAGGTTTCAGCCGTCAAAAAATGGATATTAGTGAGGAGCATGTGAGACATTGCATCATCTATGAATTACATAAAAGGAAACTCAGCTGCAGAAGTTACAAGGAATATTGGAACTGTCTTTGGGATAAATGTTCTGAATAATCGTAAATGTAAACCGTGGTTTGCAAAACAAATTGAGACTTTAACCTGTCAGATCTGCGACGGTCGGGAAGGCAAACATATATTGATGAAGACGCCATTAAAGACGGTGTGGAGGCCGATCCAATATTAACCAGCAGAGAATTGACTTAGTAATTCAATACAACCCATACTACAATTATTTCATGTCTGCACGAGTTAGGAGAAGTTTCAAAACTTGGACTCTGGGTTCCCCACGATTAGACCGACGTTTAACAAAATAAAAGATTGACTGTTTTCACATCTTTGCTTTCCAGGAACAATTGAGAACGATTTTAACAAAGAATTGTGACGAGAGATGAAAGATGGGTTGTTTACATTAATACCCAATGCAAAAGACAATGGTTAGACCGAAAACAAAGCCCATAGCATGTTCCAAAACAAGGACTACACACAAAGAAGGTTAATTCTCTTTATGGTGGGGTATGAGAGGGCTGATACATTATGAGTTACTAGAGCCTAATGAAACAATCTCAACAGTAAATATTGTTCACTACTGGATGATCTAATAATTGCTGGATCAAAAATACGACCAGCATTACTTTATAGGAATGGTGTTGAAGCAAAACTTCCCCAGGAAAAAGTAATGTGTTTCAATTGTAAAATGTTGCCTCCTCCGCCTTATTCAACTGACATTGCTTCGACCGACTACCATCTTTCCCGGTCGTTCCAGCATAACTTAAACAAGTAAATGTATGAAAATGACGACCAACTCAAAAATAAACTAAATTTGTTTTTCTCTCAAAATTCAGATAATTCTTTTCAAGAAAGTATCACAAAGCAAGTTGATCGTTGTATAGAGTCATAGAAAATAAAGGAAAGTATTGTAAAGATTTAAACTACTGTGAATGTTTCAGATGAAATAAATGTGTTGGACACAAACGACATTACTTTCTTTCCAATCTGATATTTAAATTAAATTAGAAAATAGGTAATAAGATTGGAAATTAAGGGACAGGATCTTTCTCTCGACACGATATTAACAAAGTTATATGTAATAATAAAGGCAATTTCATCTAGATGGGTCCACTGATCATGAAATTACTTGTCTCAACATTTGTCATTAAATCACTTTACTGAGTTTAAACTGCGTTCGATCTGTGTTTAACTGTTCGAGCAATTTACACAGATTAAATGAGATATATAAAATGCACTAATGTGAATTTCTTTCAGCAGAATTCAATTGTTTCTGGCCGGGATCATTCCAAATATTTATATAATATATTATGTTATGTTAAATGTTCTTCATTATTTATTTCTGTTTTGTTTTCTTAACTCGCTTTTCTTGTTATTTTGCTGCTAATTACTCGGTTGTTAAAGGGAGAGAAACGTTCACAAATTGATTCCCATGTTAGACACCATGTAGATTTGTATATGTTTTGTGCTTATAGATTCACCTTGGAGATAATCAGCGAGATAGAGAAATAGAGAAACACGATTAAACATCAAGAGAACCAATATGTGAGTTCAGAAAAAAACGTCCAGGATTGGCGAAGTATGTTAAAATGTTGGATAATCAACAGAAGTAATAAAACGATGGTTCGAATTAATTTATTAAAAGAATTTAGTTTTTTATTATTAATATCATTTTAGTTAAAATCGCTGTAAACAAAAACGAAACTGTTTTATTAGTCTTATAAACAATGAATGGTACTTTTTACTTTCAATATGACTAAGTATACCCGTAAAATTTGAACTATTTTTTAATAAAAATCTTTACTATAGTTTCCTTGTCTTCATGTCTGTAACGAAAACTCGCAATAGTATTTAAAAAAACATAACTCTAAATGAAACTGACCATTATATTTAATTACACAGATACATTAATATGATGACCGGTGTTATTAAACAATCTGTTTATTTTATATATTTATGTTACAAAAAACAAAATCTCCATTAGAGTAAAACATTACCCTTTTTAATGGGATTAATGGTATAATGTATGGGATCCAAACCGGGTTAGGAACATATGTATAGAATCTTGTCAAATGAATTTTCATATGAAATTTAACACTTAGACACATGTTGACTCCAAAGGTAAAATATTGCAAAGAAGTATTGGCTCATTTTTTCGTTATAACATAATTATTCGGTTTTATTTATATACAAATTTGTAAAGCCCATTAACAATAATAATAATAATAATAATAATAATAATAATAATAATAATAATACCCTCCCAATGAACAATACGGGAAGCACCGAAACTAAAAACAAAAAGACAAGAAAAAAGTTTGAAGAAAAACAGCTAAATGGACGTTTCATAGGAATAGCAAGAGAAGAGACCAACTAACATTCCTGGGCATGGCTAAAAAAGGGCACTCGAACAGGGAAACGGATTCTCTACTGACAGCTGCACAGAATAATGCGATTAGAACTATCTACATTAAAGATAAAATTAATGAAACCCAGGAAAAAAGTAAATGCAAATTGTGTCAACAAAGAGACGAAACAGTAAGCTACATAATAAATGAATGCTGCAAACTAGTCCAAAAAAATACAAAAACAGACACGACTGCGTGTGGAAAGCAGTACACTGGGTACTATGCAAACGACTACATTTCTAACACTCGGATAAATGGTACAAACACAGACCAGAGACAATTCTAGAAAAATGAAAATCACAAAATCCTCTTGGGCATGGAGATACAAACAGATAAACTCATACAAGCAAGGAAACCGGATGTCATAATAGTCAACAAGAAGGAAAAATCCTGCGAAATCGTATTTTTTACCGTTGGTAAATTCCAACCACAACGGCTCTACAATTCATGTTATAACCTTCCCTTACCAACTCTCTTTTTATATTCTCTTTATTTCGCTATTATATGTATGTGATCTTTCAAACTGTCTCTCATGTGATACTGTGAGTTCTTCAACGATACGAATCACGCTTCTCTCTGACTATAGATGATTATCTGGTCTTTGTCACTTAAAACATACTATCTTGAGATTGGTATTGTGTCAGTCGTGAAGATATGTGGTCATTAGCCATTCATACTCTTAGAATGCCGAGGCTGGTCAGAAATACCTGACCAGCTGTTATATCAACACCGATTTACTTCTCTCCTATTTAGCTATTTGATGGTTTATCTTGTTATATTTTGGTTTCCATGTTTGTCGTCCATTAACACTGTCTTCTCTGAAAAATCTCTATTGTTCGGATTTTATATGTTCATACGGAATGAGTAGAATCATTTTTTTTCTTCCATTTATTGATGGTCGGAATTGACTGAAGAGGTTGTAAATGGAGTATACTACAAAGCTCAATCAAGATGACGCCATGTTCTAATTGTAATTCTATGTAAGGGTTATTTGTAATTACTCTTTTCCTTAATGGTATTGTTAGACTCATTTCTATGAGTCTTTTGCATTTGTTACTGAATGACCAGGTATCGACGATCATCTCGGAGCTTTGGAAAATATTCGAACGATTATGATTTTCAGTCCAGTTCCCTCTGTGCGAGCACGATGACTTCTTTTAGGGATATACAATTGTTTACCATATTTGACAGCTTCTCATACCTTCGAGCCAAATGAACAATAACATAATAAAAAACAAATTAATAAAAAAAAATTCCTTTAGTAATCACTCTTCCTTGCTATATAATTTAAAACGCATATCAAGTAGACGTTTTATTAGTAATATATATCATTAAAAGATATTTTCAACAGTTCGGTAAAAGAAAATAAGTGACATCTTGCTAACTAAATTGGAAATATATATTTAACGTTTCAACGATTTTTTCAGTTGCGTTAAGATCTATAAATAAATATAGGATGTGCGTTTTGGAGGACCAGGTCCAATATTAAACCGCAGTAAAGTATTAAGATAGTATTCTTCATTATAATAATTGTATATCTGAAAGTATATCAAGCTCAGGGCGTGTGTAAGATATGCTGTCTTGATTCGTCTTTCTTTCGTTTTCAAGAAGTTGCTTTTATTTAATGTATATAAACACACACACACACATATATATATATATTTATATATATATACATATATATGTATATATATATATATGTATATATATGTATATATATATATGTATATATATATATGTATATATATATATATATATATATATATATATATATATATATATATATATATATATATATATATATATTAGCCTGAGGATTCCCCCGGGGATGAAACGCGGGAACCTCTGTGTAGCTTAATTGCCATAAATATATTTTCATAGCTTACTACATATATATATATATATATATATATATATATATATATATACTAGTAGGAAGACACGGCGTTGTTCAGGATGGAATGAGGATAACAACTATGTACTTTTTCACTATGCTCATAACACTATATTACTTTCTTTGTTTTTACTGCCCCTTTTCCCTTTTCGTCCCCTAATATAGTCGTAAGAAGCTGAAATGTTGAAAAACTCTCGGAATTAGTGTCTGATATATATATGGTTTTAAATTACAATGAAACTGGACATACGTTTGTGAGGTTTTAAGGAGATTCTGCCGACATGCGTCAATTAGTGGGGGCACGGAGATATCCGACACATAGTGAGTAACGTAGAGATTTGGGGCCACTTCAATTTTCTCCCCCAGATCAGTTAATACACATGATATTACTTCAACCCAAATAGGATATATTTGAAGTCTTAAAAGAAGGTTTGGCACCCATAGCTCCCTTAGGTACGGAAAGCACTTTGAGATTTGGGATCACTTCCATAGTCTTCCCCAGAAATATTATACGTATATTTTAAAATGTCATGAAAATAAGATATATTCAAAATGTAAAGAGGGTTATGTCCTTATAGCTCCCTTAGGGTAGACATAGTGATTCGTGAACACTTCTAATTGTATTTCCCGGTAAATGTTACATAGGAATACACTTTTAAATGTTATGTAGGTTCTCTTACCTTTTTTTTCTATAGGGGACACATAAACATCACATACACAAAGACATAGAGTTTTATAAACAACACACACACACAGATATATATATATATATATATATGTATATATATATATATATATATATTTATAACACACACACACACATATATTGCCACCCACCCAGCGCTTCAAATTGTGTGATTTTTCAAAGTATCCTTTCCACGCCGACCACGTGGCACACAGCCATATCAACACTTTTCTCTCTTCGTCATAACAACTAGACGGATTTCAACTTGGCCACGAGAATGTCTCAACCAAGAGGAAAAAAGAAAAAAAAGAAAAAGAAAAAATATTCTTCTGAAGATTGTAGATTTACCGAAAGTACTCAAGTTCATAAGAAAATTAAAAAAAAATGTTTTTAAGATGAATAAATAATTTATTTTTAAAAACAAATAATCTGCGTTGTGCAAGGTTTTCTAAATATTTTATTAAAAAAATATCTTCGATATTATTGCCACCCACCCAGCGCTTCAAATTGTGTGACTTTTCAAAGTACACACACACACACACACACATATATATATATATATATATATATATATATATATATATATATATATACAGAGTATGTAAAAAATGAATTTGAGATTTTTTTAATATTCTTTCATTTCAGAACAATTTGAAGTATTTAATAACAGCAAAGTTGAACGGATATCTGTGTTTGTGTAGAGTTTGAGAGCTTTAGACCATGGATGACTGAAAAGCATCAGAATAAGTGACCTACATCATGAACCATTCAAAGCCGGATTCAATAGTTCGACAGTCTTCGATGCACCTCACTACGCCTTGAATATCTTGAAAGCCGTGGAGAATTGCGACGGGGATGTAGAAACGTGGCTCGCAGAAAGGATCAGAGAAGGTTTTCTGACTCTGTCCGCGAAAGAAATCGTTGAAAATCTGCAAGGAAGTGTGGCAACATCCAGGCAAGTCAATGCGGCCCTTGGCGAGAGAGATAGGCGTCAAAGTGATAGTTATAATGAAGCGCTTAACGAGGATCTACAGTATTCATGTATATATACATAATAAATATATATATATATAATATATATATATATATAATATATATATATATATATATATATTATATATATATATGTATATATATTATCGACAATAACTGAAGTTAGATTTTAAGACAATCTGTCACTTCATAATCAACATTATAGTTTTCAGAACACACATCACACCTCAAAGTCTACTTGCTACATATCACCATCGTGTAAATATACATGTGGGCGAAAGTAAAATGAATAAAACTGGTTTACGAAGTAATATTGAATGTTTCGTCATGACACGTATTCAGACTATCCCAGCAGCTATAATTTACTTATATCTATCAACCAACTAACTATTTAAATAAAATTATATCATCATTTCTTATTATTAATAGTTAATTGGTATTGATTATTAAGAAACATGATGTTAACTTTATTACCCTGTCTGTCCGGACAGGAGTATTATTCACGATTATCTACACACGAACATAAACAAACACGAGAACATATACTCATATACACAAACATATATATGTATATATATATACACACATACATATATATATATATATATATATATATATATATATATATACATATATATGAAGACAAAGAGAGAGAGAGAGATAAAGATAGAGGTAGAGAAAGAGAGAGAAGGTGGGTATTATGAAAAAGATTAACGACAAGAGGGCAAATGTTTGAAGAAAGAAAACTATTATCAGAAAACGCTCGTAAAAAACACGAACTTACGCACACACATATGTGTATATAAGTAGATCCATATATATATATATATATATTTATATATATATATGTATATATATATATGTCTCTCTCTATATATTTATCTATCTCTCTCTCTATATATATATATATGTCTCTCTCTCTCTATATATATATACATAAATATATATATATATGTCTCTCTCTCTATATATATAAATATATATATGTATCTCTCTCTATATATATATAAATATATATATATGTCTCTCTCTCTATATATATAAATATATATATATATATATGTCTCTCTCTCTATATATATAAATATATGTATATATATGTGTCTCTCTATCTATATATATATAAATATATGTATATATATATGTCTTTCTCTCACTCTCTCTCTTTCTCTCTCTCCCTCTCTCTCTCTCTCTCTCTCTCTCTCTCTCTCTCTATATATATATATATATATATATATATATATATATATATATATATATATATATATATATATATTAGAAGAATACCGGTTTGTAAGCAATAAATATAACATTAGTTTTAATTTATTTTGTGTTTTCATTCGTTTGGTGGAGGGGATAAGTCGGTTTCTGTGGCACACACCTTAACTTTTAAAAGAAAAAAATAGTGTGCCTAATTGACTCGCCCTGTTTCCTAGAATACATAGTCTTTACTCATGATAATAAGTACATTTTTTAATAGTTGTCTAAACACACAGCTATTATTGACACACACGCGCTCACCGATCATTTAAAATATGGATTACTTAATGTAACCGAAAATTTAATTTATGACAATAATTTACTCTATTAAATATTTTGTATCTATTTTATTTTTAAAGCTGTTTTGGGGTGGGTTCGAGTTTGCGTAGGCGCACGCCATAAATAGTAATTCTTACAAAAAAGTAATGTGTCCACGTTACTCACCGATTTTCTGATAATATATATTCTAAAATGCATAAAGATCGCTTTTTAAAAAAAACTTAATACTCCCTGAATATTAACATTTACAAAATAAAGAAATGCTATGTAACTCACCGTGTTGCCTAGAATATGTATCCCAAATTTATAATGGCCCACTCTTATCAAAGTATTTATATATAAATATATAAATTAATAAATGCGAACGGTGGGCTAATTTGTCTAACGAACGATGAAGTCAAAACGCTCTCTTTCATGTTAATTCAATGTTACACAATTAACGGGAAATCATTTTTATATACTGCACATATGGACCTTGTGTTTACTTTTGCAGCCGCATAACTGTCGCTTCTCTTATTGTGTCCCGTAGTCCTCACATTCCATGCGCGATGTTTCTCACAAGATAGGACGAATTGCTGTTTTCTGGGTCGGAATCTATCCCCCTAGCAGTTATCCTTATCTAGTTTTTTTAACCTTAAAGTGGGATTTTATTTAGCTCCTTAAAGCAAATAGCTTCATGCCTTGTCTCTCTCTCTCTCTCTTTCTCTCTCTCTAATATATATATATATATATATATATATATATATATATATATATATATATATATATATATATTTATTAAACCCCAATTAAGCATAAATAATTCCAAGGTAATTTACGTTGGTTCGTGTACACATACGCTGCGTAAACGTGACCGGAAGATATCATTTAGATTTATAAATAACTATTTAAATGTTAAACGTTTTTCATTAAATCGTTTTACTTAACATTCTTACTACTACTACTACTACTACTACTACTACTACTACTACTACTAGTAATACTAATATCAATATCAACAAAATTATTGCATACATATAAGAACATTGGAGATCAAAATTATAAATGAATTGTGCAGAATATTGACCTATTAGGGACTGCTCATAAAATTATCATGCAAATGAAATATTTGGATAAGTGTGTGTTTGGCAGTATTCCGTTGGGTATATATGGGGTATTTGAAAATATTTTAATGTATAATTGAATTAAATAAGCCTCAGGTGTTTATTATAAATATAGTTAAGATAAGTGGGAAGAATCGCATTTATTCCTTTATCTATCTCTCACTCTCTCTTTCTCTCTCTCTCTCTCTCTCTCTCTCTCTCTATATATATATATATATATATATATATATATATATATATATATATATATATGAATATATATATATATATGGTCTGAAATATTCGAGGCTTGAAAATACTAAACACCTTACGCTGTTAGTCTTCTGTCTATGTGTGCAATGAGAGAAAAATAACAATTACTATGATAATTTCATTTTATGTCTAGACTGAAATTAATTATGAGTTATTTCTGATGTTGAGCATTTAGCTATGATCAATAATTGTGTATGTTATTCATATATAGCAAGTATATGAGTATACAGCAATCACTAAACCATCAAAGCTAGAGTTGATTATATCGATATATTCATCGTGGAAAACATGACTAACAACCTCCCCATAAGATACGTGGAAATTGCACAGCTGTATAGCGCGCCATCTTTCGGAAACTGAGCCGAATTTTGAAATATTCATTGTTTAAATATATTGTACAGTTGTTTTTTCAGACTATATTTCCGGAAAGTAAAAATCCCTCTATCTTCACGCTTCAGGTTTAAATTGAGTCTCCTTAATGGTCTAGGATATATATATATATATATATATATATATATATATATATATATATATATATATATATATGGAAAGGGAGAGAGAGAGATAATTCGGCAAATTATAAAATGTATGACATAGTTAATTTAATTTTTTAATATTATAATGAAGCTCGGAAAACAAACACTAAACGTTTCTATCTATGTGTACGCACGTTTCGAAAATCATTTTATTATCACTATTGCATCAGTTATTATGTAGTGATAAAATGATTTTTTACGCTTACATATAGATAAACAGAGGTAAGTGTTTATTTTTGGAGCTTCATCACAATATTTAAAAATTATTAAAATGATGTCATAAATTTATAATATACTGAATTATAATATCAAAGTTATGTTTAATATAACCTGTTAACTATTCTGCTTATTTTATCTGAAGGATTTAATATATCCTGAGCATTCACCAGATCTAAATTGTTGATAAATACATTATATCTTATTTGATCTCCTGGGAATATCGATTTAGTACAAACAACAGGGGCGTTCTAATAGAGAAAATACGCCAAGCGCATTTATATACAAAAATGACAGGATCAGAACTAAGCCAATGCGTGAGAATATCCTTTGAAGCCTATATCCATTTATCTACTGAAATCTAAAGTTTATAGATAAATCTCATTTGTAGAGAGAGATGTATATATATAGTATACAATATACTTCTTGAAAGATACATAGACTTTTTTGTGTTTTTTATCATTTCATTAATCACGGGAACGTAGGAAAATTACGTATCCACATCATTACCTGCTTGTTTGGTGTCTCTCCTCGGCTGCCTTATTTGAATAACGATGTATAACAACATCTCTAGCTGAACACATATGTGTTTCAATCAATCAGAGTGTTGTATTACCCAAGCACATTTTCATTCATTAACGATAATGTGTTAAAACCACAAATACTGTAGATATGCATAACCTTAAAGTCAGATCCAACTGGAAATTGATGTGCGATGAAAACAATATTTCGAGAAAGAGGATTGGGTTTCATAAAATAATATTTTATGTATATATTTTTATTTAATATTTACTTAAACAGTGTTCAATAAATGAGTACAGCTGAGTAGTATTATAATATAATGATGATTCACTGTTTATTGCAGATTTAGTCAGACATCTTTTCTGACAACAATATAGGTTGTTTATTTCCATAAGTTGTTAGTGCATTTAACGGCATATACACCTATTCGAGTGTGTCTAATGCCGGAAAATACTACTAAACAGAAACGATTGTAAAATATATATTTAAATGATTGCTTTTGCAAGAGCATTGGTACGTCAATGCCCACAAATAGACCGCATAAAAAGTTTGAATGCAACACGTGATAAATCCCATTCCTTAAATCCCATCCCTATAAATCCCATTCTTTTAAAGAAAGTATACAATTCAAGGACGAATATATGAAATCTGAACTGACTAAAAGCTTATTTTAATTCAGAGAAAAATAATTCTGCCGATATCACATCATGTAAAACCTGATTGGAAGATTGTTGAAAAGGAACACTTTTTCTGTTGATTGCTTCGTAATTTTCAAAATGGCGTTTATCAAATTTTACATTCGAAGTCTTCAAATAGTATTGCAATTTTACATTGCTGATTCCATCACGGTGTCCACTTCATACGATTAATTAAACACAAGTTGATATTTATGTTCAGTGCGGTGAAAACATTGTTACATTATAATTTTCTACGATATTAGTCCGTAAATAGACACAGTAATCCCGATAGGATTTAAATTCGGTATAGCTGATTGTATACTTAAAGATCGTATCCATGAGAACGATTAAGCACCTCATCTATATTTCGAAGACATTATCAATACGATCACTCATGAAAGAGAAAGATGCTACCAAAGTTCAACTAAACCACACGCAACATCAGTTACGCCTTCTTTATATATCCCTATTGAAACCGAGGTTGTATGTTTTTCACATCGTGCTGCATCAGTCGATGTCAAATGTCGTTTCTTGGCAACGTTTATCTTGGCGTAGCGGCTGCTGTCACGCTTCAGTAATGACGTGATTGCTATGACAAGCACCCAATGTCCTAAAGTTAATCCAGGCATTAACGGAAATATGCCTTCTTTTGTATTTCTTGTCCAAAGCTCTGCCAGTCGATTCTTCAGTGCCGTGCGTTCTATTCCAGTTGCATATCTCTTCATCTATTGTATTATTCTATATTCATCTATTTTTTGTTCTAAGCTATCTTCCTACGTATTTATTTACTTACTTCTCGCTGTCATATAAAGCAACCGTTTCTGTAATTGTAGCGGCAGCTTTCATAGTTGACATGTGAAGGCCATATTCCAATATAGACATTCTGACTTATCCATTTCATGGTAACCTGTATGAAAAATGTACCTGTATTTTTGGTCAACAAATATATATATATATATATAATAGTCATAAATAAATATTAAATTATTAATACCTACAGATACCTACAGACGCTAGCATTTCAAGCGTATTGCTCTCATCAGTGCAGGAAAGTAACAATTTCAGATGGGCGGAAGGCGCGAACCCGATTCACAGAGTCAGTGTAGAATATGCAAGCAGTCGCCAACGGAAACTATCATGTAATTAAGGGAAATTAAGATATGTATGTACCTAGGAGCGGGCACAAATTCAAGACTAGTCGAGTGTGTTCGACGAATGTTTTCGGAACTTTGCATTAGAGCTTTTTGACAGTCTATTTAAACATCCCGAGAGTGCTCAACTTTAATTTCTTGACGGAGCTTAGTATAATATTTATAAATAAATATAAAATTATTTATGCCAACACACACACACACACACACACATATATATATATATATATATATATATATATATATATATATATATATATATATATATATATATATATAGTAATCCAGGTAAAGTAAACATCCACAGTATAAGAATCCAAAGAATTTCAACCTAGCTTATAAAAAGTGGTCAATATCAAATAGAGCTTCTATATTTATACTAGCGGGGGTCATAAAAATATATAATTGAAGAAAAATCGCGTGTGTAACATCTTTATATTAAAACTTCTATTTCTCTCCCTCTCTCTATAGCCGTCTCTTTATCTTTCTACTTTTCTCTTCTCTGAAGAATGTCGCAGAATGTCACTTTCTAACCTGACAAAAGTTACAACTTCATGCAAAATTTCAGAGAAATTCAATGGATGGTTGCGGAGAAAAATCCGGACGGACGGACGGACGGACGGACGGACGGACGGACGGACGGAAATGCCTCAAAACATAGGTGTCCAAATTTTATGAATCAGGGGGTCCAATAATACTGATAACAATAGATATAATAGTATTTATAGTCAAATAAGGTTAATGGAATAGAGAGAATAATGTTAATATTATACTAATGAAAGTAATAATAATTATTTAAATAAGAACGCATCGTCATCATCATCATCATCATCATCATCATCATCATCATCATCATCATCATAATAATAATAATAACAATAATAATAATAATAATAATAATAATAATAATAATAATAATAATACGAGGAACCCAAGAGATAAGTGGACGTATATTTTTCATTTTTCTTTTTTTGTGTGCATTTTGTTTAGCAAAAAAAAAAGAAAAAAAGTGGTTTTAATATGTTTGTATCACTTTTAGAAGAAATGTGTTGCCCAAACTTCTGGATAAAAATCGGCCCCTAATTAACAGAATTAAAGTTTAATTAATGAAGAATTCGTAGCAGCGGAAATCGACCCCTGCTCACACATCCCATAATGCCATACTGGCACTTAATCACACGAGGAACCCAGGAGATAAGTGGACGTATATTTTTAATTCTTCTTTTTTATGTGCATTTTGTTTAGCAAAAAAAAAGAAGAAAAAAATGGTTTTAATATGTGCGTATCACTTTTAGAAGAAATTTGATGCCAAAACTTCTGGATAAAAATCGGCCCCTAATTAACAGAATTAAGTTTTAATTAATGAAGAATTCGTAGAAACGGAAATCGCCCCCCATCCCCTAGCACTACAATCAAGAATACATCGGTAATACACAAAGCAGAAAAGTGGAGGGGAACCTATCGTCTCCCTGCATCTGCTATCATGGAGTAGCCAAGAAAACTTATACTGTGTCCTTATATATATATATATATATATATATATATATATATATATATATATATATTGTTTGTTTGTTGTTTGTTGTTTGTTGTTTGTTGTTTTGTTTTTTTGTTGTTTGTTGTTTTGTTTTGTGGTAGTGCACAATATCACTCATTAAAATGAATGAGACAATCACTATCCCTGTGACAGGACCACAGGATGAATAAGCCTGGGCCTGGTGTGGCCACACACACCAAAAATATGAATAATGCACAATAATATCAATACGAGCCGTGGGACTCAGGAGAAAGACCTGAGTATCATGATGGGCAGGTGCTCCCTCGTTAGCCAACATGGGCGACCCGGCCCGCATCCTGCGAATGTTGGCCCTTCTCATTTCAGAAACAAGACAATGGACAAGAACCAGGTAAGTAACCTCTCTGATTCCAGGTATCACAAAGACACAGACCAAAGACAGGAAAACCAGAGCGAAAACAGCAAACTGAAAATATATAGAAAGAAATGGACCACGAAAGAGAACCGACTGGTGATGGAGTGCTATTATAAAAACCGCTACCCTACAGAAAGAGGCGACCGAAAACGAATGAAACATCTCTGGGACATTGTTAGTGACTACCATACAACGGAACAAAGGATAGCAGATCAAGCAAGACAGATCCTCAAGCGATGATGGTTCTCGGACATGGAACTGACGGAAATCAGACAGAAGGTTAATGGCGAAACGGAGCAAGAAACACCACCGAAGGAGAAACCTCAGGAAGAGGACGGGCAAAACATACACACTGAAACTGAAGAGATTGAAGACTACGGAATCACAGAACCAGATGAGATAGAAGACTGCGGAACCACAGAACCTGCTGAGATAGAACTCAACGAAAAAGAAGCAAGTGAAGTGGAGAACATTAGACTATACATGTTAGAAAACAAAACAAAACTCCAATCTCTCAGGAATGAAGTAGCGAAGAAGTTACAAGCAGAAACAGAAAGAGTAAACAGACTCCTCACACACATCCGAACAGAAACAATTACAGACCTAAACAACCTGATATATGCAGGGGCAAAATCGGTAAGTATGAAACTAAGAAACGAACAGAATGGACAAAAGAGAGGACCGACACTCCTGGATGGGAAATCAGACTAAAAACCCAAATCGCCAAACTTCGGAAAGAAGCTAAAACCGTGAACAGAAGGAAGGAGGACATGAAACGATTAAGAAGCAAAAATCAGAAACTCAAGGAAAAACTAAATGAGAAACATGAAGAAATAAAACAAAAGATAGCAGAAATAGAAGGAAGACTGAGACGATACAGGTACAAATCAGAACAGAGCAAACAGAACAGGACCTTTGAAAACAATGAAAGCCAGTTTTACAAAAACGTAAATGGAGAAAAAAACAACAACAGAGCAACCGAACCTAACAGAAACAAAACAATTCTGGAGAAAGATATGGGAAGAACCAAAAAAGCACAACAAGAATGCCCAATAGTTAAAAAACATGAAAGATGAACTGCAGGAAATCGAACAAGGAACCGAAACAGAAATTAACAAAGAAACGATCAAGAAAACCCTAAGAAAAATGGCAAACTGGAGAGCACCAGGCCGCGATGGAATACATGCATACTGGTTTTAAAAATTCACGACCCTACATGAAAGACTAGCGCAGAAACTGAGTGGATGTATCCGCAAAACAGACGTATCAATGTATGACGGAAGGAAGAACAACATTAATACAAAAAGACCCCAAAAAGGGAACGACCCCTAAAAACTACAGACCGATAACATGTCTACCAATAATGTGGAAAATTCTTACAGCACAACTGAGAGAACAAATCTACCAATCCCTGGACAAACGTGGACTGCTCCCCGAGGAACAAAAAGGATGCCGGAAAGGACAAAGAGGAGCACATGATCTACTATACATTGATCAAAAGACCCTGAAGGAGGTGAAGAGCAGACAGGATTATTAATCTCATCCAGAGAGCAATGGAAACATGGAGACTAAAACTGACAGCCGGAGGACAACACCTGTCTGAGATAAAAATACAGAGAGGCATTTTTCAAGGAGACTCTCTATCACCACTATTGTTTATAATAGCCATGATGCCACTCAACTACACACTCAGAAAGTGTGATGCCGGATACAGGTTTACGGATACAGAACAAAGAATAAACCACATGATGTACATGGATGACCATACACTGTTTGCAAAAAACAAAAAAGAACTGGAAAAGCTGATAAATACAACCAGGATATTCAGCCAGGATATCCAAATGGAGTTTGGAATAGAAAAATGTGCACTGATAGAGATTAAAAGAGGAAAACTGGAGACGACAGAAGGTATAGAACTCCGCAACCAAGAGGAGATGAGGGCGCTAGGAGAACAAGTTAGTTATAAATACCTGGGAGTTCTGGAAGCAGACAAAATCAAATATACAGAAATGAAAGAGAAGATTGGAAAAGTATATCTTCGAAGAACAAGGAAACTCTTAGAAACTAAACTATATGGCAGAAACCTAGTAAAAGGGATAAACACATGGTATGTATCACTAATAAGATACTCTGGACCATTCATAGGTTGGACCAAAGAAGAACTCAGGCACCTTGACCAGAGGACTAGAAAACTAATGACTATGCACAATGCATTGCACCCAAAAGATGATACGGACAGACCCTACACGAAAAGAAATGAAGGAGGTAGAGGACTGGTAAGTATAGAAGACTGTGGGGAAGACACCAAAAAAGAGCTGGAGAAATATGTAACCCAGAACACGGAAAGACTGATCGACACAGCAAGAGACACCAGCCCAACAAACAACTCCGGAAGCACTGAAGCCAGAAACAAAAAGACAAGAAAGGAAAAGTAGGAAGAAAAACAACTACATGGACGTTTTATAAGACTCACAAGCGATGAAGACAATGAAAACAGCTGGGCATGGCTAAGAAAAGGACACTTGAACAGAGAAACAGAATGTCTGCTGACGGCCGCACAGAACAATGTGATTAGGACAAACTTTATTAAAGCAAAGATAGATAAAACCCAGGAAAACAGCAAATGCCGATTGTGTGGACAAAGAGACGAAACGATAAATCATATAATAAGTGAATACAAGAACAGACATGACAGCGTGGGGAAAGAAGTACACCGGAAATGTGCAAACAACTGAATTTCGAATATGCAAAAAAACGGTACAAACACAAACCAGAAACTGTACTAGAAAACGAAAAACACAAAATCATATGGGATATGAATGTACAAACAGACAAACCCATAAAAGCTAGTAGACCGGATATGATAATAATCAACAAGAAAAAAAAATCCTGCAAAATCGCAGACTTTGCCGTTCCAGCGGACCACAAAGTGAAGATCAAAGAGACGGAAAAAAGAAGCAAATATACTGAACTTGCCAGAGAATTGAAAATAATATGGAACATGAAGAAAGTCAGTATAACACCAATAATCATAGGAGCACCAGGAACAGTCCCAAAAACATGGAGAAAAGACTAGGAGAAATAGGAATCAAAGGGATAACCAACCCACATAAACAACGAATGGAGAACAAACACATGGAAGCACAAGACAACAGTACCGGGGAAAATACAACCGCACGAGTGAGGCGAAAGCATAGGCTGACACCACGAAAATTATGGACAGAGGGTTGAGGAGGGAAAGCGTAAACCAGACCTCCACTGGAAGAGCGCGGACAGCTCTGGGACCTTGGGGATGCTTGTTGCCACTCGGGCCCCAGAGGGGACCAATGGCCCTTATCAGCGGGAAATCGGTGGTACGTGGCTGTAGCGATACTGCAAGGTCATCAGCGATAAGGAACGAAAAGAAGTGGAACATACTTAAAAGACTTGTTGTCACTCTGACTCCAGGGAATACCACAGGTTGTTGGCAGTGGGCGATCACTGACGATGACCAGTGTGATAACTCCTATTGAGTAGTAGTAGTAGTAGTAGTAATAATAATAATAATAATAATAATAATAATAATAATAATAATCATAATCATAATAATAATAATAATAATAATAATATTATTATTATTATTAAATATGCCGCTACAGATACAGAAACGGCTGCTGTATATGACAGCGAAAAGTAAGTAAATAAATACATAGGAAGATAGCTTGAAACAAAAAATAGATGAATATGAAATAATGCCAGTGTCGCAAATTTTGTACATGTCTGTATCAATAAATCTAATCATATATACATATATATGCATACTAGGAAAACCTACTTGCACTCCGGATAGCAATTAATTGAGGATAAAGGTGAGGGGTATAGTAAAAAAATATGTTTTAAAAAGAAGACTATGTAATTAAAGTGTACAGAAATATAATATTTGAAGCAATATTTAAAAACAATTAAAGAAATACATAATTTAAGTTGAAAGAAAAATTGATATAAGAAAGTTTTCAAATTCGACCCCACCCATTTCAAATACAGATTGCGTGTGCCTGTTTTTTAATACTTTTTGTGAGGGAACAGAGTTATTTTTTTAAATAAAACTAAGCTAAAAGATGGCTAAACGTTTAAAATTAAATTGACTTTAACTTCATTTTGAAAACTGCATTGTGATAATTCAATAAAAATAGTACAACTATTTAGAAGAAAGTATAGTGTTTATTCTGATGTTACACTTTGTGTATTTTGTCCTCGGTCAGTGAAGTAGCAGCCTTCTAGACTAAGGCAATTTTATTTTTTGTATCTTATCTAGAGTGCTCCTCTTGGGGGAGCTAGATTAGCTCACATTAAAAATCGACCTTGTATCATACTTTGCCCTCGTGAAGAGGCAAGCGAATATCTATTTCGGGAAGTTTTTTTTTACATTGTGTACGTTTCCAGGATCAGAAATTCTTTTTTCAAAAAGCCGACATTCGATACGATTATTCGATTTGTAGTTTCAATTTAATATCGATTTACTTTTTGCTTTTCTAACTTTAATATTACGTAAACACACTTTTAAATTACATGCGAGAAAAGAAGATAAACATATCTTTAAAAAAAGAATCGATATTAAATTAAATATGTATGGATATGTTTACTTTGTTACTAGATCTTAAATTGCAATGTAATCTTACAACTACAAATCAAATACTGTTATAGAATGACGGTATCCTGAAGATAATTTAGGACGCTGAAAACGCACACAAATCAAAGCATGAATAGATAAAAAACGAAAACATTTAATTCGTAAATTAGTCGACAAATTTTAATTTTACAATTACAACTTAGTGAAATTCTTATAGAGCGAATAATAGAAACTGCTGTTTCAATGCCAAGTGCCGCTGTTGAGGAAGCTGGATTTCCCCCACGTTAAATATTGACATTGTGCTTAACGCTGCTCTTATTGGTAAATAAGACCAGCAACAACAACAACAAATATATTTTAAAAAATAATAAACGCATGTATTTAATTATTAACAGAAACCACTTAGTAATTCTTGAGTTTAATGCAAACTTTATTTCTAAAAAGTAATAATTCGAAGTTTATCGAGGTTGTTCTTATGTGTACGCGTGCTAAAACAACAAAAATAATGAAAAGAAAGTTATGGTTTTGGATTTTTAATTTAATCAATTGAATTGCTTAAAATAAAATTACTACTGACCATAAATCAGAAATTAATAATCAGAAAACCTTTTCATATGTATAACAAAATAGCAAAAGTGAATTGTACTGAATATTATAATATTAGACAATGTTTAAAAAATAAATATGCAAATAATGATAGCGTTGAGAATGTATAGTTAGGTGTTTTGTGGGTATATATACAGTATGTGAAAACATTTTAGTATATAATTGAATTAAGTAGAGCTGAGGTGTTTTGATATGATTGTAGTCCGGATGAATGAAAACCGCTTTCGCATATATATATATATATATATATATATATATATATATATATATATATACACATGTTACAGTAAAAATAATTCGTTGGAATCAAAACAGATCCGATCCAAGAAAGCAGATATTAGGCACAAGCAAATCGCTCGAGCCCATTATAGAGATAGTTGAATAACGAGAGCAAGTTATAAAATGTATTTATCGTAACATTTTACTGCAGTTACACAGTAGTTTCCAGAGTCAAAAGTGTATCCGTATACAACATGTCTGCATTCATTTGAATTCTGGCTTGTTTGAACTCGAATTTAGATGTATACTAGGGATCGGAACTATAGTGAAACGTCAGAAAATCTGAAGATAATTTTTTTCATTTTTTATTATATATATATATATATATATATATATATATATAATACATAAATACATTTAAATTCCTGAAACAGTTTTTCATGGTAAACAACTGATGATCCCTTAAATAATGCTAGAAACAAACTAATATAATAACTGTAAAAACTAAATTGACTTACATGAGTGATTTTCCACTGAACGACTTGGGACATAATGTTTTTTTTTGGGGGGGGAGGTTAATATATATTTTTAATGCTTGAGAAACTTCCAAGACTATATATATATATATATATATATATATATATATATGAAAGTGTGTTCTACTTATCCTAACTATATTAACATCTAAACACGTTAGTATTGTTAAAGTCTAATGATATGAGAATATATTGAAATACCCTATATATAGTCATCTCCAAATCACTCAAACAAATCTCGATTTTGCTCATTTGCATTTTTATTTATTTTAAAATTTTTAATAAATTAATATTCTGTTATATACTATTTTACTTTGTATTGTAAACTTGTCTTATACATACGCAATTGTTTTATCGATAGTACTATTATTATATTTACAAAATAAAATAAGATTAAGATATTTTATTTTAAAAATGATAGCGTTTAAAAACTCATTTAAGATTTCATTTTCAAGGCCGATAATTTACTTTCGGCTTTAGGAAAGTGTCAAATACCCCTGAGATGTCGAAAAATGATATTACACTTTGATCTAAGCCAAAAAGCCACGAAACCATAAATATATATATTTGTGACTAGGCATTTTTTTAAATTACAAAACACAAAAAAATGATTAAATTGGAATATTTTGTGTTGAACCGATACGGTTATGTTGTCAAAAGTCTGCCATCCCAGGAATTACCTCCTCTGTTTTTAAGGGTGTGTAGGATGGAATCCTCCCAGAATGAAAAAAAAAACGAAGACTCGATTATTTAGTCAGAATATCTTTTCAGTACGTGTGGGTAGTGTAGTATCGGTTCTCTACTCATAAGACCGCCCACGCAAGAATGACTTCCTCCTTTTTAGGTGGAAAGAAATAGTGTTCGTTCATCATGATATTATTTTCTGTCAGAGGAGTCAGAGTAGTATATGTGCGTTCATCATAATACTACCTAAGGAAGAACGATAACTTAACTTTTTAATCAACATGTCTGTTTCCGATGTTGAAAGTTATCGTTTTTCCTTAGCTAGCATGTTAATCTTTGTTTATAAAAAGGCGACTATATTTTTAAAGATAATTTTAATTCAGCAGTTTCACGTTGACAATGAAACTTGCATGGTTTTCATTGTTATCTAAATAAATAAATGAAAAAGTTGCTTCCACCTATTCTAACTGTATTGACATTAAAACGGTTTATGCTTATGTAATTATCTGTAGTATATTTTCATTCGTCATGATATCTTCCTCCCAGCCATTACCTCCTCTTCGGGGGGAGCGTACAGTATACATTCGTTTCTCACGATACCATTTCCTCAGGATTTCCAGTGTTGTGTGTCTCCGAAGGTAAATTACTATATATTCTGTTGTAATGATATCATCCTCCCAGGCATTAACCACTCATTTGTGTGTGTGGGGTCAGTGCAGCTAGTTCGTTCATCATATCATCTTTTAGCCCTTCATTTGCATATGTATTTGTTTTAAGTTTCTAATGAATTAATATTTTTAAATCGGTTAATAATTGAATACATACGTTTATTATTTTTTTTAAAATAAATTTGTTGTTGTTGTTGTTATTGTTGATGCTGTTCCTATTTACTTCCTTTAACGAGAGCAGAGTTAAGCACACTTTCAATATTTCACGTGGGGAGAATCCAGCTCTCTCAAAATGGGCACTCTCAATTGGAACAAAAATTTCAATTGTCTCTGTCTGAAAAACTTTCTTCTTCACTGACCGAGAACATAAAATCTAAGTGCAGATTCAGTACAGATACTACATTTTCTTCTAGCCAAAAGGCCAAGGTGTTAACATGTGGAGAATGATGATGATGATGATGATGATGATGATGATGATGATGATGATGATGATGATGATGATGATGATGATGATGATGATGAGTATGATGATGATGATGATGATGGTGATGATGATAAATTAAAAAGTTGTCATAGAAAAAAAATCCTCTAATCTTTATGAATTACTAAAAAAGGATGTTTCATTAATATTCTGGAAGTATTTTTCTTTCTTTTATAATCAGGGTAAAAAGTACAAAGTACCCATTTCGAATTAATTAGTAATATAAAAGTGGAATATTTGACCAATCGACGTTCCACCCTTATGTTTATTCATTTCATTATCAAAATTTATAGACGTTGAATAACTTAAAGACCATATAAATGTACATTTTTGTTGTTTTTTTCATAAAAACCAAAATTTGACGATGTTCATGCACAGTATATTTCCCCCATATTAGAATATATGAAATAACACTACGACAATCATCTTTTTTTTAATTCCCTCTAAATTACCAAAATGTCAAATGAAAATTACTTATTTGGTTTCTGTAAAGAAGACTACAGCGCCAGGAATTGCCGCCTGGATGGCGGGTAGGTTTTTGCCAGTATATAATAAAAGTAAATATATATATGTTAATATGTTTTTAAATGTCACGTTCTGACAGCTATTTACCTTTGAACTGAAGGTGAGAAACTAATTAGCTTCACCTATTTTTAAGACCTAAGCTTAAATGGCTATGAGAATAACTAGAAATTCATCGAATCTTGCTTCAGTGGTGTCTAAATACTATGGTACAAATCCATTGCAAATCTGAAATATCAGAATTTTCTAATTAAAGGTTGTACCAACATTGTTACTTCTAAAACCCTTTTGAATAATACAAAGCAACTGAAGTTATGGAAATATTTATTTGACTTGACTTGACTTACTTGGTCCCTTAACCCCCTCCTGGGTCGTAGGGGCGCTGCACCAATGAACTCCACACCAGCTGTCTCCACTTCTGACGGTCATGGGCAATGGACTGGGTTGTAGCGAAGTTGTAGCCCGTCCACTCTTTGATGTTGTCCGTCCATCTTTTGTGTTGTCTACCTCTCCTTCTCTTGCCTTGCACTGCTCCCTGCAGGATGGTTTTGGAGAGGCCACTGCCCCTTGTCACGTGACCATACCATCCAAGCTTTCTTTTTCTTACAGTTGTCAGCAAATCTTCGTAGTTGTTCAGATTTGCGTTGATGAGCGCGCGAACTTCTTCGTTTGTGACACGGTCTGAGTACGAGATGCCAAGCGGTCTTCTGTAGCATCTCATTTCTACTGTTTGGATTTTTCTTTGGAGCTCGGCTGTCAAGGTCCATGACTCGCATGCATACAAAAAGATGGATAATACTCGTGTATGCAGCAGCTTCAGTTTGCAACGGAGACTAATGTTTCCGTCTTTCCAGATTGATTTCAGTTTTGCAAGTGCTGCTGCCGTTTGTGCTGCTCTTGCCAGGATTTCAGTCTTGGATCCTTTGTTGCTGAGTATAGCGCCAAGGTATTTGAACTGGTTTACGGTTTCCAGTTCTTGGCCGTTGGCTGTTATCGTTGTTGATAATGGTTGTCCATTATTCGTCATCAGCTTCGTTTTTTCAGCATTGATCTCCATTCCTTACCTCGTGGATGTTCTGTCGAGGCGGCTCACTAGATTAGAAAGTTCTGTTTGATTTCCGGCAAGTCCATCAATGTCATCGGCGAATCTGAGGTTTGTGATGGTTCGTCCACCAATGCTGACTGTACCCACGTGATCATCAAGGGCATCTGACATGATTCGTTCAAGGAGGATGTTGAAGAGTGTTAGCGACAACAAACAGCCCTGGCGAACACCAACCGCAGTGTGAAACCAATCCCCCACTGAACCCTGAACGAGAACTGCACTTGTGGCTTTAGTATACAACTCCTGTATTATTTTGATCATTTTTTGACCCATGTTGTATTTCTTCATTGTTGACCACAGTGCGTCATGCCAGACCCTGTCGAAGGCTTTCCTGAAATCAACAAATACATGATATAATTCTTGTTGTTCTTGTCTGTACTTCTCGCTCAGAACTCGTAGATTGAAGATTTGTTCTGTGGTGCTTCTACCCCTACGGAATCCAGCTTGTTCTTCAGCGATGATGTCTTCTGCTTGTGGTCTAAGTCTGTTCAAAATGACCCTCAGCATTACCTTGCTGGCATGGCTGATAAGACTAATGGTCCTGTAATTTTGACACAGATGTAGGTTACCTTTCTTGGGAAGCGTGATGATGAGTGACTGTGTCCAAGTTGACGGCCACTCTCCAGTCTGCCAGATTTTGTTGCAGATTTGTGTTAGGATATCGGTTACTGTTGTTCTTCCCTTCTTAATCATTTCGGCTGGGATGTTGTCTACTCCTGCTGCTTTTCCCGTTTTCAACGATTTAATAGCATGTACTACTTCTTCCCGTAGGATTGGGTGGTCATCACTGTTCGTTGACTCCTGACTGGTTAGAACACTAATATCACCTTTGTTCTGGTGGTTGTACAGCTCTGAGAAGTATTCTGTCTACCTGTTCAGGATGCATTGATTTTCTGTTAGGCATCGGCCCTCTTTGTCGTGGATAGTGTTGGCTCTTGATGGTTTCTGCTTCGTCAGGTCTTTCACTATTTGGAAAGCCTTCTTGCTATTGTTGTTGTTTAGGTTCTCTTCGACTGAAATGCATTTTATTTATTGATGTGTAAATTTCATAAAAATTGGGGATATCTGAATATTCACACGGGGCTTCCACGCGCTTTTACCCCTACATGAAAAAGACATCAACTGAATATAGCCCACAATTTAATCATTTACGCATTGCAGTTGTATTCCAAAATTTATCATTAATTAGTTAACTGTATATAATAATATATAGACATACTTAACTTTATGAAGGTATATATTTTTAGAAATCAATAGAGACATGAGTACTGGAATCTAAGTTTTTATCATTTTATTTATTCATGATTTTGAGTAAAACAATGACATAAACTGTGCTTAAATCTGTCAAGTCTTACTAGTATTAATAAATATATACATATATGAAATATTATTGTTTCATGTATACACATGTATAATATTATGAGGTGATATAATATGTTGTGTACATATTTTCAGTATTTTATTCAACATTGCTCAATACGCGATTAGAGCTCAGTAGTATACGCAATTAGCTGCGGGTATAAAATGCGGACGCCTCTGTGTAGGAAAAACAAAAACAATAAGAGTATGCGCCGATTTTCCAACAGGCTTAAACGATTGTCTGAAGGATCATCATCATCAACTTCCTTCGCCAGAAGACATTTTCTCAAAGTTAAAGGGAGGAAAGACTTTTTCAAAAATCGATCTATCTGACGCATATTTGCAGGTTAAACTGAACGAGGAATGCTCAAAATATTTGTGCATCAATACATATTGAATACGGAGTTGTGCTGCATTGCTACACATATATGAATATGGTACTAGTAAACTCATCTCACACGCTTCGAGGACTCTTCTACCGGCTGAGAAAGAATATCGTCAGATCGGGAAAGAGGCAGTATCGATTGTGTTCGAAGTTAACAAAATACCATCGCGTTTTACATGGTAGATCATTTATACTTAATACAGACTATAAACCGTTATTAACTATATTTTGATCAAAAAAGCATTCCTACCCACACTGCTAACCGTTTAAAGCGATGAGGTGTAACACTACTGAACTATCATTTTAGGATGGAATACATCGCACCATAAAACATGGGCATGCGATGGACTGTTATAATTAATCCCCAAAAATAAAGAAATTTTAGAAGAGATGGTTATAGCAGCACTAAAAGAGGAAAAGGTCATCTCAAATCTGTTGTTAAACACTATCAGAGAATTACTTGTAACATTGGAACAAATAAAAATAGAAGCTGATAAAGATGATTTTATATTGAAAATAAAGAAACAGGTGAGATTGAACAAAAGAAAGAAAAAAGAAAACCTTTTTAACTTTCTCAATATGGAACAACATTTTGATGTACCAAGATAGAATTGTAATACCTTAACTTTTGCGTTAAGTTATGCTGAGAGTATTTCATACCGGTTATCCTGGCATGTCTCGGATGAACTCACTCATGCCATGCTACGTATACATGCCAGGAATTGACAAAGAAATAGAAAGTTAATTGACCATAAACGGATTTGCCACAGTCACGTCTACATATAGACTATGCTGGACCGATTAATGGATATTATTACTTGATCTTGGTTGACTCTTTTTAGAAATGACCTGATGTATTCAAGTGCAAGCATCCTACATCTAGGAACACCATCAGTGCATTAGATGACATTTTCAGTCGTTTCGGGGTCCCCCGGACACTAGTCACCGACAATGGTACGACATTCACAGGAAAATAATTTTAGGATGTTTGTACTTCCTTGAACATTGCATACATTACTACACTAGTATATCATCCTAGATCGAACGGTCAAGCCGAAAAATGTGTTTACACGTTTATCGTGCGTTACAAATAATAAATATATGGACACGGAAGAAAAAACTATCCAACAGTTGATAGAGTTACTCCTAATAGAAACAACGACTCAAATTTTTCTCCTGTGAAACTTATGATACCTTATCCGAAGAAAAAAGTTGGTAAAAATTATGTGAACATAAGATCCTCCCAAGGAGATAAAGTATATTTCAAAAGTGTTCAAGGTGGAACAAAGTTATTTTATGGATGGTATAATTCGGAAAATGATTGGCAAATGTGTCTACTTTATAAAACGTGAAAAATCGTGTGTAAAAGACGCATTAACCAAATTAGACAACTATATGCTGAAAATAATGAAAAAAGCTAGGAAAAATTCCCAATAGAAGTTCTGTGATGCTTTTGACATGCCACTACTCAATATTGTACACGAACCTATGTATACATCTACTGGACCAGCCTTACGAGCTGAACAAAATTTGTCTTCGCCTCCAACTAGAAAGGATCAAATTCCATTGATTCCAAATAAAAGAAAGAGCACACCAGTGGAGCGCTTCAGCCCGGATCCTAAAAGGAAGAAATATTAGAAGCAGACATTTTAAGGGATATTTCCAGCTTCGGGGAGAGGTGTTGTGTTGTGACTCCCCTTAGTCACTAAAAAAGGGAACCAGTCTGTAGAATATATATATGACTACGAACAGTAGTATGTGTATTCGACAGTATTCGACTGAATTCGACGGTACTCTAGTGTATTATGGTTATCCAATTGGATTAACGGTAGTGCTATAGTGTTGTACATGGTGCTTCCCCGTTGTAATAAACCATCTTCTTTTAGATACCTTACACTTTGGTTATGTTTGTTATTATAACATCTAACCAAGTTATATCACCTCTTTTTATTGAAATTCATATAATAATCATGCATTATGTATGACTATATATATATATATATATATATATATATATATATATATATATATATATATATATATTTAAATATTTTCTGTGTCGTACAAAACTTTAAAATGGCATTGAAGAAACAATATTTATTACTCATAATGAATTAAGAAATTAAAAAGATGTAAGGGCAGCTGACTAGTTTCGTACCTCGCTCAACAGAACCAAATATCGAGGTAATAAAAAAATATAAAAAAGATGCTACTAGAATTATAGCAAGGGAAAGGGGTTAAAAAAAGTTCAATAAAATAGAAACAACATTAAGCCCGAGGAGATTTTCTCATTGCTTGTAAAGAGAAGGTCTCAAGGACTTAATATAAATTTTTTCTAGGATCTTGAGATGATAAGGAGAGTGCGACTTACTAAGAATGGAGAATAAGTCGACACTGAATTTAGAGGCACAGGTGGGGTTATTTATGAGATGTTGACCTATCGACGAACCATAAGTATTATTCAACACGTCAGTTGGTGAATAATTTGCATTGCGAATTTTTGTGGGCACGTGTTGTTTGACCCGGATGTCCAATCTTTGTGACGTCATCCCAACGTAGTGCATACTACAACTACATTTTTTACCCCTTTCCCTCGCTATAATTCTCATAGCATCTTTTTTTATACATATTTTTTTATACATTACCTCGATATTTGGCTCTGTTAAGCGAGGTACGAAACTGGTCAGCTGCCCTTTCATCTTTTTAATTTCTTAATTCATTATGAGTAATAAATATTGTCTCTTCAATGCCATATATATATATATATATAGATATATATATATATATATATATATAATTTAAATTATACAATAACACCTGTAAAAGAAAATACAATGCAGTAGTTTTCTAGCAATTTCATATATATATATATATATATATATATATATATATATATATTAGTTAGTTTGTTATAGCAATTAAGCTACACTAAGGTCCCGGATTAAATCTTCGGGGGGGGGGGGTCTTCAAGCTTAAGATCCCCCGGGGATGAAACGCGGGAGCCTCTGTGAAGCTTAATTGCCATAAATATAGTTTAATAACTTACCACCTAACTCTACTTACGTATCAAGTACTGTTGAAGTAAATACTGAAAAGTGATACATAAAACATGATATCTCCTTATGAAATTTTATGTGGATACATTAAATAGTAATATATATATATATATATATATATATATATATATATATATATATATATATATATACAAATTGCTGGAAAACAATTGTATTTCCTATAGAATTTAGAGCCTGGCGTGTTATTGCCTACCCGATCTTAGCGTTCATTGTTCATTGGCCTGTCTCTATCGGATAAGGAGGAAAACATAAATAACATACAATACGGAGCGTTACCTGTATCAGCGTTGATATTAAAATACTACTGAATGACTACAATCAAACAAAGTTTGTAGTATCCTTAGATACTACTAAGACGCTCTGTTCTAGTGCTAATGATGTTATGGCTGTGAAACCATGCCTGAACCCAGAGAAATCATCTGGTCACGGCTCTGTTTGAAGTAATTGTATAAACATTGCATACTACCAGAACGGGTAAAATCCGTTTCTCGACGCAAGCCGATTTGCACCACATTTATGTCTCTTGTAATCAATATATAATGAACCGAAACCCTACGTCAACAATATTTATTTTTATTTTTATGAAAATCATTACATAATTTTAATTCGAGAATTTTTTTACATTAAAAGCTTAAGCTTAGCGGCACGCAAGATGGAATTGAAATTCAGAGTATTTTGTGTAATTAGGTTCTAACGACTGTGGATTAAATTCAATGTAAATCGGGTAAATTCAAGTTTTTAAATGTGAGCTTCTATCTATATAATGCTCCAGAATTTCTTTAGAATACTCCAAACTGAATTTTGAGGAATATTTATTAATTGATGCTTAAAACCTAATGTTAAAATTTCGCGAAAACTGAATTTTAATGAATGACCTCAATATCCTTTTCACCCCCTTTGCATACAAGTTTATTAAACAAAAACTAGCCCACATCACATACATTTACGCATAGTAGCTGTGTTTTAAAATCCATAATTATGTGTAAATTATTTTAGGAGTTAATCATGTACATACAAATATATAAACTTATAAACATAGGTAGCGTTATAGAGAGATGTATTTATATAATGAACAGGTGTTTCGTTTAAGAGTGTCTTTCTTACAATCATCAACATTTATTTGGATGTTCTGTTATCAGTATGTAAATAATCTTCAAATAACTTTGTCTTTCAAATAGACATTGAAATTCAATTATGATTTCTTCTCAGCTGCAAGGCTTCAGTTTATAAAAAAGAACCTTCATTTAATTTGTATCAGTTGTTTGAAAAATAGAAATGTTTATTTTATTATATTTTATTCATGCCGACGCCTTATCTATATTCTGAGAACATGTTTGTCACGAAATATAGAACAATACCAGCCTAATATGATTATCATACATTCATGATTTAATCGACTCATTTTCTTCTTCCTCTTTCTTCTTCACGGACTTAAAATTATAATCTCTGATTTATTTGCTATTTTCTTTTATTATGTGACTTATGTGAAATAAACAGCAAGATATAAAGTTATTGCTGCGTGGTATCTTCAGTTATATTACCAAATACTGTTTTTTAGGGAGACAACAACCGCAACAAAAATAGACGAATTGCCTCCTTTCTTTACTAGGTTTCTGAATAAGGTTGCCTTTTAGCATCAAACATCAACCATATACTCCAAAACGGACCCTGCGCTCCCGAATCCATAGTCTTCTTCTCATAAGTCTTCATCTGTGTTTGGGTCTTTTGCTTGTCACCTCAACATAAGGCAAACCGTTCTCCGCTAACACTGTATTGCAGTGATCTGAAATATTTCGTAACAGTCATCTTGATTTGCATTTATTACACTGTAGGACATGGCTGACTGAAGATCGTGCATGCCACCTACTACCTGCGTAAAACTAGCGAGTTCTGTTATGGTCAACTTATTATATAAATTCACACATACATAAATATATATCGCTCTCTCTCAGGCTCTCTCTCCTCTTACTCTCTCTCTCTCTCTCTCTCTCTCTCTCTCTCTTACTCTGTATCATGCTTTGAACGATCATTACAAAATATTGAATGTCATAAATAATAGAAAAAGAGACAGTTGAGAAATCTCGACATGACGCCGTCTGTAGAGACGTATGTATGTGATCTCATAAAAGGCGCTGCGAAAGGTCGTTTTGAGATTATAAAAAATAATGGAAAATAAAATATTTCTAAAACGTCTTGGAAACAATCGTACGCTTAATAAGAGTTTGTTTTAAATCTTTCAAACAATGTTCTAACTTATATATATATATATATATATATATATATTATATATATATATATATATATATATGTATATATATATATGTATATATATATATATATATAGGTATATATATAGGTATATATATATATATATATATATATATATATATGAGAGAGAGAGAGAGAGGGAGAGAGAGAGAGAGAGAGGGAGAGAGAGAGAGAGAGAAAAACCAACGGGAAGATCCAGCACTGTCCAAGATTAAATGATAAAATCTATACCTCTTGTCACCAACGATAACACCATGTTACCTTTTTCATACTAAGTTTTTGAAATTTATAATATGTTATTTGTGGTGAGGGCACAAGAGTGCACGTAACATTATTTGGTTGAAAGAGGTAGAATAGTGTCATTCGTAGCATACTGAACATTTTACATGAATTAAACAATAAGTTCTATACTCTAGCTCCCAGCACTTAACCTAATGTTATTTTTCTCATCATCTTATTTCATCTATATAATATTCAAAGTATAAATGTATTCTACCATATCATGTCTATTTGTAAGACAACATTATTTGAAAATTATGTGCATACTAATTACAGTATAGACAAATAAAGTTTGATGATTTTCATAGAAACACTATTAGATGAAATAGATGTTTACTATATACGATATTAGTGTACTTAACTTGATCAAAATAAAAACACTTATCCAAGTACTATTGATAATTTGCCTGCAGATTATGCATCGTTATGTAGATCGATCACAATTATCAAATTATGAATAAAATAAAATTGCTCGAGCCTGTACGCTGACCCCCCAATATTATTGTAGTCCCTTTATTTGAAATGATATATCCTTATACATAGCATATTACACGGTCTACATATGTGCTTCAAATTTCACAGAAATATGTCCACTTATTTTCTTATCTATATTGGCGTTTTTCAAGTGTG
>OY744518.1:155241986-155244486 GCA_963556195.1 Sepiola atlantica | reverse complement strand
TTTTTCTGGCAAGTGTTCAACTATTTGAAAAAAAACAACAAATAGATGCAACGCGTGCGGCAAAGAAGTTAAAATGAGAAAAAGGATGGAGAAATGATAAAAACTGAGGAAAACAGGAAGTACATGAACAACATGGATGAAAAGCAGTGAAAACTAATAATTACTTTAACGCTGATCGCAGTTTGTAATGCAGTGGCGAGATATATTGCACATTTCAGTGGGGTGTATTGCTAGATGTTTGCTTAAGGAATAATATCCGAGTCTGTAATTTGCGTTAGAGTGTGATAAGATTAATATTACTTATTCTTTTACGCTTTCGATGAATTTGCGGCGTGGGAGAGAGTATTCGGTCTTGAGGCGGGTGCAGTTTGTGAAGTTAAAATTTAGGGTAAAACTGTTTCTGGGTATGACTAGTGCGTTAGTGAGATTGTGTTAAAGGTCCTGTTTGTGTTCATAAATGCGTTATTTCTGGCCGTGTCACTGATATAAAACATAACACATGAGGACCATTTTATTTTGTAAATGTCGTTCTGTAAGGAAGAAGCCTTAGGGAGTTAGTAGGGGCAGGGATTTTGTGTTTAATGAATCTTTAATTGTTTTAGAGGTTGATGTTACTATTTTTATGTACGATTTGAATTGTTTTTGTAAATAGATAGATGTGTATGTATTGGTGAACATATTCGACATTTTGATATAAAAAATTACTGGAATATTGAGAATATACTTTATTAAAGACTGTGATGCAACGTATAATATGCTTAGTAGTATAACTAGTTCTACGTAACATTTTCTAGGGGTCTGAGATGTAATCCTAAGTACTGGCGATACTAAGAATACAATTACGAATTACTTTAATGTTTTACCCGGTCATGACTGACGAGACAAGAGTGATCTACTCCCGTACAATAAATAAAGGGTTCTATTCTAAATTCCGTGCAGATTCTCGAGTTCGACAAGATACAACTGAATAAGGTCTGAGGTTATATCGGTCGAAATGTTATGAGAATAACATTGCAGATGAGAAGAGGAGTTAGTATAATCCAAATAATACAAATCTTTATGACGTGTCGATATAATGTATGCCGTCTTTAGATATGCTAGAATGCCTACTAGAACATTTAAAAGAAGTTCAAGGGAAAGATAAATGGGAGAAGAGATAGGAGAGGACGAAACCATTACGGAAAAATATTAAAATATTAATGAAGCCTTTGATCAACCAGATAAATCATAAAAAGACAGCGTTCAGTTCTTTGCCTAGATTGTGTTTTTTTTATCTTCCCTCACTACATTTTTTACTTACTTTCCGTTTAACTCCTACTTACGTGTACCTTGTGTATGTTGTACTTTCTCTCCCACGAAGGGGAGAGTAAACCACAAGATTGTTTTTGAACGTGAATAACACTCATCTCTACCAAAAGGGGCACTCTCGATTGGTTCAAAAATAAACATTGTCTGTCTCGATGGATTCATCGTTCACTGACCGACGATTGAAACGATGACGTATAGTTGTAGTCGATATAGATGCGATTCGAACGAACACCAGAAAGCGACTGGGTTGAATAGCCACCCTGTTACTTTCTTTAGTTCGCTTAGATACCTTTTCCTCTTGACTTCCAAAAGAAAGTAAGAGTTTTCACACAGGCATGTTTACTTAGACATTATTTTTGCTTTGAATGACTTTAAAGTGTGAAATCAACAATTTTGAACCAGTAAAAATTGTTCCCGCTCGATTTAATCCCAAAATGTAACACTCCAGCACGAAAGAGAAATTTCAATAAACACGGGTCAAATGAAAAAACGAAAGCAAATCCAGGCCGGCAGAAATCGGAAAGAAAAGGAACTCCATCACTTCGCGCACGCATTTCTACATACTAAAATAACAAAGGTAGGGCACACATACACACTGCCAGTACACGTTCTCAGACCAAGTATGAATAGAAGAAAGCGTTGTAGATTTGCCAACGTAGAATCAATTATTTCTACTAACTTTACTGTTTACCGAAAGGTAAAGAAACGCAAGTTGTGTCTAATAGTCAACCAAGTGACACGAAAGTAAGAGGGGTGTTATTCAAGCCAGTCGCTTTTTGGCGTTCGTTCGATCGCATTTCTCTCTACTACATAGTGACATTTTATTTGCTTTCGCATTTTTTAGAAGTAATATATTTTATGGGAATTTCAGATGAATTGAATACACACTGTTGTACGGAGGTTGTATGGTGACAGATGACGCCAGCACCACGTGATTCTCTGCCAGGACAGTTAAATTGTAATAGATGACCTCCTGAAAAAGCGTAACTAAAACAAGGAAGAGAAGAATTGAGAATTCTTACTGATGTACTTCCAATATTATATGTGTTTGCCGTGCGGATTTGAGTTGCGATGAAGTGGATAAAATATGCCCACTTTTAAATTAGCCGTGATTTATTTTGGAGTCTTAGAAAAGTCATTTAATCGTGGTTTTATAAGTAAAGAGACTGGAGTTATTTGGTAAACTGTAGAA
>OY744518.1:155154486-155236986 GCA_963556195.1 Sepiola atlantica | reverse complement strand
CTGCATGCATAGCTCCATTCTTTTTTGCTAGAAATTTACGACTCTTTGTAGCATATTTGATTGATTATGAAATAAATATATATATAGAAACAAATATATAAACGAACAAATTTAAAATAACAAATAGCAGTAATTAGACGGTAAGATAACAATCATCAAAAGTTCATAGTATGTTTGTGCTTCATATGGTAATCATTTTAAATAACTAAGTGAAGTGACTTATGAATCACCCTGTACAAGCTTGCAAATACAAAGCTAATAAACCTAGCGTACGGTTTTCCGGACGGTCCAACATCGGAAGTGATCTGTAAATATGCCGGGAACCATCCGAATACTAACAGTAAAGAGCTGATTGTTAAACTGGCGACGCAGTACGGGGAATTCACTAATTGCAGCGATGCCGCCAGAGCTTTCATTAATAGAAAGCACGATCGAGGTGAGGAACACGCGGATTTAGCAAATAGAATGAACCGACTTGCAAAGTGAACGTATAGAGGCCCCGAGTTAAGAGAGGATGTAGCTGTACGAGTGCAGTTAACTGAATCGTTTACAGATGCAAAACATAATCCTTTTATTAAGAAAGATGTGACCAGATCAAATCCAGAAACCTTATCAGAGACCTTGTCTGCGACGAGACAAAGCGAAAGACTCTATGAGCGACTTCGAGGTGAACACAGGAAGGAACAAACTACCCTAAATGATAGCTCATTAAACGGCGTCCACTGGATGCAAAAACAAAAGGGGGCATACTAGCTTAAGGGTGCGAAAAACCGAATCCTATAGCGGGAAATAGTCGGAGAAGGGGCATGGTTGCTACAGCTGTAGAAAATCTACACAGGTTGTATCGAGTACATTTGGTGGGTACACTTCGGCTGGACACAATAGACCGAAACGAGGGGTTTGACTATAACAGCCTAGAACAAGACTGCCTATGGCCACTTAGAGAAAAAGTAAATGGCTTCGCTCCAGGAAAAAGAAAAGACGAGGGAACCCTCAAACTCACTCATTACTATCGACTTGCTCACAGACATATATCCGCATTAGGTTCTCAAAGAATAGAGGATCCGTTGAAATATTACCATTAGATGACATGGATGTAAAAAATGTGGTGAAAGTGGTCGGAAACAAACTGATCGGAATGTGAATAAACCGGAAAACACAATTCGAAAAAGTAGAATAGTCCAGGGATCCAAACTCCCCAAACAGGGCTCCAGTATGGGTTTTATAGGCCACATTACGGTTAGACCAATAGAGGTACTGACTGGCACTGGATCGTAAGCCTCACTTTTAAAAACATCTGTTTTTGAAGAGGTTAAAAGAAAGGGGAAACTGATGAATTCTAACTTAATAGTAACACTAGAAAACAGGCAAAGGATGGGAATAAATAGGATGGTCTATTTACCGATTAAGATGAAGAAAATTCAAGCTTCGTTGAAGTTCTAGATCCCTCCAGACTTAGATCGGTAGATGGTATTGGGTGCAAACTGGTCAGAAAAGTATTGAGCCCAAATAATCTTTCACTCTAACCAGTTAAATATACGAGGGTGCAATATAATACTTTGTAGTAATACCAGTGCTAACATTGACAAATCCTCCAAGGAGAAATTAGAGTTGGCGCCATGCACCGTTGCTTCTTACACTGTTAGATCGATTCCTAAATAAGAATCAAATAAGCAACCATGCCGTCGATATCAAACCCCAGTCACAAAAAAAGCTTTCATAAGGCAGTTAAGGTGTCCTCCCACCTACCCACACCACACATGCACGTCGGTCGTAGGGGCCTGAGAGACATTTCCACCGGATATTCAGGCCAAGGAAGAACTTAAAATGGCCAATACCCCTTCAAGATAGGCAATCACTTCCAAACCCGGATAGAAAATCGAGGAAAACCCCAAATTTAAATGGTTCCCGAAATTACCCCACCATACACACAATATATATAACATTACTAGTAGCAGGTGAAAAAACTAAAAAAAAACTATTTAAAACGATCAACAAATTCGTTCAAGAGTGAAGTGGGGGTGGAGGAAAAGGTAATCAACCAGCCACTGGCCAAGATGAAAAAAAAACAAAATAAAAAAACTCAAAATGTCGAAAATTTAATGACAAACAATGTTTTTTAATCATGAAAAAAAAATGAAATAATAGAGTCAAAAGTAAAGGATTATTACTCATGACAGAAGAGAGAAAGAAAAGTGCAAAAAGCCAGCTGCAAAAAGACAACGTTGTGACATTTGCTAATTAGAGCAAAAGTCAAAAGCAAAGTGGGACAGGAGTGTGGAACCATGATGCGCCCTCCTTTTGGAGCTACAATTCCCTACATTGGAAGTCTTTTACCTGACTTTGCCCTCGTGGAGAGGCAAGTAAGTCAAGATAATGGGGTTGTCGCATTGAAATGTCACGATAGCAGCTATTGGAAAGTGTGTCGTCAATCAACTCTCATCCCGGCTGAGTTTGACAGGTGTTTATGAAATAACGAGCTCCAAAGACTGCCGAAAGGTCAAAGAGCCGAACCTAATGACACCGATGATGTCGAAACTTGTCGGACTAAATACAATAAACGAGTCTCTTTCTCTCTGTTTTTGTATGTGTATTCTTGTCTTGTTCTTTTCTTTTGTGGGATTATACCCCCTCTTTTTCTCTCCATCGTTGAATACGATAGAGAGATAGAGAGGGGGGCAGAATTAGCAGTTGGTATTTTTCCTCACACTTGATGGATCGTGCTGAGTCCCAGCTCGCCCACTTTCCGAGAGTTTTATAAGTTTTTTTTCCGAAGTTGAAATGAATAAATGAATTATATAATTTTATATAATATGCTTTTTCGCTTCTTTATTAAAAAGCGTTCAATTTTCAGCCGACAGTTCCTTAGCCCAGCTAATTAAGTTTCTGAATCGAATTAATGACGCCTAACACACCGAATAAATCAAACCGTAGAACGGCGAAATTACCTATTCGGATGGCACAAGTTTATTACGTTCCAGGATCTTAGACAGCGTGGGGTTGAACAATATAAGCAATAGTATTGCCGCTGTTCGAACCAGAGAATTTGACTATCGTGTAAATCCAAGCAGTTGTGCTGCTATTCCAGGACGCTAAAAGCCCTCCCAGAGGCGTCACTAAGGCGGAGCACACCAGAATACACACCCGGCGACGACAGTGTTACATTATGTACTGACAACGAGAACCGGTCCCCCATCTAATTACTGATCAAGTCCAATGCTTTTTAACTTTAAGTGACCGGCAAGAATCGGACCCTCATCTATGTGTGGTCAATGCATACCATTTCTTAATTCTGGTTGTGCTTCCAACACGCGTCACTTATTCAAGTACTGATCAGGCACGATCTCGCATTATGTCTATTATACAATATTACCGTTCAACGATTTAATAACAACTTTGTTTGATTCCGTTTGTTCGACTAGTACAGATCCTCCACTTAGGTATTCATTAGGCCTGAGCTTGCTTTATTTTATTGATCTATTGAGACCCGATCACCAATATGAGAATTAACCAGATTCAAGCTTACTTAATTTATGTTGTCCAATGAGAATCGGTCACCCATAGCTTTTAACTTGTCCGTACGAATTAAGTTTCAAATAGCATAATATAGGCCAGACTCATGTTTTTTTTAAATTTTAGTAATCAAGCGAGAACCGTTGACCTTTTACTTAGGTAAAGAGTAGACTCAATGTTATTTACTATTAGTAGTCATGACGGAACTGGTAACCCACTTTAGTGCTTACCTTGGTTTACCTTGCTTAGTTTATATGATCTGATGTTTAACCGGTCAGACCAAACGTTGTTTAACTACGTTTTTTTAATTATTATAGTATACTAAGTTCCTGACTTAAAATTACTCACATCATTGCTTCGGAATTGCTATTTGACCCGAAGTTGTGTATTTCCAAATTCCGTTTATTAATATTCATAATGTTTTGTTCATTATGTTAAAAAAGAAATCATTGCTCTTGTTTATTTTCGTCTCTATAGTTGTCTGACTTTCCTAGACTGGCGTCCATATCAGCACCAACTTTGTTTATTCATTTTTTAACATACAAAAAAATACGAAAAAATGAAAGGGAATATTCTGAAGATGCGTCTATAAAATTTGAGCATTTAGCAATAGAAATTCTATTCCAAAAGTACTCATAACGTACAAAAGTAAATGCTATTACAAATGTAATCATCACTGACCAAAATAATACTCGTACACAAGTAAAATTAATTAAATAGAAAAATAATGTGGACTACTTTAGTGAAAGAAGAGGATATTTAAAACAAAAGAAGTAATCGAAATCGAACTCTCAAATCGGGATATGAGTGATGGACTTGTGAAACATCTAATTATAACTATCCAGGAGTTCTGACACCATCAAATCAACAGAGATCAAAGACAGAATTAGAGACGAATACATGAGAAAAACAAGAAATTTACGCGAAAGTAAAATATGCCGTATAAATCTGATAAAAAATATGTATTAAGTAAGATAATGTGAACCGTTCATAAATTGGACAACAGAAGAAAACCAAAAGATAGACGAACGAACCAAAAAATTAATGATTTTGTACAATGCATTCAATCCAAAACATGCAATTAACTGTGTCTATCTAAAGAGGAAAGACGTGGGTAACAGACAATTAAGTATAGAACATTCTATGGAAAATGTGATAATAGAACTAGAAACATACATTACACAATATACCGAAAACCTGGTTACTGTTGACAAACGCCCTGTCAAAACGATAATACAAATAGGTATGAAACAGGTCAAAATCGAAGTAGAAGGAATATCATGGACGGTTTATAAAACAGACTAAACAAGACAAGGAAATGCTATTTGAAACTTAATTCGTACGGACAAGTTAAAAGCTATTAAAAACTTAACCGTAACAGACCTAAGTAAATGCTATTCCAAACGTACGCGTAATATATAAAAGTAAATGCTCTTCAAACTTAATCGTAAATAAATGCTTTATCAAACTACTTGTAACTTACAAAAGTAACTGAAATTTCAAGCTGTAGTGTAACGGACAAAACTACATGTTTCTTTAAACTTACCCGTAACGTACAAAAGTAAATGTTATTTCAAAAGGATCATTACGGAACAGAATAAATAATATTAAAAACATAATTGTAACGAATTAAAGTAAATGGTATTTCAAACATAATCGCAATGGAAATAATAACTGCTATTTCAAACTTACTCGTAACGTAGAAAAACGTATGTAATTTAAAACATAGTGACTACAGACAAAGTAAATGCTATTTTAAACTTAATCGTAACGTACAAGCGTAATTGCTATTCAAACTTAATCATTACGGAACAAAATAAATCTAATTTCAAACTTAATCGTAACAGGCTGAATTAAATGCTATTTCAAATGAATTGTAACAGCCCAAAGAAAATGCTATTTCAAATTTAATAATCGCGGACTAAAGTAAATTATGTTTCAAACTTAATCGTAACGGACAAATATAAATGCCATATTAAAGTTACTCGTAAGATACAAAAGCCAATATTGTTTCAAATACTATCTTCACGGGCCAAAGCAAATGGTATGTATTACTACCTCATGACGGGCAAAAGTAAATTCTATTTGAAACTTAATCATAACGGACAAAAGTAAGTGTTATTTCAAACTTGATTGTGACGGAAAACAGTAAATGGGATTAAATTTAATCGTAACGAACAAATGAGATGCTGTTTCAAACTTAACCGTAACAGACATATGTGAATGCTATTTCAAGCTTGATCGTAACGAACAAAATTAAATTCTATTTCAAATGTAAACTTTACGGACCAAAATAAATGCAAAAGCAAATGCTATTTTAAACATAATCGTAACTGACCAAAGAAATGCTATTCTAAAGTTAATCATTACGGACCAAAATAAAGCTACAACAAATGCTATTTTAAACATTCAGGGCGTTACGGACCAGCAAATTATGTTTCAAACTTAATTGTAACTGACCAAAGTAAACGCTATTTCAAACTTAATCGTAAAGGACTGAAGTAAAAGCTATTTTAAACTTTCGTAACCGACTAGTGATAAAGCTATTTCAAACTAAGTAAATGATATATAAAACTTAAGCGTGCCAGACCAAATAAATGCTATTTCCAACTTCAGCGTACCGGATAAAAGTAAATTTCTATTTCAAACTGAATTATCACAGATGAAAATAAATGATATTTAAACCCTAAGCGTGACTGGACGCCCAACACACATCGCCACTTATAGAGACAAATGATATTTCAAATTAAATTGTGACAGACAGACAGACATATGGAGAGATGTTCCCATCGTGATTTGAAGAAAAACATCACCAAGTACAAAAGCAATGAAAAAGAATTTGTCTAACGGAAGTGTCTAAATTTTAATAAGAAAACAACAAAAACTATCAGTAAAGTATAAATTTCAAACAACAGATTCATATCCTTTTTCCTCCCAGGCAAAAAGCAACTGAATTTAGAATAATTGAATAAATGACTAGAATTAAAAAAAAACATTCACGTCTTAAATATCTGTCTATGTCAGGAAGGTGAATTACATGATATAACTTAATGGATATAATCATTGCATAAAACATAATATATATATATATATATATATATATATATATATATATATATATATATATATATATATATATATATATAAATATATATATATGTATATATATACATATACATATATATGTATATATATACATATATATATATATATGTGTATATATATATACATATATATATATATACGTTATATTGCTCTTTATGTAAACAAATACAGCTCTCAGACAATTGGCAATGTTTACATTGAGATTTCGCTTACTTTCAACACGTGCCGAATCGAAGCCGAGTGGTTAGGAGCGCCGACTGTTTCGATCCCGGCTCGAATCACTTTCTTTTCTAGCCACAGTGAAGAGTTGTGAAACTGTGTTTGTGCATGACTAAAATATTCCCTTTTTCTTCGGCTGAGCTCTCTGGTAAGTGAAATTGCCAACTGCTATCAGCGTAAAATGCATTTCTCTTAGTGTAAACACGTGAAACTCCATGGAATTGACTTACTTTCAGCAGGTGCCGAATAATATCGAGTGGTTATGAGTGATGACTGTCTTTTAGATGGTCGAGTTCTACCTCAGTATTAAACACTTGCTTTTCTAGCCACATTGAAGAGCTATGAGACAGCTAAAGAGTCTGTCTGTGGATGATTATATATTAGATTATTATATATATATTATATATGACATATATTATATATTATCATTACGCACGCCTTCTAAGTATCGATGACGACTACATCTTTGGTGAAGTTGCTGTGCGCATCAAGTCGACACCGTTCAAATAGCGCACCACAACCGGCATTCTCTGTGACCGCAAGATCAGGACCGTCTAAAGTCGAAAATGTACTGGACTGTTATGAGACCTGTCGCTTTGTTAAGCTACGGGTGTTTGCCGACAACGAAAAACACCGAGGCAATATTCGATGTCATGGAAACCAAAATAATCCGATTGTTTCGGGGATTACACTGCTCGACAACATCCGTAATGATGTTATCCCAAGGCGCTTCGACATCGCCATGATCGAAGGATAGATGAGGAAATGTCGAAGTAGATGGTTTAAACATATGCTGAGGGCCAACGACTACAAGGTCGTGAAACAAATAAGATAAATAACGTATATTATATTATTATTATATAAACATTGCTTAAACATAAACGGGAAAGTGTTTCGTCTTCTGAAAACTCATAAGTGTGGATTTATTTAACAAATGCATCAATATCGAAGCTCAAATCTCGAACTTAGGTTGTGATATGTTAATGTGTTGGTTGTCTGTCCGCTGTGCTTGTTAGTAAAATGTAGGGGAGATAAACTTATTTAATTACGCTAATTGGTTTAGGAAGAGAAAGATATAGCAAGAATTAAAAACTGGCAAAGAAGCTAGCATAAGAGAGGAAAATATGCGTACGAGTAGAAGCCGACGGTCGTAGGAATTAGGAAGCGATGAAACCCCACCAAAATGGACCAGGAGGTAGATAGGTAAATTCAGTTAGACGCCCGCTTCTGTTGAATTTCCTTCTCTACAAACCAGTGTTATGCATGAATAGTGGTGGAAATAACACGTTGATTGAAATACAGACATTTAAGAATAATACTTTATATGGCAGAGATACGATTGGCATTGAAGAGCCAGGAATTACACCTTGTAGCTAAGATAAGTTATTTTAAATGTCTCAGCATTTCTGACTTATCGACGCTGTTTTTCAATGAAAATGTTAAGACATTAAAGACATGTCAGCAAGCAATTGCTCACATGAAAAACATTTCTACACTTATGCTTTAGGCACCCTACATTGTTTGTCATATTTACATGTTTTTTACCATGATATTTTGTGAGACCAATCTATCCAAATCCACTCAGACTGTGGCTGGTCTTTTGATGAATTTATGATTCTGGTGTATCTATGTTGCTTAGCTTGTTTTCAATCTTAATAAAAACTTATTAGGGGAACCGTGGGCAAAACTAGATACTTAAGAGAAAACATGTGGAATAAAAGGTAACATTGCCACATAAACTATATTCAATATTCTGAACATTCAAAGTATTGGAAAACAATGCCACAACAAAAAAAAATGATTATTGTTTTTCAAAAGAAATACAGATGATTTATTCAGCTGTACTTATATTCTCGTTTTCCTCCTGCTTGGGGTAAAACGATACATCAGAAGGAGAAAATGAGACCGGTCTTTGTCTGCATATCTCAGTCTTCGCAGAGCTCACAAATGAATATCAGGACATTGTTTCCCTCATCTAGACCGGCACAGCCATAGTATGCTCATCTCCTACAGTAACATTGGCAAGCTACCGATCTTTCTGCATTCTACGCGTACAGGCCATCACAGTACAGGCACTGTGTGTCTTCTTCCTGGGTCGAAAAAGTGATTTCTGGCTGAGTTGACACCTTAGCCATTACCCTTAGCTTGAGTCTTCGACATTATCTTCTCCTTTTTCTTCATCAAAGACATTTTATACGTAGAAAATGTGATAATAGCCGTCTTCCATCTCTGTCGTGACAATCGTTTACTAATGTTTTCTTTGGATAAGGGTATGCTGGCTTGTGAGTAAATACCAAATGCTTATTACTTTTAATTTTGGTTTGTAGTGGGAAGGCTGGAGGTGAGAAATGATGTTCCCTCTTTGATCATCTTTTGGATGTTCAATTTCAATAGGTAGTTTCACAAAAAGGTACGATTAAGTCAAGATTTTCTGGAGAAATAGACATTGCAAGAGGGTTCTACTTTTATATATAGTTTTTACGATATGTGTTTGTTCTATACTGTTAATTTTAATTTCGGAAACAATGCTATGTATTTAGCTGTAAATATAGCGTCATCATATTTTTAGTATGTTCGTTAGTATGATAAAATTTGATCATTATAAAAATGTGTATTCTGTAAGGAGATCGGAAATTCAATTTTATTTCAAGATTAGACACCATACTAAGAAAGACAGTGATAAAAACAGTTGGAATATAAAGAGAAACTATGTGGAAACGAACTCACATAACCAGGCGGCACTGGAAAATCAGAATTAAGTTAAAATAAAATTATAGATGAGGCATACTGAGATTAAGGGAAGTGAAATTGATGTATGATAAAAATCCCGTAATCTGTCTCTCTCGCCCCAAATCACAAAACACAGTGGAACCAAGGTCACTTGATACCACAGAAAATCATCGTGAATCGTCAAGGTAGAAAGAAAGACCTAGTATGAAAATGAATATTTAGAACTCAACTTTAATAGCACGTACACAACTGGAATCCCGAATTATTTTTATCTAAATTCTAGAGAAAGCTAACGGCCGTTATAATTGGAAAATCAAGTGTAAACAGCTATTGTGAAAAAGGTAACGCGAAGTGCAACAGTGATTGAAAAAGCGGGCAGTACTGGAAATGTAGAGAGATTTGTCAACAGGACTCCAGGGAACTTCATTGTTTTTTGACAGTGAACGATCACTGGTATTGATTCATCTCATTGTAAATAATAATAATAATAATAATAATAATAATAATAATAATAATAATAATAATAATAATAATAATAATAATTTAGATCCCCGTGGCACAAGAGAAATACAATAAATGACACGATTTTGTCCTGATCTTCAGAAGAGATTGATAAACAATATAAAAAGAAACATAATTCTTTATCGTAGAAATATTAATAACTTATGTTTTATTGATTTGCAGTAGCCAACACAAATTGATAATTTAATGGTAAACCTTTTTAGAGTCTACACAAACTGACCTAATTTCTGAAAATGTTAATAACTATCTGGCTTAGCCTGCCTGCTCTCACTTAAGAATTAGATTCTTATTCACTACTTCAGATCATTGAAACGAAATTAATCGATAAGAACAGACAAAATTAATAGCATATTGAACCTCAAACTTAAACGCGCTGTCTCTTCCCTTCTATCTCTCTCTATCTATATCTCTCCACTTCTCTCTCTCTCTATCTCACCCTCTCTTCATCACTTTGTCCATCTCTCAAAATACCATGAAGTGCGTCGGACCCACGTACGTTCTCTTATTTTAAATAGATTACTAGTTCTTAAGATTACGTCTCTTTTCTTTTGTCATAGAAATAAAATGTGCATAGATTAATATTTCTTCCTTTATTTTTATTAGTTAGTAAGATTAAACTTCTCTTGGTTACTCATAAAAGTAAATGTGCATACCTGATTATTGAAGCGAGTTGGGCACACGTATGTTAACTTTTATTACGTAGATTAATAATTTTTCAGGTGAGTTAGCTTCGCCGTACTATAAGAAATTAATCGTTCAAATTGTCTATACAATTAAGAAAACGGAATTTATTTTCTGTTTATACATCTGTATTTTCTTCCTATCCTATGTTACACGTACTATAGTACGTGTAACATGAGATAGGAAGACAGTGCAAATAAATATCTCACTTAGAGAGAAGTAAACACTATATCTGCGATAGAACTCTTAATTAATAAACCGGTGCGTGGTGTTGCAACAACACCTAAACGTGAAACGATAATCAAAACTGTACAACTCAGAAGAAAAATATAAACATCATGCCCAGCAAGTTCTCTCTCGGTGACCAATAAAAAGAAACCTGGTTAGGACCCTGCGAATTTGTGTCCCACAGAATTCAGGTAACATGATGAGAAATACAGGAAAGTTTATATAATCAAACCAGAAAATAAAAAACAAGCAAGGGCTAGAGACGTACGACACAGTAAAATCGACTAGAGAATCAATTCTATGACAAATGTAAGCTCACGCAAGGAGCTACCCGAAACTCATTTGGTATATATAGTACATATTTACTGACGTTTATTCAAGAAAAAGGGGTGATTGCAGATCGAGCGAGACACATAAGAGAGATAGACCAAATACAAATAAAATTAGAGGTTAGTTACCTGACAGAACACCAGGAAATACCAATCTATGGAAGTGCACAGTCAGAAAGGCCTCAACTTAAACAATGAAACTGCAGAATCTAATAATTACAAGTTCCCTTAACTCATTAAGTAGGAGAAGGTAGAACTCATCAAATAAATTATGAACGAAATTACCATGGTTAAAGAACGACGTATTTGAAAATGTATAATTAAAAGTGGTAAAACGTGAACAGATTTCCCCCAAGCGACTAACAGACAGTATTACACATCTAAACGACTTGAACTATACAAGGGCAAACTCTTTAATTATGAAACTCAACAGAGAAACAAAGGGATTGTCAGACAAACACAACATGGGAAAGTAGATTATAAACCCCACATATATAAACTAAATCTGGAAATAAAGCTAAAGAAACTGGGAAGCTATGGAAGAGGATAAATACAGTTGACGAAATAGAGGAAAGGCTGTACAATAAGCTAAAACTAGAGATACTTGCAAAAGAAAGTAAACTGAGATAGAAATCTGAACAAAACAAACGAAAAGGAGTTTTGAAAACATTGAAATCCAGCTTTAGCAAAACGTAACTGGAAGAAAGACACAAACATAATAACCGACCCCGACATGAACAAGACAGCTCTAGGGCAATATATAAAAACGATAAGACCACAATAGTGATCGAATGAATAGGTTTTAAGAGAAATGAAGAAGAAATCATAACCGTATATAATGAAGCAATTCGAAAGACTACCTAAGGTAAAAAATAAAACTAGAGGGCACTTGACACTGACCAACATAAAAGGCTAGAAGACAACATAGAGAGAGATGTATATACGGAACTAGTATAGCAGCGTAGATGACCAAACAAGAATCACATTTATTTAAACAGAGAGTGAAAGTGGAATGATATCAAGCAACCACAGACCGATAATCTGCATACCGATCATGTGGGAAACCTTAATAGTGCAACTTACTGAAGAGATCTATCACTCTCTTAAGAATAGTTTACTTATACTATAGAAACAGAAAGAATACCTGAAGGTGGGGAGACGGGAAATTACTAACTGTATAAAAAATAAAAGATAATAAATTGAAAACATGACATTGATCGACTACCGAAAATATACGATACAGTCTCGCAATGTTTACAAATATGCAAAAGTATCCGAAACAAATAGTATCTTTATTGTGAAAGCAATGGAAACATTGAGACGGGAACTGGCAGAATGAGCGCAACACATGACAGAGATAAAAATTCACAGATGGATTTTGCAGGAAAACTTTATCGCTACTCCTTACTTAGCCTTTTGGCTAAGATCAAAGTGTAGTATCTGTTCCGATAGATACTGCACCCCATAAACTGGTATTGTCTTGGCCTTCGGGGCTTGATTCACGCCGGTCTATGGGTCTGTCCTGTGCAGTTCTAGGAGGTTCACCCTCCCAGGCTTCGCCTCCCCTCTTTGGGGAGGAGTAAGTTTATTGCTTACTGCCTGAGGCGCCCCTACCGGGGAATGCCGACGGGGCTGCCCAGGCAATTTTTAAACCCTACTTTCCCGACCCGACCTTGGGTCACATCTTACTTGTGGGGGTAAGATAAAAACTGGCCTTGTGCCTAACTCCTGGAGAGGAGTAAATCAATACTCCTTATTAGAATAATCAGTATTCCACTGAACAACGTACAAAGGTTATGGAATGTCGGATGAAAATTGAAAATCTTAAGGAACAAAATTAAGCATAGTATATGTATGGTGTAAACTATTTGCAAAAAACAAAAGGGAAATAGCAAGAGGAATAATAACGTGCACTACCTTAGTGGACAAAGAGTATATTCGAAACACCTTATGGCAGAAAACTACGAGATCGATAGATGAGTAAGGGGCTTGGTAAACATGTAATGATAAATAACCAGGGTTTCATTAACCAAATGGCATCCAATAACAGAGATGAAGGACAAGTTTAGACACGAATGCATGATAAATAAGGACGCTCATTGAAAGTAAAGTATATAGTCTAAATCTAATAAAAATATGCCTTTAGAAAGATACGCTGGCCCTTTCATTTATTGAACAGAAAAAAGTAAATGCACGGCATGTGGAACGAACAAGAACATTAATTAACATGGATAATGTACTGTACGCGAAGAATGCTACTAACTGTGTCTGTGTAAAAAGGAGAAAAGTGGGAAACGGACGAGTAAGTATAGGATATCCCTGGGGAGTGTGAGTAAAGAATTAGAAAACTACATAACGCAATATATCGAAAACCAGATTATCGCTAAAAAGTAAACGCCTAATTTAACAATACATAGAGGAACGAAACAGCTACAAAATTGGACGAGAAGCAATTTTATAGACGATTTATAAATATGCCTAAAAAAAGACAAGGCTACTAATAGTAGACTTGGGTAGAGAAATAGAACAGCTACTGGCAGCTACACAAAATAAGGTGATCAGAACGAATAACATAAAAGCCAATATCGACAAAACTAAGAAAAACAATGAATATAGACTATATGGATCAAACGAGGAAACTGTAAATCATACGATAAGTTAATTTAACAAATTAGTCAAAACAGAATGGGGTAGTTGAATGATATGCTCATTGGAAATATTTATACATCGGTATATATATATATATATATATATATATATATATATATATATATATATATATATATATATATATATATATATATATATATATATATACCGATTAAACAGGAGTGCAAACTTCTGCTTATTCAGCTTTTGATCTGTTTTTCTAGTCTTCGTACGACGGAGTTGATGTTATAATCCAAGGAGTGTAAAACATCTCCGTATTTTGTGCGAACGTTTTCGTCATCAGGCGGTTGCAAAATGAAATAAATTGGTCGATGTCGAAAACGTTCGCAAAAAATACGGAGATTGTTTACACTCCTTGGATTATAACATCAAATCCGTCGTACGAAGACTATAAAAACGGATCAAAAGCTGAATAAGCAGAAGTTGGCACTCCTGTTTATTCAAACATGTATAAGGGAATGAATGCTACCCAATTATACAACTGTTAATATATATATATATTTATATATATATATATATATATATATGTATATATATATATATATATGATTATCATGAATCTTTTGTGAATCCCGTGTAGCAAAAGTGGCCTTACCATTAAACTATAAATATATATATATATATATATATATATATATATATATATATATATATATATATATACTCTTTTTTAATTCCCTTTCATTTTATATTTTAATTCAATTCATATTTTATTCTTTTATTTTTTAAATTCTCTTAATTCTCTCACGTGTTTATTTATCATTTTATATTTTAGTAAAATATATTTATCTTATAATAACCTGGCACATGCTAGGAAGTAAGTGTAGTATCTGTTCCGATGGATACTGCACCCTATAGACGGATGTCGTCTTGTCCTTCGGGACTTGATTCCACCTGTCTGTGGGTTTGTCCTGTGCAGTTCTAGGAGGTCCACCCTCCCAGGCTTCGCCTCCCCTCTTTGGGGAGGAGTAAATTTATTGCTTACTGCTTGAGGCGCCCCTACCGGGGAATGCCGACGGGGCTGCCCAGGCAATTTTTAAATGGCCAGAGTGCTCACCTCTCGAGCGCTGGCTTTTAACCCCACTTACTCGACCCAAGCTGTGGTCACATCTTACTTGTGGGAGTAAGATAAAACTGGCCTTGTGCCTAACTCCTGCAGAGGAGTAAATAAATATAATAACTTCCTTTGTATAATATATTGCCTACTTAGAGTAAATGTGAGCTTACGTCTCTGATTTGAACCTGTATATATAAATATGCTTTAAGAATGTAAGTGTTGTTATTTTTTTGGTTTTATTGTTTAATGTTTTGGGACACAGTATTTTTAAATTTTACTTCTGAAGAATCAGATTAAAGTCTAACGTTCTATTGTATATATATATATATATATATATATATATGTATATATATATGATAATATTTTTATTTACACAGACATGTACAAAATCTGCGACACTGGCATGTCGATTTTATCGATCAACAGTTACTATAAACTGAGCTCTCATCAGGCAGAGTTAGAATCCGATCTTACGATCAGATCATATTTGGTTCTCTCAGTTTCGCAGATTTTGTACACGTCTGTGTAAATAAAAAAAAATTATCATATATAAAGCTCTATTTTGATATTGAGCACTTTTTATAAACCCGGTTAAAATTCTCTGGATTACCACCCTGTGGATATTTTTTACCTGGAGTATTACCATTATATATGTATATATATATATATATATATATATATATATATATATATATATATATATATATATATATATATATATATCATTATTATATGTATATATCGTTAGATTGTTATTTCCCTGCGCTGATGAGACCATAAGCTCGAAACGACGTCGTTCGAAGGTAAAATATTTAATAAAAATAATTTAATATGAATAGAAAACCCTTCCAAGTAAATTGGACGTTCAGCACTGTAGAAAAATTTAAAATAAACATTCCCGTAAAAACCTCAGATCAATGTTCCGACTCTGTTGTTGAGTACTATCAGAATATTTAGATATATTATACTCGTCGCTTTCAGTGTAAATATCACTTAATTTCTCTGTTATTATGTGACAAACACTCGTGGCCTAATGGGGTTAGGTGAACGCTTACAGATTCAAGGTGTCTCTGTGAACTGAGTTCGGGCCCTATGACCGTCTGAGATTGTTATTTCCCTGCTCTGATGAGAGTCATAAGCTCGTAATGACGTCGTACGTAGGTAAAGCATTAAAATAGTTATATATATATTCTAATAATATCTCCTTTACCTGTCAAACGTTAAGTTTGTAAAGAAGTCAAGATTATTAATGCTCCTCTCCAATTGACCCGTGAACTGTGTTATATTATATATTTATTGTGGTATCTTGGTCTTACTGGATTTCAGGACAAGAATTGAACTACTCTTGTGGAGTATCCAGCTAAGTGATGTTACTTAAGGTAACATTACTTTTTAAAAAATGTTCCATTCCAGTGTATAGTCATGTCGATGAGATCTTATTTCGGCTTCGAATACTATGTTATTTTGAATATTTGGTCAAGTTTTACTTGAGAGGGCAGTATCTTTATGTCAAGTAATCCTCACAAACAGAGACCGAATACACTCGAAGAGTAGGTAATACAAGCTCCGCGGTAGGTAATTCAGCTCCCCAGTAGATGATTCATATATATATATATATATATATATATATATATATATATATGTGTGTGTGTGTGTGTGTGTGTGTATATATTCATGCATACAAGCAATGTGAAACTATATAAAATACAAAAATGTCATATCGACTAGAAAAGGCCATTGACACGTAAAAATATTTCTAATATTTAGACAATACTGCAGGTAATTTATCAGCTTTACCTCCTATATAATAATATTTAAATAGTTGGCTTTTAAAATAGTAATAAAACTAAATTTTAGCAAAAATCAGTATAAACATTCCATCGAACAAATTTGAATAAAGCCGACTAAATTAGTTTCCGGTTTTTACCTCCGCTTTTTAACAATGGCGTCTGCAATTAAGATGGCGATGTGATGACATTTTGACGCTCAGTCTGACCGCAGATTACAAATGATGATAAAATTACACAAACACACTAAACAAAAGTAAAGGAAAATATTCAGGAACAAAACGCAAAGAAAATTATTCACAACGTCGATTGCGACATCTCCGGTCTGATTCCAATCAAAAATTGATAATTTATTCGCGGTGATTAATTTGTTAATCAATATTGATTATTATTATTGTTATTATTATCAGTAGTAGTAGTAGTAGTAGTAGTAGTAGTTTTAAAAATGCCGATAAGAATAATGGATGCTACAAAATGTCTGGTAATCTCCCTTGAAAATAACGCACGTCCTCGAATGGCTATCGGTGACTCTGTCCGCCAGTCTGTTGATTGCACTTCATCTTGAATCGAAATTTTCTTCGCTAAACGTGAAAATGGAATGCATATATATGATACTCATGTCGTATGAGTTGTGTATAATCTCAATGTACACACGGTGGCTGGTGCTTCACAACGTCCAATTCGTTTTTTATTAATTCACATTAGAACATAAGGTTTTCTTTTAATTGAATACTTATTATCTTTAAGACATACTGAAAGTAGGGGAGCAAACAATTATTTACATCAGAAAACTGCTGACTGTGTAAGTGTGAAATATATTAGATGGTATTAGAAGAGAGGGAAAGTGAGATATAGAGTGTGTTTTGGGGCATCATTTATGCTAGCTCATATTGTTCACTCGCACTCGCACGACTGGATTTTCGGACGAGCAACGTTTTTTTTTTTAAACCACTTATTAGCAGTAATAGAGACATAATTCCCTTTTTTCGAAAATTACTTTAAACTCTTTACTTCCGCATACCCGTTGACTCCATCGCTTATCCCTCTTCAAACTTTCAGGGTTTACATTATATAACATATACACACTTTTGTAGATCAGGTCAATGAGATGCCTTTTCGGTTAGTCAGTCTGTCACGCTTAAGTTTTAAATGGTATTTACTTAGGACTGTTCTACTCAATAATAAAATACAATGTTATTTGCTCCTTACATTTTACCATAGAAAAAACAGTTTGTCTTGTTTGTCGAATTGTTCAATGTAATTACGGGCAGCGCTGTTCAAGACTAAAATAACAGCTAATGAGTCTGTCAGCTGGACGGTGAGGCAACCCCGTGAGGATTGTTGAGACTGGGCGGAATTTGATTATTTATGTAGACGGCTCACCAAGAAGTTGTCAACATTAGAGTTGAAAATGGCCATGTTGTAGTAAGCTGGGAAGCAGCCCCGCTATATTGTGTTCCACAGATAGGTAGTTCTTGGAAGGACACGTTTCACATGAACGTTCCCTTTAGTTTCCGTTGTAGGTACGCAGAGAAGAAAGGAAAATCATTTACAGTGGTTGTAAGTAGACGAGTTTTTGTTGTGAATGTTTTAGAGGGGTGACCATAGATTGAGGTTCAGTCGAGCACCTACCTTGCAAACATCAATAGAGTAGAGAATGACTAACAACCTCTCTTCTGTGAGTGTGTTCTGTCATGCTTAAATTTGTAAATAGAATTTCAAATAGAGTCCACGAATCTTTATATGATGCTCTGTCTGTTTGCCCCTCAATCCGTCGGTTTGTTACACTTACGTTTGAAATAATATTTGAATAGCTAAAGTGAATGGGCGCATCTATTTATTTTATTGCGCATTCACCTTTGTTAGAAATGGTACTAGTTATAGACGTAAACATCTTATTAATGTCCTTGTGCAGGTATATTATATTGATGTCTTAACAAATGATTCAGAAAAATCAAACGAAACATAGAACAAACGTACGATACTCCTCCATGAATACTTAATGGCTAATTCTGCTCTCAGCGATAAAAACCTGGTGTTACATTTTTACTTACCGATAACACCTATCAGTATACACCCGTGTCGTCATCGTCAACCCAGGTTCTTTTCGTTTGCTGATGAACCCACTTGAACGTCAATGTGTATAAAAAGGTTCATTACAAATATACAAACTGTAACAGAAAAAACAGTAGAGAAACAGGGTATTTCGTAGGCGTCAGAGAGAGAGAGAGAGAGAGGGGATGAGAACGACAGATATATAGAGAAACGGATAGCTCGGCGCGCTACACCCAGCTACGCTGTGCGCGCTGCTCGACAATTGGGAACAGCTTGATGCTTAGCCAGCCAAAAAGATCGAATATCGCCGACTAGAAAGTATGTGGTTCCATCGCCTTTTTTTCTGCGGTGACCGCTGACCTTTACGATGTCACTTAAACTTTTCCATTAAAATACGACCCTCGTTATGTAATACAATGTTAGTAAAAAAAGGTAAATATTTTTCGGCAGACAATGGGGGTATTTTAATAGTGTGTACACGTTGGTGTTAGTGTGTATACTCATATAAGGAGTATAAGGAGACTGAATAATGTTAACAGAGTAAATCAGATACAAATAGAAAATAAATTATAAACATCTTCAAACACATAAGATTAGATATAGACATAAAATGAAACTTGAATGAAGTAGATGCAAAATTCAATCAACAACAAATATTTAGTAATAAGACGATATCCAACTGGGCAGACAATCCTGAGTTTTGATCGAAACATCATTTGTCAAATGTGTAGCCATGTAATGTTTGTATCAATAAACATTTATATACCTATAAAACAGCTCTAGTTATTATTGAGTACTTTTATATGAACACAATAGGACTTCTCTGAAGTGTTACCCAGTGCAAATATATTTACCTTAATTAATATATATATTTATATATATATATATATATATATATATATATATATATATATATATATATATAAATTAGTACCATCTTGATACATGATTATTCTACAAATTAGCTTCAGATTGGATCGATTGATAATGCTTAAGAATGTCTTCTAAAATGTTGCAATTCTCTTTTAAAATTGTATTCTTAAGAACGTGTTAAACAACTCGATAACATAAAAATATTCTTCTAAATGCAAATTGCAAAGGTGTAAATAACATCTCTCTTCTCTCCTTACTGATGTTCAGCTTCGTATTTCTTTTTAGTTTTTGTTTTCATTCTTATCTTTGCGATCAATAAGCATTTGATTGCTAGCGTATATTTTATATAGATTTTCCGTACGTGTAAGATTGTGTCGGTTTATGTTAATACACTTTATATATATATATATATATATATATATATATATATATATATGTATATATATATATATATTAATACGCATGAGAATGTTCAAAATAGATCGCGTACAAATGCGCGTGAAAGCTTTTAAGAGCGATAATGAATATAATTAAGTTTTACCGTATGATTTTAGCAACATGAGAAAAGAAGAAGGTGGGGACGACTCACACTTTAACACCAGTTGTTTCGAGTGGATCGAACTCGCCAGCCAGGATAGACAGTTCATTTAGGTGAAGAGAACTCGATTTTCAAAACTGTTCTACTTTCGTGCCATACCCAGTCGTGGGAAAAGCTTCAGAAATCAGCCTGAGGCAAGATCAGGCCTCAGAGTTCTTTAAGCAGTTCTTGACCTCATACAGTCTGCTTCTGGCCACTCATGTGAAACCGGTGGAACCGATCGTATTGATTTCTGACTTTCTATTGAAAGATTTCAGCAATGTACAGAGATGGGTTGCTGCTGTCATTTAATTATTGGTCGTATGATCGTCGCTCGAATTTGTATTGATTTCTTCGATTTGAATTCTTGATTAATGAAATATATTTATTCTTTCATCCGTTTTTTAACGATGAAAATGCTTCTATGTTTGAATGGTATTGATTTTATTCTGGCTCTCGCAATATTCTAGTTAAACTTCTGTAAATACGTGTTCCCTAAGGTACTGATGTTGTAAAAGTTGATATATCATCCTCTCAAACTTCATCTGTCCTGTGGTCGGTTACCCAGCGTCAGCCATGTCCATTTTTAGATGTTGTCCTACATCTTCTTTTGTCTACCTTGTTTTATTCTTCTCTTAAAAGTTGCTCGAAGGATTTTCTTCACGAGACTTGATTATTGTGGGGCATGGCCGTATACGGTTCATGTAAGACGAAATTTATCATAGTCGGTTTTCTGAACTCAATTGTTTTAATCGTACGACAAATTTGAAGATTTTAATCATTAATTTTGATTGCCATGGTGAAGGCCAAATAAAAACGGTTACGTCTAACCAGACGCTGTTATCAAATGTCACGATGAAAAAGAACATTACACCTTAATCTTTCTATTCACCTATTTCACAAACATATAATTAGGGTTTATATACATAAAGATAGTTTCAATAGATCAGCGTTAAATTTAAGCACAGCATTTTTATGTAATCGAGGTAAAGCTTTTTTTGTGATTAAATACGGCTTTCTCAATGGTCTTTGTGTGTATGTGTTATGAATAAATTCAACATGCAATAAAATTGTAGCAATCAACAAGTGTATTTATCAATACAAACAAGACGAGAGTGATGTAAGTAAAAAAAGCTCGTATAGGTGTTGTTTATCTTGTTGTATGCCTACTCGTTATCTCTGTTCTTCATGGTGAACCTTTCTATATAAAGCAGTATACATGAAGAGAGAAGCCATCTAATCTTATCAGACGAAGTAAACATTATAGGCACCGGAGAACAGTGGAAAGTCAGACGACGCACTAAAGAAGCATGTGTTGAGCGATAATGGCCCCCTAAGTAGAGCAGATATAGAATGTATTATGATAAAAAGACCATGCGTTATAAATAATAGATTAGAATACCATTAATATATATATATATATATATATATATATATATATATATATATATATATAAGCAGTAATACTATACATCAAAAACCAGAATAGGTAGAAGCTAAACTCATACTAAAATTGTTCGGGAAGATCCGTGGCGCAAGTATAAAAGTTCTTACTTATAGTCTTCTAGAGGTTGAAGTTCGAATCCTCAGTATAAGCGATACTACGAATACAATTACTAATTTCTTAAAACTTCTACATCGTAATAATTGTCAGAACAAGAGCAAGCTACCCCCCCCCCATATTGTTTAAGTAAAGGTTTCGTTTTAAATGTCGTACAGATTCCCGAGTTCGACATACAGAATTTTGAGTTTGACAAGACGAAATTGAATAAGGTAGAGGGTTAATTCGGCCGAAAAGTAGTCAAACCAATAGTCCGGATAACATAAATAATAAAAATTACCCACCTTCATCATATAAATTTCGAAAGATGTGTACATGTGTTATCTGTCTGTCAGCCGGAAATGTAAGGTTGTCCTAAGTCCAAGTAACGCGTGTGTATTGCGCATCTGCTCTGTGATAGCAATCAAGCTGTCCACTTTAAATAAACTTCACCCGATCACAGAGAGTCGCCAATAATATCTCAACACTTGTTCAACACACATAACGTATACATTAAATAATCTTTCGGAATGTTTTTCAACGAACCTCTTTTCAGAAAGAGAAATAGAAATTAAGCGTTTTACTTTAGTTGTTCAAATATTTCAAGAAGACGAGAGAAATGTTGATGTTTTTCTTTGTTGGTTTTTATACGTGTCTTTCTAATATTAGAAAAAATACTCCTTACGTAGAAATTCAATTAATTTATGAGAAATTTAGATTAAATGTCAGTTCAATGGAAATGTGTTGCTTGTCTTATGTTGATATACAATGTTTACATTCTCGCCTAACGAATATTGGAAGGATATGAATCTAAAACATAAGTCAAAAGAGTGAAGATCAAAAGAGAATAACCAAGAGAGAATTGATACTTATAAATCGATATATATATATATATATAATGTATTATACTAAAGCTGAGTTAATCCAGGTTTTTCCATATATATTTTAATCATGCAAAATACACGTGAAAATATTTCTCAGTCTGATTAAAGTATTTATTTCATGAATCATAAGTTTACTAAAGTGTTTCCAGGTAATAATGAGTTCTAATTCGTTGGTTTTATTTTAATATATATTTAAAATAATGTTATGGGTGAAAATAAATGAAAAGTAATGAACGAAAAATAGTAATAAATGTAATTTAGTGTTCTACTTACGTTGTTAAATAATTATAATGTCAGGATATTTTGAAAGGAAATATAACTGGAGAGACAAACAGCGCCCACTTCCCTGTTTAACATAAGTTTAGATGAATATATTTTGTATAAGTTTGCATAGTATTTATTTGTTGTTATTACATTCTTAAATTTTACACACGAAAACAAGACAAAGACGAGACGAGAAAAAGTCGTTAAAAAGACATAATTAACTTATTTGACTACTTGATTACTTAAGCGAAGTATATTACCTGAGTGACGTATTATTTGACACCTTTCTTCAAAATAACATTACTGTTTAATTACTTCAAACTAGGTTGCTACACAAGCTCGTTATCGCTTCGAAAAGTTATTCACTTAAAATACTTTAAACAAAACTTTTTACATAAAAATAGTTAATTCTTGTAAACGAAAATAGAACACTTTTTTTCTTACTGATATAGATATGGGAATAGATGTATCTGTTGGAAATCGTTGGTTTAGCTTGTGCGAATTAGTGCGGGGGACCCGTGCAGTCGACTGCAGAATAAGGGCCGTTCTCACAGTCGGAGCTCACAGACGTGACAGTGTCACCGCATGACGAGACCTCAGATCAAGGGTCAATGTGCACCTGCGATAGAGGCTCAGTGATGTCACGAGCCTTTGCGTGGGAAACAAAGGGATCCGTGACGTAACGCGTTCTTCGTGAGAAGCGAGTTTTAGCAGTCTGGGTTTTGGAGGTGAATGTATCAGATGTGATTACTACCATGTAGTTTGAAACTTACGTAGGGGAATTATTTCCCTAAGAAAATACAGGCGAATATCCCCCCTCCACGAATGGTTAAGACTTAATTGATAAGTAATTACGAAAGTAGTAATTTGCTCTCTCTCTCTCTCGACGTTAGTGAATATCTCCCAGCTGACGGATAACTAACGCTTGAAATAAAACTGAAAATAAATTAAAAGATGGTATGACTTCGGAGTCGGTTATGAAGTGTTTGTTGTAGTGGCGATGTTCACGGCAGTACAGAAGAGAAGAAAGAAGACAACCACTGGGCGACACGCACCCTCTATGCAGCGAGGGAGAAATTTAAAGGTATGCAAACTATATTGTGTTTGGTGTCCAAAAAATTACGAGTGTTTAAACGAGAACTGCCACGGCCCGTTTTGGGAAGAGTATACATAAGGAAAAATGCCGCGGCCCTAAGAGGGGTTATGCAACATAGATAGATAAATATTTAGATTTCGGTAATTTTGATACAAATCTATTTATCTTTTCAAATATGACCATGAGGAAACAAAAAAATAAATAAATCAATAAGTCAGTTTCCCCAAAGAATAGACTGGAGAGGAACACATAAACAACTGTCATGCAATCATAAGCATAAGTGAACCTACCAGCATTGGCATTTCTCAATACTATTGATTAGCTGAAAACACTGGTGTACTAAATTAAACAATATTCCCCGGGGAACTATTTTTTATATTAAAATCAAAACAATCGTTTAATTAAAATATATAACAAGTTATAGTTAATTAGTAAAAGAATCGCGTTGTACCATATTTCATATGCATAAGGTTCGTGATTGAAAGGATAGAGTACTGTCATTGTGAAAGTTGAATTAATTAAAAATAATGTGTTCAGCTTCACGTTAGAATTGAACTCAAGTTTCGCATTTATTTTTTTAGATGTTACGTGTTTATGCATTAATTAAAATAAACACTATTTAAAAATATTAATTCAAAAATAAAAAAGGAGTTTACTTTCACTGGAGAAACTGTAAACATGAACATTGAAGAAAAACTAACATTAAGAACACCCTCACGAAATGGCTTTCCTGTGATATATATTGTAATAAAATTACTGTTTTATAAATGTTATAAAATAAAGATTCATTTGCTAGTGGTGCTAAATTTTCTATTTTAAATAGTACAAAATTACCTTGGGTTTACTTTCAGCAGTCTCGGAACTCCCGCTTCCTTTATTTAGTCCTTTAGATTTAATATTTGATGAGCAGTGTTTCAGACAAAAGGGGAAATTTGCTGTGTCATGTGTCGGAATCTATTAATCTGACACTTATCGTTGGCTAGTTTTTGACCTTGAACTATTTTCAAGTTCCTTACATCAAGTGGCTTAATGTCTTGTCTGGAGCGATTTCAATACAAAACGGTTGCTTGATCAATTAAATTTATATATGGTTAAGAAATATACCCCAAATAAAAGAACAACTATCCGTCTGTTTTATCAATCTGAGATAGAACTTCAGATTGAATCCATAAATAATATGAAATTGTTTTCGAATACAACAATACTTTTTTATTGTAATCCTATTAGACGTGATATACAACTCTATACACAAGTAAACGCGAATCTTCTTACATGATTGTCACTACGTTCATGGAAACATCGGTTTCAGTTTGTATACGTTATTTTAACGGTCACAGTAATTTTAGTAATAAAGAATCATATTCAAATGTGTGTGAAGGATACTGACAAATGTGACGTCACATTTGGGGCACTATATTACGATCGGGAGAAGAAGCAAATGCGGACCTCTTTATATGGTATCGGGTTAATGTAACTCACCAGCCTAACTTGTCATTTTAATTAGGACGAGTTTACAAAATACTGACTAATGCCTCCGGTGCAGTGCGACCATAACCAGCAATGGTGAAAACGACAGAAGAAGACGCGTAAGCAAAATGTGGCACATGAATTGTTTTCTCATCTTATAATCAGATCCTGCTAAGTCACGTAAAATCGTTGCTATTAAACCATTCCAACAATGTGGCGATATAGCTGCAACCGGTAGAACAGTAACCTTCCACACTTATGATTCCCGGAAAACGATTAAATACTTTATATATATATATATATATATATATATATATATATATATAGTCATCCATGGACATAGAGTTTTGCTATCTCACAGCTCTTTAGTGCGACTAGACCAACACCTATCCCAAGTCAGGGAGTGAACATACAGCAATCTAGTTAATACAGAACAGGCGTTGTTTTTAAATAGTATCTACAATGTTTATATATAAACATTAGCCGCTATTTGAGAGTGCTACATTTGTTTTATTGCAATGAGCTTTTGTATTACGCTGAGTTATAGCAGACGATATCATTATGAAAAGTGCTCAATCCGAAGGGGGGATTTTATATACTTATGCAAAGACATACTGTTTTGCTGTATTTATATATATAGTACATGTATTATTTCTGTTTCCAAGATGTTAATCCAATCAAACTCCAGTGTTAATATAAAAGTGATCAATAAAAGTACAGCTGTTTTTAGTATCTTTTTTTAATTAATTCAAACATTATTGGTTACAGATGTTAATACATGTTTAAGCTGCGATCTATCTCGAGAACCAGCTTTCTAAGACCTTCTGAAAAAAATAAAATAAGAAATATCAAATTTATTTCTCATTTGTATTATCCCGGTTGGAAAGGGATGAGTGTATAATAAAAAAGGCAAGATTCCTATTCAAGTACATGTTCGCACCACTCCCTTTATTTTACTTATTATCATTTAAGTTTATTGTGTATGCTTGACTACTTTCAAACCTTCTATACATTTTATTACTGCACTGGAGGGCATCTTAAACGTCGTCTAAGTATAATAATATGCGTGCGTGCACTCGGAAAAGTAACAATTTAACCCTTAACAAGGCCAACTATATTAACGGTCAGGGGATAAGTACTGTCCGAGCTGACCTATATATAAACTTTATCCATATTGTCGCACATATACAACCCCGTATACACATATATATACATATATATGTATACATATATATATATACATATATACACACATATCCATATACAAACATACTCATACATACATACATACATACGGCTATGCGTACACATAAATATATATGTAGACGGTGAGTCAAAATGCACGCAAATTATAAAGTATTTATTAAATGTATATTAAATAATTTTAAATGAAGCTAAATGTACTCAAAATAAAGCAGAGTTAATGGGGTGTGTAATATTACAATTAATGTTCAATTATATCGCCTTCTTCTTCAATCACCAACTCTGAACCTTTCACCAAATTATTCACGGCACGCCCAAGGTCATCACAGGAAACTTTATTTACCTCTGGAATGATGCGATCTTTGCTGATGCGGTAAGGATGCATACTTTGGTGATGGATTATCCATGTAACATTGCGCTGAGGAATGCTGATGTTCAGCTACACCACTTTAACTTGCATAACCAAGTGGACCAGTTGACTGTAAGCTTGTTATTGCCTCAACAACAGCACCCACACGATCTTCCTCCAGTAACGGTCTTCCCCTTTGATGATAAATCATGGAGTGTTTTTGTGCTCTCGAATTTGTTATCAATTGTGTCAGAGTAGATAAATGGAATGGATTATTTTGCGTGGCTTTTATCTTTTTGTATGATCTCATTGTTGCAGCTGCTTTATCATTATTCTTATAATACAATTTAATTAGTTCCAGGCTAGTTTCCAAATACAGGTAACATGATGTAAAAAAATAGCCCATACAGTATAAAAATCATTACTTATGCAACCGCCATGCATATATCTATAACATATATAAAAGTTATGTTAACTAATATATGAATGGTCGAATAATTTTGAACAATATAAATTTGCGTGCACTTCTCTAACAATTTGAGGACTATTTTGTAACACGATGTTTGTTTGCCTAAAAATACGCCTCAGTTTTCTATATCCCTTTTCCCCTGTTGTCAAATATGTTTCCCGGGAGCATTCTATTCAGTCGCTGGGTCAGATCTGGAGAATAGGGTGGGTGTGGAAGCAATTCAAAATGCAATTCATGTACTTTTGCTACTGTTGTGATCAACAAGTGGCTTTGAGGAAGAGCACTTTTTTCTTCTTCATTTGTGACCATTTTAAGCGAGTTTTTTTTATTTAAACGCACCAGCTATTCTATATAGCATCTGCTATTGATGGTTGTTCCTTTCTCAAAGTACGAGATAAACAAAATACCTTGCGCATCCGAATATACGCAGACGAAAACCTAGCCCGCTAATGTGTACAACTTTGGGCTTTGGAGAATTTTCACTTGCGGCTGTTTACTCAGTTGTTTGCTGAATCGTCGACAGGTTGTTGTGTTTTATCAACTGTGAGAAAACGCAGTACCCAGTTTGAACACAGCTTAATTATTTGCAAATATTCACGCTAAATGGTGAATACATTGTATTCTGATGTCTTCAGCTCATCTGCCATCTCACAATTAGAGCTGCTTACTAGTAAGCACTACAGTGTTCGATACTTCTGTCTCATTTTTTAAGAAATGAACTCCAAGGTTACTGGGTTGATCACGAGTCACAGAAGTACAAAAAAATACTTACAAATATATCAAACTTAAACAGAATACATAAGGAACACCGAACGGACTGAAATCAAATTAACAGAATTTCTAGTGCGGAATTTTACCGTATCTGGAAACTAATGATTGCAATCAGGTGCGCCCTCATCGCGAACCGTTTAAATACCGTGGGGCATGTAATGATACTGAATAAATATACTCAGTATAAATTGCGATAACAAAAACATTCTAAACCACACTGACACGAAGAAAGAACGACAGAAAGTATCGTTAATAAGGGTTTTTGTGAATGATTTTAACTCTCGTGGCTTTGATATAGAAACACTAAACTTCCTGAGGAAATGATCCATTCACGAATAATCATAACAGTAACCAGAAAATGGTGGAGAGCTACATTGAGAACATTTATACAATAGTAAATTGTCATAGAAGAAAATATAAACTGACAGAATTAAGCAAATAACTCGTAGTGAAGATAATACAAGCGACACTGATAACATGACGTTCAGTGTTCGAGTTCGGTTACATCTCTATCACGACTTTCACGTGGTTGGCGTTATTCACGAGAGCCTTCCGGTATTTACCTGACTGTAAAATGAATCATCATGCAGATGCAAGTCGAAAATCGCTGCATGCTAGTTTATACTAATTACGGTATTTTTGTTGCACATATTTGTACACGAAGGTAGCCCTTCAGTTTGTATTCATGTTATCAAGATTGTATGTCTTTAGTTGTGTTTATTGGTTGATGGTTCCGTTTTTGTGTCATTACGTTCACCCTTCTTAGCTATGAATTTTTGCTATCTTATGCTGATTTTAAATAAACAGGGCCAATGACACATTGTGTTTACTATGACTTGAGTAACGAGCAACATTAGTGACGATACGATAATTCATAGCATTCTAACCAAATTCAGAGTCATATGAGACACATTACGTTGAAAACAAAGTGCATGTCATGTGTTAAAATAATTATTTACAAGCGAAACCCGTGGAAATTCCACAGTTGTGTCTTAACCTGTTGTGTCTTACTGCTGTGCTTAAAATATTTCCATTGTATGGATGTTCCGTACGAATGAAGACCACGCGATATTATTGTACCCCCCTTCTTAAAACTTTTACATAGTAATCTAAGTACTTTGGTTAATGTATCTCCGTTTGGAGATACATTAACCAAATATAACCCTTATAAGAAGTTGTGGCATTTCTTCCATTCTATTCAAGTCCGGCACAAACACAGCCCTATCGATATTATTGTAACATTTGTGGGTAGAAAACATGTCGAAAGCCAAGAAGGGGTATTATTATTCGGACTACTGTTCTCATCTTGAGTGTTATTCTCACTAAGTTTCGGCCGATGTAACCTCCGACCTTCTTCAATGTATCTGGTCGAACTCGGGAATTTTTCTGTCGAATTTAGGAATCTTCACGGAATTTCGAACGGAACCCTTTAGTTAATCAACACGTGTTACATGCTCTCGTTCCGTCAGCCATGACCGGGTAGAAGTCTGACGGAACGAGAGCATGTAACACGTGTTGATTAACTAAAGGGTTCCGTTCGAAATTCCGTGAAGATTTCTAAGTTTGACATACATATTTTCGAGTTAAACAAGAGACACCTGAAGAAAGTCGGAGATTACATCCGCCGAAACGTTGTGAGAAGAACACTCAAGATGAGAACAGTAGTCCGAATAAGTCAAATCATACAAATGTTCAATCTTCATCTAAAAAAATCACCAACATAAATATTATGACTCTCTCTCTCTTTCGCTCTCTCTCTCTCTCTCTCTCTCTCTCTCTCTCTTCCTGTCTTAGCAATGATGGTTCATTTTTATGTGTCTTCCTTTTCGTCATTTGGAGAGTGCGGAGTCACTCCATAATACCAATTATTCCAATGTCCGCTATGTACCAAGCGAACAACATGAATAATGCAAATAATATATTAAACATCTTTAAAATATCAAACATTTTAAAAACATAAACTACTACAAAAATAAAACAAAATCGCTCGCATATTGTGAATAATATCCAAATAATCCAGCCTTCAAAAACATTTTCTTAAACCGAAATATTGTAACTATACACTTCTTGATTCGAAATGACCTAACACTTGTTGCTGAGCCGTAAAATAAAGCAAATCAAATTCTCCAATCCACACCGTCTATTTAGACCACGTTTGGGTTTTAAGGTATATTTAAATTGCATCACTAACTGTTTCCATTCATTAAATATATTCACTGATAACATATAGATTATATTGTGATATTGAGCAAAAGGCCGTATGCGATATAGAAGGAGTCCAGACACTCAAGCGATAAAAGACATTTATTATTCTAAATAACACGTAGATATTCAGTTTAGCGACGACATATAGCTTTTTCTTCGAGAACATAATTTTACACGCTTAAGGTGTGATGTAACATCCGGTGCAATAATGGCGCACTGTCTACGTTTGTCAAAACCGCGTTAATATACAATTGTGACAAAAAATAGATGCAAAAGACGTAGATGGCCAGCTGTAATTGTGTGTTAGCAATCTTCAGTTTGTTTTTCTTTTGCTTTCATGTGGTTCATCTTGTCTCTCAGTTAAATGAAAAGAGAAAGCTCCATGTTCCTCTCTTCAGCGCTTTCGATTCCATATTTTCTAGAGAGTTGTCTATTGCTATTCTTAATTTGTTTAATGCCTATAGGTATATGTATTCGATTTTCGAAATATACTTATAGAAGGATTAAATAATATTAGTTGTTTAGTAAAGGTATTTGTGTTAATTATTGTGTACGTGCCTGTATTAAATACGATTGTTATTTATGGTAGGGTTTTCGCTTTGTAAATATTTTGTAAGTAATTTTAATGTTGTTGATAAGTATTTCATTTGTATGGAATATTTCAGTGCATCCCTGTTGTTAATATGGGTTGTAGTACTGTGTTGTTTTACGAGACTTGCCGTATGATAGTGGTATGGTGCCGTACCTCTATGACGAATAGTTGGACACGTCCATTCCTTATCAAATACTGGAAGCATTTAGGTTTTTCGTAATAAGTTGTAACTCCAGTCTACCCTGGCAGTCAGGACTGATATACCACTTCTCTTGTTCTCTGTACATATCTTTTCTTCAAACTATATTTTTCACCAACCGGCTCTTAAACAGGGTTACAACAGATAGATAAGGTGACAGAAATAAAATGTAACAAAGTCTAAGCTGAGCATGCCTAAATTTTCAATAATTCTGTTAATTTTATGTTTTCAAATTATTGCATTGATGTCAGATCTTCAATTTTTCCTGGAGAATGTCTGAGTTTCTAAATGAATCTTAATATAAAATGTCACTTTAGAAGAAAAATACGCATTTCGATTACATTATGAGAAATGAGTAAGAGAGAGTTGGAGTATACACATATGTTACTAGTGTGAACAAATACAAAGTTGCTACTTCTTTTAAACAGTGGAAATAATTGGTAAACAATATGAATAAATAGGTTATGTGGAAGTGAAAGACAAGCCCAGGCCGTCCCAAAATCTTTAACGAGAATAGATCACTCAGTGTTAAAAATGATAGTATTTCGTCACCATAAACACACCCTTACAAATGTTATCAAATAATATAAGTGTCTTTCTTGAAAAACAATAGTCAGGAGATTGAAATATAAGGATATATTCTCAGGACGATGTGCAAAATAAGCCTTTGTTATCACAAAATAATATCAGTGATAGAATGAGTTTTGTTAGTGAATATTGAACTTTCTTCTCAAAATGGATTCAGAGAGTTATTTAGTTTAATGAGTCACAGTTTTTACTTGTAAGTGATACTCAGGACGGATCTCTCGAAAACCAGGTGAAATATTCCGGGCCGATTGTCTTCAAACAACAATTAAGCATTGACTGGAAGAATTATAGTTTGTTATTGTAGAGGTAATCCTGTGTAATATGATGCTCAACACCGAATAATACATCTGTATTTTAGTAAACGGATTAATTCCGGATATTCAAAAGTTGTTTTTTTCCTGTTCCCAGTAAAATGTCTTGTTTGAGCTCACTCTGCAAAATAAACTAAATACTGGTTGAATGATAACTCTTTTCAGACAATATGTAGGTCCGGAAAAAAGTCCTAATCTTAACCTGATCGAGGACATGTGGAGATGTATTAAAAAAGTAATTCGCTTGTAGAAATTGTATAAACAAAGAGTCAATCTTGGAAGCAATAAAAGAACAGTAGAGAAGTATTATCCGCATCAATGTAACAAGCTGATAGACAACGTGCTCAAACTAATAGCCTTATTACGGAAGTTTCATGGAGGAACTATCCAGTATTAGTTAACTGTCAATACATAAAAAAAAGACACAAAAACTGTCTACATAACTAAAGATTATCGATCATGGAAATCCAACAAAAAATATCCTCCAGTAAATAGATCAACAGATGCGTCATTCGAACCCTTATGGCACAATGCGTGAGCTTTTAGGGAGCTAAATACTACTCGTTATAGTCGTAATCCTTATGCCAGACTTATTTCAAAAACAGTAATTCTCTGCGTTTTGAGATCACTGAGTGCACTTGTACCTCAATCATATTTGGAGGACTGAAGGTCGGTGTCAAACAAATTCCATAACAGATTCATTTGATGGGATCAGAAGTCAGGCAGTCGTCGTTCGAGAAAATCAGTTATGAAACTCAAACATAAACATTTGACAAGGCGTACACTTATGACACCAGTATTCCCTCTTTCTCTCTTTCTCTCTCCCTCTGTCTGTCCATTCTTCTCTCTCACTTTCCCCCTTCTTTTTCTCTCTCTCTAGTAAAGAGATTGTAAAAGAGAGACTGGTTTGGGATTATGACAGAGACGCACGCGTCTTGTTGCGTTCTCTGCAAAGTTATAAAAATGTGCTTCGGAAGAAAATAAATATATATTTTTTATATCAAAAAGTAAAAATGGTTTGTTCCATTATTTACAGAAGGTGCTTTTGCAGCACGATGGTCCCCAGCCAATCAGTCAGCCAGACAGCCAGCCAGTCCCAGAAATAGACGACAGTGACTTTCGTTAAACGATGATTTCTCACTGGCAATGACAAGACGAGATATTGCACATACGTGCACACGTTGTAACACATCGTCCCGTCGTCACAAATGTTCGACAAAGATCGCCCTTACGTCCAAAGCAGATACTGTTGCCACATTGGTTCCGCGAACAAGATTAACCTAAATCAATAATATTGCCACACCCTGTAATGTGGCTATACATTATATTGTCAAACATAAATAAAATTGTATATTTTAATAAATATCGCATCCAGGTAATTTATTCAAACGCACACCACATATGGTTAATAAGATGAAATAAACAATTATGAAATAAACTGATTAGAAACATAATCAATCACTTCGAAGAATAGAATTTTATGACCTCATAATAAGCAACAACCAAAAGGACACGTTTTCTCTTAACATTCAGTTTTACTTTTGACTTCCGGTTTTATTGATTATGATTAATTGAATATTTTACTAAGAAAAATCCAAATTTAAAGCATAGTTTAATGCAATCAAATATTCTTTAAATACATTTTTCAAATTATTTGACACCATCTCTGCACAACATCTTTTTATTTAAAGTATTTTTAATGTTTTGTTGTGTTTGATTATACATTTTTTAATAAAATTTTCTAAATAAACTATCAATTTTTACTTTTTCTAAATATTCAAAGTTTACAAAACAAAACGTGCTTTTAAATAAAACTATGTATTTTGTTATGTTATAAGTAAAACATTTTGTAAATTATTTTTTTTTAAATTCGTCGTATTTTTTTCGTTTATTGTTTAACTAGAAGGCAATGTTACGGCAAAATGTCGTTGGCCATTGTAAGGTCGTTTAAATCAGGATGTAAGAATGTATTCTTTTAATTATTAAGAGAAAATATTCGTCTGAAGAGTAATGTGGAAGTATTTACTTTTAATAAAAAGCATTCACAATATATGAGCAATGTCTGGAATATTCTACAAGTTACAATTCTCTATAACAGTCATTAGTTTTGTTATTCATATAAGTTTACGAAACTCTCTATTGAAATGTAGAACGAAATATAAAGGCTGCATGTGACAGTTACAACTATAGCGATGCCACGATGTTTAATACGAAATCTAGTAAAATAGCCTATATTGTTTCGAACTGGAAACAACAAGAAATAAGGTCACCTTTCCTCAACTGGTGATTCCATAAATATGTTCAGCAGTACAAAAAAAAATATGGTAAAGAAATCACTAAAGCCCCTTTCTGACAGCACAAAAAGAGATTTAAGAGCAGGGAATATTTATCAACAGAACGAACTATCACAAAAGAACTACATATGAATGGCATTTGTTCTTGTGGTCGAAGAAAAACTACTAAACTAAAGAAAACTGATTGAATTTCACCCGTCAGTTTTTAGATCTATAAAAAAGTTTTCGGGTGCTATAATTTAGCCAGCAAAACCCACAATTGAATTATATGGAAAAACTTTGCTTATAATGTATGGAAGAGAGACGAATGTGTCGGTCATCGGGAAAAACATAATCTCTGGTGTAAAACCCGATTGTGGGAATATAATACAATGTAAGTGGTTTAATCTAATTGCGCTGGACTAACTTATAAGATAAAAGACACTAAACAGGAAGCGCTATTGTAGAATTCTCAAAAGAGACCAACACCTCTCGGATTAGCAGGTGGCGCTCTGAAAGGAATGTTGCTTTGAACAAGATAATTATCTTTAAAAAAATACAAAACATACTCGGGAATAAATCACTCGAAACGATGTGCATACAATGCAGCCGTCCAGCCAATCGCCATATCTAAACACAATTAAGCATTTATGGCGAAAATTTAAACTTTTCCATCATTTGAATAAACCTAGAAATATCGATAAATCAAGTTTTTTTCTAAAAAATAGAGTAAATATTAAAATACGAGTTTGTAAACACTAATAAATTTAGATGACAATACTATACGCGTATGGTAACCAATGGCCTCACCACAAAATTTCATTTACGGAAACGGATTAGTATGAATACTGATAATAATTGATTAGTACGAATACAAGCTCACCAATAACTGAATGGAAAATAATACGACAGGCCAGCGAATGTAGAAATTTAGACGACTCGTGTAAATTATGTCTGAATGAGAAATTTGAAATCCTAAACTTAAAAGACTCCCAAAATCTACTAAACTGTAGAACTGAGATAGCAAACAGCTCCGTGCACAGAATAAAATTTACCATAGCCTAACACTACATGAATTAATAAATAAATAAGTAAAACCAACAAAAACTTAAAATAGAAATACAAGGAACCACGTGTTAAAATAAGTTCACCTATTATATTGACACAACAAAAACAGGGATAGGCCACTCTTAGGAAAACAGAAAAATAGAATATGAAATAAGAAGTAAAACTAACCGGACCTTTGTTCGTGAGAAGCCCAACGATTGACTAAGAGAAACACATAGAATCTGATTGGTTAAATAGTTAGTCGTGTATATAAAAACACCCGGCAAAACTAACTCCATGCCTTTTAGCATGAAGACTCCCCCGGGAATGAAACGCGGGAGCCTCTGTGTGGCTTAATTGCCATAAATATATTTTCATAACATACTATATATATATATATATATATATATATATATATATATATATATATGTGTGTGTGTGTGTGTGTGTGCGTGTGTGTGCGTGTGTGATCTACATTTTTAATGATGTGGATTTCATGCTTGGATATATCAGTATATATATCGGTAAATTCCAGGGCGATGTTGAATAGTTATTCTGATATAGACGGATTGAAACTCACTTTGTCAAATTGTAGGAAGGTACATTTGTTCTTATTTTCGATATTAATAAACCAAGTGATTGCTTCGGTAGTATTCATGAACATATATATATATATATATATATATATATATATATATATATATATATATATATATATATATATATATATATTATGGATCGATCATCATGAACTTTGGAATGTATATTCTCGAAACTGTATCATGCTTCCCCCCAAAAAAAATATCAAAACTTAAAACTAATCCTATATCTATTACCCATACTCGACCTAAACGGGTATTCGCTTAATTTTATAATTTTTTTTATATTCGTTCATTTCATAACTATTAGAAGTATTTAAATTCAACGGGTATCTACTTCTGTGTACAATTTGTGAGTTTGTGAGTTGTAGACTATACACGACTGGAATATAGTCATCTTCATGATGATGATTTCAAGTGTTGCGTTGTCTTTAATTTCTCGTACATTTTCTTCTTCATCGCGTGGAGGGGTGTGCCGTCTCAGTGTCGTTGTGTTTTTTTTTTGGTTTCTGTACTGCCGATGAACATCGCCGTCCGCTGTGTCTGCAACAAAGACTTCATAACAAAATTCACGAGGTAACAATCTTTTACTCTGATTGGTTTATTTAAGGCGTTAGATTTATGTCGACCATGGAGATGCTTCATTAACGTTGAGGGAGAGACCAAATTACTACTGTATCGTAGTTAATTCCAAGCTTAAACTCTTAGCCATTCGAGAAGGGAGAAGAAGGAATCTCATGCCTGTATTCTCTTAGGGAATTTAATTCCTCTAATCATATGAGACTACATAGAGAAATCGTCTGTTCGGCTCGCTTCCAAAATCCAGACTGGCAAAACTCTGTTTCCCACAGAAAAGCCCGTGACGTCACATAACCCCTATGCGCAGGTGCACCTTGCCCCTTGCCCTGAAGTCTTGTCAACGTGGTGGCCCGGTCAACATCTGTGAGCTCCGACTGTGCGAACCAGTTTATTTTGCACTCGACTGTACGGGTCGACCCGCACTAAATCGCGCAAGACAAACCAAACGATCTCCCCACATACGTTCACTTCAAAAAGCGTCCGGCCTCACAGGGCCATTATCCAACACAAGCCGGAATAAAAAAAATAAGGAAATCTTTGCTGAATCTCAGTTCTCTTTAAATAACTTATAGGCCCTGATACGTAAGCTGAAGAAAGGCAATGGGAATATGGACGCTGTGGCTAGCAGGAATGATCATGGCAGGGTGTTGTATGTGTTCGCACAAAAAACATACTTGGGGAAGCTGCAAAAAGGACGTTAACGTGCATGTATGACAATGCGGACTTTAGCGATAGATATGAGTGTTGTCATGAGACTATGAAAAATGCGCTGAAGGAAGGTCTTCCCTACTCTTCATACAAGAGTAGAAAGAGCCAATTACTCACCGCCGAGGCCCAAAAGAGAAAGGTATTTCGAAAGACAAAAAAACTACCCAACAAGGTCAATCACCCAGTAAAGCTGAAGATGCTCTGGTCCATCTCAGGGCCTGTTCCACAGCACACAGACAACAGGTGTATATCTTATAGTCCTCACTATGTTCCACACGTCTGAAGACCACGTTTCTATGAAACTGATATAATGTTTGTTTATGTTTTCAACGAAGACCACGTCTTATCGCAGTCGCAAAGAGACGTAATTCAGATAGCTGTTATAACCAGTTATCTACTGATGTACATCACTGAGTAGATAGGATGGCTGCGAGAAATACACATGTGTGGCAGCAGGGCTATGTTCCGTGTCACACCTCCGAAAAACATAGCAGAGGATATCTGAGAACTTCCAAGAGTTAACCTGTTCCTACATCTGGAATCATAACATGCATTATTGCAACACTATACACTATCATATGAAGGGGCGCAGTTGAGAATCACACAAACCGTAGTGCCTACAACATCAAAGACGAACTGATTGCCCGTATGAAACTGATGTTCAAGGATCTCTCGAGTGAAAGTGAAAACAACATGCTCCAAATGTAGATGCCTCTCACGGTGGCTTTGAGTTCATCTGCATTAGACGAAAAGCTTACTAAGGGAATCACTTTGACTTTTTGAATTACACCAATTATTCGCCAAGTTATGACGTTTTTTCCTCTCAGTTTAAAAAAGGCACAACATAAGCAACAGTGTATATAAACATCTGTAATGTATAGTTATGTGGTATGATTAGTAATATAAAGAAACAGAGCAGTGTGCGCATATTTATCGATGTATTCTATCTTTCTATCTCTCTTTATATAAATGTATATTTATATATATATATATATATATATATATATATGCATGCGTATGAGTTCATATTGAATTATTAAACAAAACATTATGAAACATAACTTGTCAAGAATAGAAGAACCAAATAGTATGTTATACTTCAACTTTGTGTTCTCTTATATTTATATATTAATATATATATACATATATTCATATATATATACACTGAAAATATTCATATATATACACTGAAAATAAATATTGTGCAAGATCTCAAAGTCAAACTTTCATATATATATATATATATATATATATATATATATATATATATGAGAGGCGTAGAGAGAGTGACAGGGAAGAGAAAGGTAGGGAATAATGTGAATGTATATACGGACAATAATCATTTTTTAACCAATCACATTATTTTTAAAAGAAAATACGTCGGGGTGATGTAAACGATTCTTTAAAACCTGCTCGCCATAGACATCTGTGGAATCTCAAATAATTGATGGCTGTCAGTTCAAACCGACCATTAAATATACAAGCAGAACATTGCCGACTCAAAAAACGTCATGCTTTTTTTTGTTGGTCGTCCTTTCCATTTCGTCTAGCTTAGTAAGAATTGACCTTTGGCCACCACAACTTGTACAAGTCATATTCCCAGACAAATTATCACTACAGTGGAGCCGACAAAACGCAAGTATCGCCAATAAAGAAAAGATTACAATCATAAAAGTCAAAAAGGTGAAAATTATTAGTAAATTATCTATCTCTGTCGCTATTTCAAGCTAGGAGTCGATGTATATGTGGTTATGGTTTATTCACATTACTCACCCACCTATCACCCATTCTCTCTCTCTATCTCTCTCTCTCTCTCTCTCTCTCTCTATATATATATATATATATATATATATATATAAATATTATATATATACACATATATATATATATATATATATATATATATAAAGAATATACACATATATATATATATATATATATATATATATATATATATACATATATATATACATATATTTATTATTTTTATATATGTAAAGTATGAACAACTGTCAGGAAATGAGCAAGTAGTTTTTCAGTAAATACAAAGCAACAATGCATAATATGACACGCCATTTTTAGAGTTGTCGGTTTATATATATATATATATATATATATATATATATGTAAAGTCACTTTATATATATATATATATATATATTGCATGAAACTTATATATATATATATATATATATGGTATATAACTTATATATATATATGGTATATAACTTATATATATATATATATGGTATATATATATATATATATATATATATATATATATATATATATATATATATATATATATATATGGTATATATATATATATATATATATATATATATATATATATATATATATATATATATATATATATATATATATATATATATATATATATATATATATATATATATATATATATATATATATATATATATATATATATATATATATATTTAATACGGCACAATCACGTTGACACACTGGTTCCCGTTAGATCACCGAAGTTAAGCGGCGTCGAGCCTGGCCAGTACTAAAATGGGTGACAATTTGGGAATACCAGGTTCTGTATGTGCTCTCTGCTTATCTCGGCATTGTTTCCAGTCGTCCTGTATTACTACTTGCCATTAGGATCAAGTAATGCCGACTCAGGAGAGCGGTTGTTGGGGATTGCGCAACCCTTGCAATTACAAATTCACGCGCGGGCAGCCCCTGGTGGGGCACTCATACTTCGAAATCGACGGGAGAGTCCATCATATTATATATTTAATAAAAAGTGTTGGCTATACATTTGTATAAATATATTAGTCCTCTCTAGAAACTAGCTGAACTCCCTATTGTTCTGTTATATCCTGCATTATATATATATTCTATATATACATTAGATATATAGGATACCATACTTCGTAATAAAATATCATTGGAAACTTTATTACATTCGGTTTTTCCCAAAGTTTTAAATAAATATGATGATCTATCATGTTTACATGTTCATTTATTGGATACTTATGGAGTGCATTTATACTCTACGCAATTGCACCAAATTCTGCATGAAAAATGAGATTCCGGTGTATTCTTGTGTTTAGTTTTAATACTAATACGGCATTTTCTAATGTTGTTACACGCAATAAACATTCATAAACATTGCACTAAATTTGGCAGTGGCAATAATTACCCTTGCTCTATCAACATCGGTCATGTGAAAATCAACTGTATACTACTTTTATTACAACTGCTGCCACTACAAATAGTAGTAATACTACTTATAATAATAGAAATGTAAAGCTTCTTACAAGTGTTTTTTTAAGTATTAGCTAGAATTTATATAATTTAGCATGAATATAATTTGTGATGCTGGATTTTTTATAGCCGTTAAAAATTAATAAACTGCTACTCCTACTTTTACTATTACTAGATATAATAATAATAATAATAATAATAATAATAATAATAATAATAATAATTATTATTATTATTATTATTATTATTATTATTATTATTCTATTACACCCACGTGAGCATTTTAGATTTAAGAAAGAACTATATAGATACCAAGTGAAGTCAAAACTGCTACGAATCTATTGAATTGACCCTCCTCCTAAACAATCAGTTATATGCACATAGATATGATGACATGGGCTACGTGGAGGGCCAAGAAGGATAAAAGACCAAGTAGGGGGAGCACCGACCAGATCTCTACTGAAAGGTTGCGGAGAGTACTGAAACCTTGGGAAGGCTTAATTCTACTAAAATTCTAAAAAAAAACAATGGTCGTTGCTGGCGACTAATTAATGGTAAATTTAGGTTACAATAATGCAAAGTGATTACATTGGTTTTCAAATAGAGATGGAGATTGCTGGAAATCTCGAGGAACTTGAGTTTACCCAAACTTTAAGGTACACTACCGGTTATTATCAGCCAGTACTTACTTATACTGACTTTGTGAAAACTACTAGTGATGAAATAATAGAAATACCAAAAGAAGATCGCACCATCCTAACATCAATTTGAAGGGCACGTTGAGTACTAAGACTTAGAAAAACCGTACTGTCACTTAAATTCTAAAAAAGCAATCGGCTGTTATAAGGTTGAACACGCAAGTAAACGGTTGTTGCAAGAACACCAAGTAAATAGGAATGGTTATCGAAGAAGCATAGAGGGGAGGCAAAACCTGGGAGGGTGGACCTCCTAGAACTGCACAGGACAGGCGTGCAGTATCCATCGGAACAGATACTACACTTTGATCTTAGCCAAAAGGCCAACTGAAGTAGTCAAACTTCTGAGAGACATGCAGTCACTCAGAAACTAGTGAACACCGCGTAATGGGCCAGTCAGGGATCACTAGTGATGAATCGTAATAAAACTACTCGTGCTTAAATAATAATAAATGCTACTAGTATTCCAAAGTACTGTGTAAAATCTCACCATAATTCACATAAAGTTAACTCAGAATGCTCGAAAGTTAAAAAAATAAGAATACAAATTGTGATGGTTAGATAAAGTACCAACAACTCTTCGCGTTCCCTAGACTTTGAGGGCGTCTTTTTTGTGGGGGGTATTCAAAAGGAATTGATCATAAACAAAACTAGCAAATATAGTTCAATGGCGTTCATCCAATTTTATGTCGGCTCATTCTGTTTTATTTATCACTTTGTTTAATTCTTTGATTTTCTTATCTGCAGAATTATTAATATAAGTTCGACAATCAATATGAATGTAATGTTGGTAAAACAATTGAATAAGTTTAACGTATATGTCTCTATGTGTGTCTTGTTACGCTGTCTAACACCAGAACGTGAAATCCACATGTTAACGAATAGGTTATTGAAAGTTGTACAGATTCTAAAAATATGGGCAAGATTTAGTCATGTTAGCACCCGGCAATAATGGCTTAATGGCAGTCATTTAAAGTATATTATCAGAGTTTTCAACACAGAAATGTATGTATATATATATATATATATATATATATATATATATATATATATATATATATACTAAAAAAATCATACTTGCAATTAAATTACGCTTGGAAATGGAAAGCCTCAAACGACCATTAAATTTACGTACGTTTTAAGGAGAATTACTGAGGAATATCGGGCTTTCACTTTCATAAATGGGATTTATTCATACGAATTCAACTTGCGCTATATAAAATTCGTTTTATATTAGTATGTTCTTTTATGCATGTATATATATATATATATATATATATATATATCCATATATACATATTTCTATCTATCTATATATATATATAGAGAGAGAGAGAGAAATAGAGATATGATAGTACAAACATGTATGTATCTATATCAACATATATACCTATTTGAAATATAAATTATTTACTCAAATTTTACAGTAAAGTGCAAATACATATAAATCAGCTGACACCCCTTTTGCGTTTTTTATGTCATTATTATTTTAGCATGCGACTGATTAGATTATGAACATACTTCTAAGGGATTTTTGTCATGGTTTTGAAAAACTGTTCTGACACTGGTCGCGAATGTTATGTAATCACAGTTTGATAGAATAAATAGTGTGTGCTTTAGCAACGTGGCAAAGACGCATAATACAGACTCTACAAATTGAGAATATCGAGCGGTCCTTTTTCTGCAAGAAATAATCTAATCCAACAGAAATACTTTTACCCTGGCACTTCACTAGCTCCGAACAACCATTACTCGAATTAGCACCCAATTCCATAACATAGCTCTATGCCTAACTATATAGTCACCGACTGCAAACTCTTGAATACAATGTCTACAGATCTACACTTCACCACTGTCTAAAAATGAATCAAATAATGATTTTTTTATGTTATTATTGTTGTCAATTGGGGATGTGTATATGTACACTACTTGCTATGGCTTTGTCTTCTAATCTGAAGTTTGGTTGCATTTGATCACAATAGTATATGTTAATAGAGTTTATTTACTATAAGAAATGTAAGACACAGTATCTTGTAGTAAAAACAACTTCTCCATAACCCATAAAACTATTAGAAAGAATCAATGTTATTTATAAGTTTAAGTGCCCTTTGGGAGAATGTAACGCCTATAATAATATTAAAGCCAATACCTACATTGGTTTTGCAGCCACTACCCTATCCCGCCGCCTTACCATATATCTTGTAAAGTTTAGCTCAATTTACCAACATCTAAAAACAGAACTGCGCCCTCTGAATTTAGACTAATTTTAGTAAATAACATTCCGAAACCAATTTTTAAATTCTGAATGCAATACAATTGTAATGTAAAAAGAAGACACGAATAGAAAAACCTTTTCTAAGGCTTTATTCAATTAATTCAAAACTACAATGCCAACAAGGCAAGAGGCCAAGAACGTATATATGGTAAAAGAAAGAGAACGCATTTAAATTAAAAGTCACGTGGACAAGAAAACCCAGTAATTTTACTTTAACGGAAATATATGCAAGTGCACGTAATCCATCTCGTAATCCCAAGGTGCTGAGTTCAATCCTGGGCAAATGCAGCTGAAGAAATATAATATACATAACATTCTCCCCCACTTGTAACAGAGATTGTTATCAGAAAGTTTTATAAATCCAGACGCTGGACTGGTTTGCGAATCCTGCTAGACCGGCGGGGAAGTAGTTCACTATCAGAAGCACCATATCTCTGGTAAGGTTGATTCTCTGAATTCTGATTCACTAATTCATTTTCTGTATAACTTTCCCTAGGTGAAGGAGTATTTGTGGAACTTGTATCAGGCAAAGGGCCCATGTCAGGTAGAACGTTTTCAGCAGAATCTTGAGATCGACCCGAGCGTGGAAAACGTGCTAAATGTCTTAGTGCTACTGAATCTTCCCGGCCATCATGATATCGTATTCTTGCATGTGTAGGGTTAGCCTCGAGGAGTTCCACTACCTCAACGATCGGGTCATATTTACTCCTGTTACCAAATCGCTTTAATAACACCTCCCCAGGCTCACAGAGCCAAACAGGTAATGCAGTGCCAGTGGAAGAGCGCCTTTTAAAATTGAACATGCGTTCGTGAGGCGTAGCATTTGTGGAGGTGCATAGTAGAGAGCGAATAGTTTGTAAAACATCCTGTAGAACATCCTGCCAAGCGCTAATGGGTAACCGTTTTGATCCCAAAGCTAATAAGATGGTGTTCCAAATAATGCCGTTATAGCGCTCACATTGGCTGTTACCTCTTGGGTTATACGCAGTAGTGTTACTGGATCCAATTCCAAGTCGCAGCAAAAATTGTTTGAATTCCTCCGACATAAACGAAGTTCCTCGATCGGATTGGATGAATGAGGGAAGTCCAAAAATAGAAAAAATATTCACCAGGCACTGAATCGCGGTTTGAGAGGAGCAATCACGACAAGGGAAAGCAAACGGAAATCGACTGTATTCATCGACGACTGTAAATATGTAACGGCAACCTGATGAAGATGCCGGGATAGGTCCTTTGTAATCGACAGAAAGACGCTGGAATGGAGCAGTAGAACGGATAAGGATATTATTAGTAGAAGTAAAGAATTGGGGTTTTATTTTGGCGCAAGTAGTACATTGAGATGTCACACGTCGGATTTCATCAAGTGAATATGGCAAATTTTGTAACCTTACAAAATGCCAAAAGCGTTGTACTCCAGGATGTATTAAGGAATCATGAATTGATTTTAGTTCTTCCAAGGAAGAAACAGCAGCACCACATACTCTGGATAATGTGTCAGCGACAATATTTTCATTCCCGGGACGGTGTTTTATATCATATGAAAAGGGAAGAAGTTCCATTTTCCACCGTATAATTTTATCGTTTTTAATTTTTCCACGATTAGCAGGTTTAAACACAAAAGATACGGCTTGTTGATCAGTAATAATAGTAAAATGTTTCCCAACAATGAGATCTCTCCATTTACGAACACATTCGACTATGGCATATGCTTCTTTTTCGACTATATGAAGTCGCATTTCAGAGAGGTTTAACGACCGAGAAAAGAATGCTACAGGTCTCCCAGCTTGTAAAAGAGTGCCTCCGATAGCCTTTTCTGAGGCATCGGTTTCAATAATAAACGGCAATTCATCATCAATAACTTTTACGGATGATTCAGCAATGTCTTTCTTGAGTTTTTCGAAAGAATTTACAACTATAGGAGGCATAGGGAATTGTTTATTTTCGACCAGTGGACGAATTTTGTATGAATACTTAGGTATCCATTTCGCATAGTAAGCAAACATACCAAGACACCTTTTTAACGATTTTGAATCGGAAGGGGGAGGCATTTGCAAAAGAGGTCTCAAACGCTCTGGATCAGGTTGAAGAGTTCCGTTACAAATTTGGTATCCAAGCACGTTAATAGAACGAAGTGAAAACTTGGATTTTTCCCGGTTTATTTCGAGGTTGTATGTCGAGGCAGCTTTTAAGAAATACTCCAAATTGACGTCATGCTCCTCCTGGGTTTTACCGCAAATAGTTATATCATCTATATACGAGAAGGTTCCAGGTAATTTGTTATCAGAAATGAAAGAATTCATAAATCGTTGAAAGGCAGAAACCCCGTTTGTGACCCCCATGGGTATTCGTTTAAATTGGTACAGACGTTTTCCAGCCTGAAAGGCCGTATAGGGGCGATCTTCAGGGCAAATTTCAATCTGATAGTATGCTTTGGACAAGTCAATTATACTAAAGATACGATACTGGGCTATTTGGTCAACGAGATCCCCAATTCGTGGCAAGGGGTATGCATCAAGTAAGGTGAAACGGTTAATAGTTTGGGAGAAATCGACTACCAATCGTTTCTTTTTATTAGTTGACGAAGTCACAACAATTTGAGCGCGCCACGAAGAGTAACTTGGTTCAATTATATCATCCTCAAGCATTTGTAGAATTTCTTTTTCAATGAATCGAGAGTCCTCCGCACGGTAATTTCGGGACCCAGTAGCAATAGGTTTGCAATCACGGGTAAAGTTTCGGAACAATTTAACGGGTGCACAACTGATTTTGGTTAAAGCGCAGATTTTTAGAATATCCTGAGACCCTCCAAAAGAAATAGTGATACTCTGGTGTAGTTTTAAGAAGGGCACTCCGAGTATAATATCCATACAGGAATCAGGAAGTACTGTGAAGTCAATTTCTTTATATTCGTAACCATTGAAGATAACGTCCTCAGTACAATATTCAGATAGCTTGAGGGAAATGGCCGATGATGCCATGGAAATTACGGAATTCCGTTTAGAAGTAGACAGTTTCATTGTTTTAACAATACGAGCACTGATAAAGTTATCAGAACTGCCGGTGTCTATGAGAGCAGTTAATCGTTTACCCTTTAATTTTACAATTTTAGTAATAGGAGGGAACCTATCATCATCTTTAGCACGGGCTACTATAATAGCTGAGGTGGAACGTGAAGGTGTAGACATGGTAGAACGGCAAACTTTGGCAAAATGGCCGAGTTTGCCACAGTTTCGACATACTTTATCGCGGGCAGGACAGTGGCGGCGATCATCCTTAATGTGACGTTTCCCTCCGCAGTTGTAGCACTTTCCATGAGCAGGAAGGGCAGCAGACAATTGTACAGATTCACACTCCATAGGAGCAGTAATAGTGGCCTCCTCGACAGAATCAGTAAACACATTTTTAGTCGTGGTAGCAGCAACGGTAGGTCCAATCTGAGAAGCGTATGACTCAGCACGAAATTGAGCCTGTTCTAAAGCTCTAGCACATTGAGTAGCCTCCTTGAGATTTAACGTATCATTTTCAAGTAGTCTGGCACGTATTACGGAAGACCGGAGACCACGTATAAATGAATCACGGACAGATTCATCTCTGTAAGTAGTAGCAGTAACATCCTTGAAGCAACAGTCTGCGGCAAGTCGGTTCAAGGCCTGAAGGTACTGGTCTACAGACTCATTTTCCTGTTGTAGACGTGTAGAAAGCAAATGTCTAGCATGAATAACGCTTGGAGACTTATCATAAACACTTTTCAGCAATTCAACAGCATGTTCGAATCCAGAACAACCCTCGATAATGTCAGCAACGGTAGCACCAATGTTTAAATAAAGGACTTCGAGTTTGTCTGGATTTAAAGAAGCAATAGTAGATAAGTAATAAGTAAAATTACGGTACCATAGTCTCCAGAGCTTGCCAGCCTGAGGGTCTGCAGAAGATATATCAAACTTGTCCAGACGAATAATCTTATCCATGAGAAACTTAGTAAATGAATTAATTGAATAAATTGTAATGTAAAAAGAAGACACGAATAGAAAAACCTTTTCTAAGGCTTTATTCAATTAATTCAAAACTACAATGCCAACAAGGCAAGAGGCCAAGAACGTATATATGGTAAAAGAAAGAGAACGCATTTAAATTAAAAGTCACGTGGACAAGAAAACCCAGTAATTTTACTTTAACGGAAATATATGCAAGTGCACGTAATCCATCTCGTAATCCCAAGGTGCTGAGTTCAATCCTGGGCAAATGCAGCTGAAGAAATATAATATACATAACAACAACGTTATCCTGAGATGCTTATTCCGGCGTTGCGGAATTTGAATTGTTAACATATTTTCTGTAACAGTTCGAGACTTTTCTGTTGGCGTCCGACTTCACGTGCATGGTTCTCAGCTTTCTTTTAAAATGTTCTTTCTTTATTCGTGCCTTTTTGTTCGTTTGCTTTTGCCATCATAAGATAATTCGACAAAGAATCAAAAACGTTCGTAATACATATGAAACATGCATTATTTATTTTATTTTAACAAAATCAATATCATTAGAACAATTGAACAAAATACAAAAAATATAATTAAGCAAAATAATGCAGTCATTTTTACACTGTTACTTAAATGAAAACTCTGCCTAAATACACAAACACGATATATATATATATATATATATATATATATATATATATATATACATATATATATATATATATATATATATATATATATATATCGATGTTTGATAAAACAACAGGAACACTTTCTGTTCGTTTCTTATTTATCCATATTTTCATGTTGACAGACTAATGATCTAATGTTCTGCTCGAGTATTTGTTATAAACCATGTAATTTAGGTTCTAATAATTAATAACTCGTAAAACAAAATGGATGACTTTTCAACAGAAAGGTTTAACAGATTTATTAAAAGTGTAATTAGAATGAAATGGGTTATTTAGCCGCTGTAACGCGAGATGTAATTTGCCAGTTGATCACTTTCAATGTTTCCTTTTCACTCCGTCCCACTCGATAAAGGGCGATAACTCGTTAATGATCTAAGGGACATAATTCCGTTTTTCTTTAGTTATTTCTTAACATCTCCCTGTTTTAGTCTTTAACTGTATCAAGCGCACCTGGGGTCAACTGGGGGGTGCTTTACTCTAGTGTGACTGCACTTTGGCCAAGTCCTGGGATGTATTTGATAATTCTCATCTGAATTTGTCTGCATGAGAGGTGGTGTAGATGGCAGTTCAAATGTGTCCATTAACAAATCAAATGGAATGGTTGATCTGTTGTCCACTAAGTTGCCTAAAGAGTATCTGAGACGCAACTGGTGTTTGTGCCGTGCCCAGAATTGATTTCCGACTTGAGCATCATACAGAAATTGTCCATTTATTTTGCGGATGATGCCTGGTACCCAGTTTTGCCGGCCAGTTCTGTAATTCCGAGCAAACACTGGTGTGCCAACTGAAAATGCTTTTGTTTTGTTAGAGATTGGTTGTTGCCTTTGTGGCTGGGGACGTAAAGCGTCCAGTGTGGTACAGAGTTTTCGTCCAATGAGTGCCTCTGCTGGTGATAAACCATTCTTCACGGCTCCATTTGGTGTTATTCCATATGGAAAGGAGGAAAGCATGTAGTATCTCCTCTGTTGTTCCCTCCCCTCTTGCTTTTAGTAGTGCTCTTTCGAATGTGTCTACAAATCTTTCGGCTTGTCCGTTGGGTTGAGGATTGTTCGGTAGCGACCGAACGTGTGTTATGCTGAATGTAACCCTGGGTTGATGGCTGACGAGCACGCAACATTGTGCGCAATTTCTGCTTAGGACTGTTGTATTGCGAGGACCCGAACCTTGCTGCTGCTGCTTCTGCTGGACCACCAGGCGGGAAATGCTGTGTAGAAAAGTAGGGAGCCTGTTGTTGAGGCTGTGGCGGTCCATACCAATTGAGGTGGGGTCCTGGCTGGTACACCTCTGGTGGGTAATTAACTCGATGGTAAGTTGGTGCTTGCTTCATGTAGGAGGTGGTTGGTCGAGGTCCTGCTGTGGTAGTTTTCTCTGTAGATGATGTTATTGGAGATGTTGGCAAATAGAAACATGCTTCAATATCCAGCCATACTTTGTAGTCTAGATTCTGATCAACTGCCTTTTCTTCCAAAATCACCTTGATTGCCATAACTTTGTCAAATGTGGTTGAGATGAATGAACCAGTGATTTTAGTGCAATTAGGAATTTTTACAAAATCTTCTGATACTGGACGTTGTACAAGAATCGTGATTTTCTCAGCATTACCGGCCACATCAAGCTTGAGCAGCTCTACCCCTTGAGGGTCATCAGTCAGTTTAACGGTGATGCTAGGTTTGAGGTCAGTAGATGTAGTCGGCGCTGGTACAATCCATCCAGGTCCATCAGGTCTGCCATCACTTACTGGAGAGTTTGGTGTGTTTCGTGTTCCACTAATGTAGTCATCAGGTATGAAGGTTTTATCAGTCATACCCTTAGTAGACTCACATCGAACTGATGTTGTTGAAGTAGGTCCTGATGTTGTGGTGATTTTAGAAGTCACTGTGGTAATCATTGGTTTTGATGTTATTGTGGGAGTTCCTGTTGAAGTGGAGCCAAAGGTTGGTCCAAACGAAAGGTTGCTGGTTGGTTTATTGTTCGGCCGCCGCCGTTGCTGTTTCTTCTTGCTGAGGTCGTCTTTACTACTCTGAGGTGATGATGTGGACACCACCTCACATAGTTGGTTGAGTGGAATGTCGAGAAGACCTAGTAACTCGATAAAATCAAGTCCCAGCAAATTATGGCATGAGTTTGTTATGTATACGGTGCCTGACACCGTTTTTCCTTTCATTGACAGTAGCGGGTAATTGACCCGTGATGTGGACACAATCCTCAGAAGCACTCTGTGCTACCTGACTTGTTGGTGTCAATGAAGGCTGGCCTATGGCTTCCCATAGTTTTTGTGATATAATAGTTATATCTGATGCTGTATCGATTTGCAATTGAATAGGATGACCATTCAATTGTACTGTAACATATTTTCGTTTGGATTTTTGTTTTGAGAGAAAAGTTGCTATCAGACTGTTTGTTTTTGAAAAACTGTGCTGATGTCGTTGCCTGTTGTATGTATGTAAGGTTTGCCTATTATGGGTTGGTTTTCGTCCTGGAGGGGTGCAAAATCCCTCTTTATGTCCGAGTCGATTTCAGCTGCGACAGCGGTGTGTCTTGAAGGTGCAGTATCGCACAAAATGCAAGTTGCCACAATTCCAACAAGCTGTTGGAGGCTGGACTGATTTTGAAGTCGGTGAGGTGGGCCGACTTGTTTTTGAACTGTGTTTACAATGGATGCGGATGCTTGTTGTACCATAGTGTAATCATGTTTTAGATTCACTAGACGCTGGCATTCCACGGCAACTTGTTGCAATGTTATATCTGGATGTTGTTCTATTTTTGACAAAATCCTTGTGCGAATGTCTGTTTCCCATTCTGATTTTAAACCACACACAAAAATCAAACATTTGAACTGAGCGTCTGTGATGGAAGAGATTTTAAAAACGTTCACATTCTTTGTTTACAAGGCCTGCATTGGTTGAAGATTCGGTCGAGGAAGATTTCGTTATTTTAAGACAATTAAAAGGCATATTGAATAATGAAATATGCTCACCGAAAATCTGAATGAGGGTTTCCACTGTGCTGTGAAAATTTAAGTCACGAGCATGATTTGGTAATATGTAATTTACATACCGATCATGTTCCGACGTCCCAAGCTTCCGTAACAGAACTCTTACCTTCCAGTCGTCGGCTTGATCTTTGAAATCCACTCGAAAAATGTCCTCGAAACGCGCAAACCATGTTTCGAACGTTGAATTTGCCATTGGGTCATAATGAAATTCCGTTATTGTTTGTGAAATAGAATCTGTAGATGTCCAAAGACTTGTTTCTGAAATCGACGATGTAGGTGTGGAATATCTCTCTGAAAATAACTCCATTAACCGCAATTGCTTTTCTAATAATTATTTGATTGTAGAATCCATTTTTTTTGTTTGTTTGTTTTTCTTTTGAAAAAAATTGTAAGTTTATCTCGTCGTCGTCGCCACTGTTTTAAACCATGTAATTTAGGTTATAATAATTAATAACTCGTAAAACAAAATGGATGACTTTTCAACAGAAAGGTTTAACAGATTTATTAAAAGTGTAATTAGAAGGAAATGCGTTATTTAGTCGCTGTAACGCGAGATGTAATTTGCCAGTCTGATCACTTTCAATGTTTCCTTTTCACTCCGTGCCACTAGATAAAGGGCGATAACTCGTTAATGATCTAAGGGACATAATTCCGTTTTTCTTTAGTTATTCCTAACAGTATTATTAACTCCTCTCCAGGAGTTAGGCACAAGGCCAGTTTTATCCTACTCCCACAAGTAAGATGTGACCCAAGGTCGGGTCGGAAAGTGGGGGTTGAAAAGCCAGCGCTCGAGAGGCTGCTCGAGTATGAACAGAAACTCGCCCAAACTTCTAACGTTTTCGACTCCAATGAGTCTTCTTCAGGTACGTTATGCAAACTGAAACTGGTGAATTTATTGAGAAACTCGATTAAAACATTTTATATATATATTAAAAACATTTCAGTATATCTTTTCCCCCCTCATATCGAGCTTGATTGATGATGGGTTTGTTTGCACGAATGAGCAAGGCTTCAATTACGGTATGACTAGGACTAGTATCGCTCGTCGCCTGATATGTCACTTCTCCTCCCGCCATAGCTCTATTTTCCAAACATATTAGTAAAAAACACTGGCATCCTCGCTGTCTCACATTGCAACCTGCGTCTCCCCATAATTGAAGCCTTACTCATTGAGATTCTGCTTACTCACGGTTCATGGCTGACGGCCGAATAGGGTAGAGTGCTGAATATCTAATAGTTGAGTTTCGATCTCGGCTTTAGGCACTAACTGTCTAGCCACACTGAAGAGCTGTAATACAGTGAAACAGTTTGTCTGTGGATGATTATATATATATATATATATATATATATATATATATATATATATATATATATATATATATATATATATTACTGATGGATCACCACTTATCAATGTCTGGGGCCACTCGAGGTTAAATATATTGTCAGTTTGACGACGATAGTCACCACGGGAGGATGCGAAGCAATAGTTGAAATTGACAGAAGATTACTCAAGAAAAATTTATTGATTAATCAAAAGTATTTGTTTACATTAAACTTGAAGACGACTATGGTATCGTCGGTTGGGATGCAACCTTGTAGTAGTGTGTTCCATCCCTACTAGGAAACAAAAAACGTTGCTCATTGAAGTTCCGTTTGCTTTTTAATACGGGGAAAGGGAAAGGAAAGTGGTTTGTTATACTTGTATCTAGGCGAGTCTTTGCTGTGAATGTTTTACACGGAGGACCAAGATTTAGAGCTCAATCGAGCACATACCATGAACATTGCAATGAAGTAGAAAAGAGGCCAGCAAAATATCTTCTGTGTGAAAGAGGATGTAGGGGGAGAAGAGATCATCCCCATTACGTTGCGAAGTGGAAGGAGATTTTATCAAATGTTATTTACTTAAAAATGCTCTTTATTTTTGTTTATTGTTTATTTAAGCGGATAGTTTTTTGGGGAGCGTTACTTAATAAGTTGTTTAAAATCACACAACGTGAGTAGGGGCTGCTGCGGGTATGCTCTGGTTGACCAATAGATGCCAACAATTGCGTGAGAAGAGGGAACGCTATCATCGCACCAGACTTCAATATTATGCGCTGCGAATCGCTGAAATAAAAATATGTCCAGAATATACAATTATATATATATATAAAGTCTACCAATTCACGGGCGTAAAAGCGCGCCCACTCAGGTTGTAAAGTGCAAAAAAAATTTCTAAGTAAACCTACACAAAATGCAATAAGAAGAAGCTTTAAGAAGAATATAAATATACAAGGTAAATTTTTAAACATATAAAAATAATATTTTAATCTCCAACGCGAAAACAAGGCTTCTTGAGTCGAAAGGGAATTACTAGAGAAAGATATATACAACTGCCAGATTAGTATCATTTTGATTATTCATACTACTGTTCTCATCTTGAGTGTTATTCTCACAACGTTTCAGCCGATGTAACCTCCGACTTTCTTCAGGTGTATCTTGTCGTACTCGGGTGTGTTTCTGCACAGAATTTCGAATGGAACCCTTTAATTAATTCTCGGGGTAGCATGGTCTCGTTCCGTCAGACGTGACCAGGTAGAGGTCTTCAGTAATTCGCAATTCCTAGTATCGCCTGCACTGAGGATTGAACCTTCAATCTTCAGAAGACTGCACCTAGAACGGGTCCTTGCGTACACCTGAAGTAGGTCGAAGGTTACATCGGCCAAAACCTTGTATAGAAATACACTAAAGATGAGATCAGTAGTCCGAATAAGCCAAATTATGCAAATTAGCAACCACCATCTAAAACATTTCGAAACAACTGCCAGATTAGTGTGAATTATTAAAAAATTATTTTAAAAATAGCTTTGAAAATATATATTGAAGAATTATTACAATAATTATAAAAGTTGTCACAGTATATAAAAATATAAACAAAAAAAATAATTAAAGAAAATTAAAAAATATTTTAGAAATATTATCATAATTAGGTTTGTTTATTCTTCCAATAATTCCTAACTTCCGCAAGCCACCTCGACAGTATTAATAGATTATTTATAAAAGAGGACTATTTTCGCCATGACAGGTTTTCCAAAGAAGTAAGGTAAGTTCAATAGCAAAGAAAAAAAAGAAAAAAGAAAACAAAAAATGACGAATTTGTTTCGTTTCATGGCGTATTTTGCCTTTGATATACCCAATTGTTTAATAGCTGATATGGTGAGTTTTATTACCTCTACAAAACTACAACAGAAACAAAATAGAAAGCCATGCGTAACTCCTGAGTGGGCTCCTGTTATTCCTCACATAACCCATTATTTTAATCTTTTTGAATCGAATAGATTCCATGAAATTGATTCCGCTTTTAACACTGCACGCAAATTGTTTATGGAAAACGCTAAAAAGTACCATGCTTAACCTGTTAAAGCAAGGATTGCTGAGCAGAGAGTCGGTTTATGTGAGTTTTTGATAATAACAAATTTAGTACTGAACCAAAGTAAGACATATTTCAATAATTATTAATGGTCCCGGTGTGACTCTATCAGAATCTTATGATACTAAACTTTTAGCCAAGAAGTTAGCTAAGAATACCACAAGTTGTTATAAGGTCTACTAACCTTCGAAATCTCAAAATAAAACTAAAAATACTCTAAGGGATAGACATATATTTGTCTAGCACATTGCAAAACTTGATGCCACCAAGAAAGCTCGCCCTGATAACATTCCAGTTATTGTGCTTAAGTATCTGTTGACAGAAAGTTTTCTTATTCTTACAAAATAATACAATCGTTGCTTAAAAGAAACGTGCTTTCCATTTCTTTCGGAAACTTCGTTGGTCTGGTATTTAAAAATACTGGTGACCTGTTTTCTGCATCTCAGTACACACCGATCAGTCTCTTAGGCCTCATTAGTAAGTTGTTTGAATCTGTGATGCATCAAGGAAGTTTCGACCACCTCAGCAAAAACAGTCTATCATATCATTAAATAAGCCCCGAACCTGTATACATAGCGCTAATAAAAAGAAATCTATATAATTATAATATATAATAGTCAAATTCCACGTGTCAAGTTTTGAGCCCAATCGGATTATTAGTTTACAAATTGTAGTTTAAGTAAAGTTACTGTTGCAACTTTAACAAAGCAGTGGAAAAATACCCAAACGCTTTCTGAAGGGAAAATACTGGTCTAGCAAAGCAATGCGTTGGTAAGAAATATTCGGACTCTGCTACGATAGAAACAACAGGTAAGATGTAGTATCCTGACTTTAAACTTGGTCGTATTGACACAAATGATGCTGAACGCATAGATACCGTACATTCAGTAGTTGCCCGGCAAAACAATAATATTTCACAAACATATAGCAGGAAAAATCCCAGCAGAGTGCTCGATTAATTTAGAATTAAAGGTAAAAATTAAAAATCAAGAGCGCAATATTTATTTATTTTGATACAGAAAAAATTAGTACACCATTCGTACCGTCGGATTCAAGCACGGAGGGACTTAGCCATCCGGCTCTCCTCAGCTTATGCTGTATATATATATACATTTATTTACGCATATAGATATATATATATATATATATATATATATTCAATAGATTATCTGAGCGGCAGCTAGTCACGTAAACACTATAAGTGTTGTTAACCCGTCCTAGGTCGTCAGCTTTATCAATTATGACATATATGTTGTAGTCGTTGTATAGTCGTTCTATTTCTTCGTCTCCTGGTGTTGTTAGCAACTGAACAAATGGATATTTAACAATTAACGTACGTAGTTTGTTAATCTTTCTTTACTGTAGTGTATTTATTCCGTACGTTGTTGTAGCTCTGTTCATTAATGTATGTGTTGATTGATGGTAATTGATGGTTAGTTATTAGTAGCATACGCAAGATACCACAAGAGAAAAAGTTGTTCTTGATTGTAAAAATGGGTTATTCTTTTTTTTATTTTTGTGAACACCCACACACGGAATTTGATTTGCACTCGAGTGTCTCTGAAAACCAGTGTATATGTTCTCAGGTCCTATCTGTATCTTGCGTTAGGTAAACACGTCCGGTTTTCTTCTCTCTCTCTCTCTCTCTCTCTCCGTCGTTCCGCTGATTCTTTGAATTAATTCGAATTCGGATATATTTGTACATGCCCCTGTTTGAGAGCCAATTGCAAGTTGATATACGTTATAGTCCACGATTTAACAAGAAATCCCATTCACAAAATTGTCTAACGACACTGTCTTATTAATCCTTTTGAGATTTTATTTTTATTGTTTCGGTTCCTTCGTCGGTAATTTATACTAAATAACCCGTCGACACTGAGATCAAGTGTGGTCAATATAAAAAGGCATAAAGAATCTTCTCCAGGTTTTATGGTTTGATGGATAACGTAACCACTTAGTGAGGTCATCATTTATGACGTAATCCTTTTGTGGTGTTATGCATTGTACACGGAGACAAAGAAAAAATTAACAAAACGCACAGTTTTTGTTTATATATATATATATATATATATATATATATGGGTGGGGGGTGTAGAATCGGTCCATGGGATGATATAAAGTAAGAAACAATATAATACAAAACTATGCAATTTCCTATTTTGTAGTATCAAGTAGCTCTACTCACAAAGTAATCACATTTGAAGTAAATACTGAAAATGGATACATACATGATACATTATCTTATAATATAAGTATATGAAGGAAACAATAATTTATGTAGATATGCCCCGTCACGTTTTTTTCAAAAAGGGAGATAATGGAAACCCTCCGAAAATGTGTCTGTGCAAAGAGTAGTTTATCTTTCAGATCATGTTGTGCAATCGCTAATCACACGTATCTGTACCCGATATTGTTTCGGTTCATTTGTGTAGAGAAATAGATAGCGAGTAGAAACAGTGTTCGGGCAGGCGAGGAATGAGTACTGTTATTTCAGAGTTTCTTTTCAATGTTAGTTGCCCTCTCAACGCTTGACAGACTAGTCTCACTACTATTTCCCCCATAATAACTAAAGAGGGGAAGAGTAAATGTTTCATAGATTTCCAAAACTAGTTACAGAATATGACATAACAGCCACTTCTATTTCAATTACTGTTGTGTCATGTTTTAATATGACACAGCTGCTCGTCGAATAGGCGATGTTAAGCAACCTTCGCTTTGATCAGCATTTAGATAGTTTACCACTTGAAAATATTAGCCGCTTAAACTTTGAAGTGGCTATATATATATATATATATATATATATATATATATATATATATATATATCAAGGGAGGCGCGAGAGCGCTCTATCCCTTAATAGACACAAGAATGGCCTATGCTGGAAATCTCATTTATTTGATCAATCATAACTCAAAAACCAATAAACCAAATTAGTTAAAACTTTGCACAACATTTTTATTTGATAGGTTCTATAAGTGTGTAGAATTTCAGCATCATTAGTCAAGGCAACCCAGAGATCCAGAAAGTTCAATCATGAAATCATGTTATCTGTGTGTACGTACGTATGTGCTACCCCGTATTTCATCAACTATTTGATGAATTTAGCTGCTTTTTGGCGGAGATAGAGGTTCTAGAGTCTAGTTGATGGCATTTCAATTTCAGTTTACCATATACCTTAGTTTTCCAGAAAATTCAAAAAAAAACTTTAAATTGACCATTGTGACATTCCATGATAAATGCCGGTATACTGACATCATATGCCTTTAATATGGTTAAAATGAACATTCATATACACTAAATGTACAAAATTATGGGCATATGATTTCAGTATACTGGCATTTATCATGGAATATATATATATATATATATATATATATATATATATATATATGTTAGAACATCTATTTTTAAATAAAAAACATTAGCAATTTAAATAAACTTTAAATACCTCTTTTCACCTAACAACTTTTTGTAAAGTAATAACTTTAAAGAATTTAAAAAGTCAAAATGTTTATATTCTCACATAACGAAATACGTTATTGAATGATTTAAGAGAAGGAAGCTCTTCTTTTCGGCTGACAACTGAAGTAGGCAGACGCAAACCGTAACCGTTCCCCAAAAGCCCAAGTGAGAGTAGGAGCGGTCGCTTACAATGCAACTAGTTGTATCGAGGCAAGCTATCTATCCGTCTATCTATCTCTTAATCTAAATGACAGCCCTTACTTATAAAAGTCCATAGAACCCCGTATTTTGTTTGTTAATGTGACACGTTGTCTGCATTAATAAGCCTTTTTATAAAACTAAATATCATCATACGAGTAAGTGTATATGTTTACGAAGACGACAGGTGTATAATGGTTTACACAGGTCACGAATAACCGAAACATATGCCCTTAATAGGGTTAAGATGAACATTCATATACACTAAATGTACAAAATTATGGGCATATAATTTCAGTATACTGGCATTTATCATGGAATATATATATATATATATATATATATATATATATATATATATATATATATATATATGATGTCAGAAAATGCCGCTCTAGAAGTTACTAGTGCGTTAGTCAAACAAGTTTAACACGTAAACGAGTCTCAATCTTTTGCACAGAACCAGTTTTAAGCCTTTGAAACGGTGATTTTAAAAAAGGTTTCCTACAACGGTAATTTTTAAACAACCCGTGCGAAATATCTATGCAAACTTTGCGTTTTTCAGAGAATACCAGAATAAGTGTGTGTGTGTAATTTGTTCAACACACGTCCTCTCATCATCTTAGACAGAATTCTATTCAACCGCTTGAACATTTCGAATTTGGCAAGATTTGTTTTCTTGAGTGCAGATCCCTTTTACGACAATTTGAATGCTGCTATCTTTTCTTTTACAGTTGCTCTTGCATGGGTTTTTCTTTTCTTTATCCCTGCCAGGAATTGCGGTTTCATGTCTCTTATGTTATCTAACGCTGTACGCAACGTGTTCTGTGGCTTTTCATGCATTCCCTCGTTATCTGAAATAAAGAATAGAATTCTTTTCTATCTTTTTGCAGAAGTAAGAACAGTTTTTCTATGCATATTTACACAGTTTCTTTACTTACTTTCCAACTTGCGGCAGTTTTCAAATGAATAAAGGTTTTTCATTATATATTCAAACCAAATGAAAGAACGTTGAATATGCAAAATTGTCTTAGAAAATACGCAGAAAAAGGATATTCAGTACGGTTCCATTCTCCTTATGAACAAGTGTGAAGAATTTCGCAGTTTTAATAAAACGTTATATAATAGGTTTGATTCAATATGTTATGATTCGTACAATGAAATATAATATATATATATATACATATATATACATACATATATATATACATATACATATATATACATATATATGTACATATATATATATGTATATATATATACATGTATATGTATATATATGCATATATATATATGTACATATATATGTATATATATATATATGTATATAGAGAAGAGGGTTGTGTAGCATCAGTGCAGTTCCAACGAGAGAAAAAAGTATATTTAAAGAATTGTGGTTACCAACGCTAGTAAAAAAACTTTTTCAATAATTATTTATTATCTTATCATTTTAACATTTTAAGTTTTTTAAATATAATTACATAACGCGTTTCGAGCATTTATCGTTTATCCATTATGCTCTCTTCAGATGTAAATTCCATTTGATAAAAGTATTTCATTTGAGAAAACGTTTCATTTTTCTTTCATTTGAAAGTGTCTGTTCCATTTGACAGGAGAAAATGTTTGTTCTGTTTGACAGAAAAAAAATGCTATCTTGTTGAGATAAAAATATATTTAGTTTGGCCAGTGTTTGGTCATTTAAGTTCATTTGTGTATTAGGTTTTATTGCTTTAATTGCTGTCGGTCAAATCTGTATGGTATGTGTGGGTGTGGTCATTCCCGGTCATTCATGACGGTGTCCCTGCTGGGTTCACACATGAATGTGGATGTGTGGGTGGTTGGGGGTGAGGATGTTTGCTTGAGTTTGGAGAGAGAGATTAGTATAAAAGAGGATGGGTGAGTAGATACATAAGTAGGGGGGAGAAAAAGTAATAGAGGGGGAAGGAAGATTGAGGGTAGATAGAAATATAAATAGAATTATAGGAAGGTATATATATATATATTTATATATATATATACACATAGATAGATAGATAGATAGATAGATAGATAGATAGATAGATAGATAGATAGATAGATAGATAGATAGATAGATACACACATTCATATTATTTTCTGTATGTGTGTATGAATACACTCACGTGGGGTATGTATTTGTTCCATGTGTTAGGGTGTGCAAATGCACACGTGTCCGAGTGCAGATGGGTTCCTGTTTATACATGTGTTCGTACTTGTTTTTATATGTCTGTGGTGTGATTTGTCTTATGATTTATTTAATGGTGGGTTAAATTTGTATATGAAGATTTTTTCTTGTGTTAGGAGGTATGAGTAGTCCTGAGTTTGGAAGATGGGCATTACCTGGAATTTTCCACTGCTGCATGAGTGTACATGTTTGGAGACAGGCAATTTTCGATTTTCTTGAATTTTAATGTTGCTCTTATGGAGGGCCACTCTATTATTGAATGTTTTTGTGGCACCTATGTAGTATTTTTTACATGTTATGCATTCAAGTACATATATTACATTTTTAGAGGTGCAGTTTAGATCCTTCTTTATTTTGAAGGTTTGTGTTGGATTTTTGAATGTGTATGTGTTACCCTCTATTATTATGTCGCAAACTCCACATCTTTCTTTGTTGCATTTTGTGACCCCTTGTGATGCATGTTGATTGAATTTAGATGAGGTTAGAATTTGTTTGAGGTTTTTCGGTTGGCGTTTGCTTTTGATTATCTTCATTGTTTTAAGTATGTTGCTTAGTTTGCTATTTTGATTGAGTAAGGTTAGGTTTCTTGTTATCTCTGTGAATAATTCTGGGTTGTTTTTGTTATGTGTAGATACGTATGCTAATATGTGTTCTTTGTTCCGTTTTGGGGGAATTCGTAATTGTTCTAATGGTATTTGCTCTGCTAATTCTATACCTTTGTGTATTATTTGTGCGGGGTATCCTCTTTTTGCTAATGTCTTACGTAGTTCCTCCAGTCGGACAATCCGGAGGTCTTTGTCACTGACTATAGTGCATATTCTGCGTGCTAGAGAATAGGGTATAGATTTTAGGCAGCTTTTGGGGTGATGGCTTTTAAAGTGGAGGTACTGTTGGGTGTCCGTGGGTTTGTGGTAGATGTCTGTGATAATATGGTTGTTCTTAATTTTAACTAGTATATCTAGGAAGGGTAGCTCTGTGTGATTGTGTTCTAGTGTGAATTTGATTTTGGGGTGTAGATTTTGTAGTGTGTTGTGTAATTCGTTGATGTCTCCCCATGTGGGATCCCAAAGAATGAAACAGTCATCCAGATATCTTTTCCAAGATTTTATGAATAGGGATTTTGTATTTGTTCCATAAATTGATTCTATCTGTGTGCATAATATTTCTTCTAGGTAGGCTAGTGTCAGGGTCGCATATGTCGGTGCCATTTTAGTTCCCATTGCTGTACCTAAGGTCTGGATGAAGTTCTCGTTGTTAAATTCGAAGGAGTTATTGTTGAGGATAATGTTTATACTGTCGATAATAAATTGTTTATTAAACCTCGGGTGTAGAATTTGCGGATGTTTGTTAATCCAGTATGAGATTGCTTCTTTACCTAGGTCATGGGGTATGTTGCTATACAGGCTGCTAACGTCAAATGTCACTAGTTCAGTTCCTGGGTGTACTGTTTGTGGTAAGGAGCTTAGAAAGTGTATGTTGTCTCTTATGTAGCTTCTTACTTGTCCGGTAAAAGGTTGTAGTAAAATGTCAATTAGGTTGCTAAGTCTGCTTGTTGGGCATGTTGGTCCTGCTACTATGGGTCTGAATGTAAGGTCACTTGGATTTGGGATACTAATGTATTCTGATTTTTGTGTGTTGATGGCATTTTTAATCTCATTTGATTTGTGTATTTTGGGTAGTCCGTAGAAGTAGTTTGTTTTTGTCATGAAGTTGGTTAGGAAATCTCTTTCTTTCTTTGTAAGAATGTTATTGTATGTTGTGCAAAGTTTTGTGATTTTTGAAATGGTGTTGTTGTCAATGTTGGTGCTAATTTGTTTATAGTAATCTTTGTTCCCTAGTGCTTCTATAATTTTCGATTTATAGTAGTTTTTGTCCATGATGACTACAGCGCTGCCTTTGTCTGCTTCTTTTATGATTATGTTATTGTTATTAAGGAGGTTATCTAGTGTCTGTTTTTGTTTAGATGTTAGGTTACTGGAAGGTTTAGTTTTTCTCTGGGTGTTGATGTTCCAGAGGTTTTCGAAGAAGGTGTTTAGTTCTTTTGTATTGTTGTGTTTGTTAGGGAAATATGTTGATTTGTTTTTTACTAATGAATCATCTGTTTTGTTTTCGTTATTATTTAGAGTTTCTATTAGTCTGAGTTTACGTTCAAATTCTGTAAGGTCCTTCTTTAATTCGGTGATATTGCTTTTGGGAGTCGGGCAGAATTTGAGGCCTAATTTAAGTATATTGATTTCTTTCCTTTGTTAATGAGTGTGTGGATAAATTGACTATTTTCGGTTTTGTGTTGTCTAGTCTGGGATTGTTGTTTTGGGAGGGATTCCTAAAAAATGATGATGATGGGTACTGTTTGTTTCGTTAGGGGTTCCCGAAGGGTGATTGTTTTCTATACGTTTTGTGTGTTTTAGAGGGTAGTGCTGTTTTTGGGAAGGATTGGTGATATATTTGTATGTGTGGTAATTGTGGATTGGTAGTTTCGGGTTGGGGAATCTTGGTGAAGTTTGTTGAAAGTGGTGACGGCGTTTGTAATACTGTGTGGGGTTGTGTAGGTAGCTACTATTGTATGATGGTTTTGTTTGATGATGTGTGAAGTGTTTGGGGTATTTTGATTGTATCGATTGGTGTGTGGAATGGTTGTAGGGTCTGTTATATTGTGTGTAGTGGGGTAGAAAGTTATTGTATGTGGAATAAATTTGTTGGTGCGGTGGGCTTGGGTAGTTGTTGTAAGGTTTATTTTGGTCTGGGAGGTGATTATAAGTGTTATTTTGTAGTGTGGGGTTATTTTGGTAGGGATTGTTGAGTAATGGTATTTTGTGGTGGTTTGTTTGTGAGAAGTAGGGTGTATGATAGGAAATTTTTGGTTGCGTTAGTTGGTGTTTGTAGGGGTATGTAGGTTTGTGCCGCGGTGTTAAGCTATATGGTGGAGTTGTGCGAGTGTTTTGTATGTAGTTTAGTCTGTTTGGGTAGTTGTGTTTTTTGTGCGAATGTGTGTATGTGTGGTTGTGTGGTGTGCTTAGTGGTGATTTGGTTTGGATTTGTGGATAGGAGCGGGTGTGAGGTGTGGGAATATTTTTGTTTTTTCTTTGTGAGTATTTGGATTTGTTGTGTATGAGAGTTTGTGTGTGGTATGTGTTTTGCCTCTTACCTCCGTTTCGTGAACTGTTGTCTTGGTTCCTGTATGATGCTTGTTCTGTTTTTTCTTTCTCGGGTAAGTTCTTTAGCCATGTAATTTTTCTTTTAACAATGTTCCGGGATTTTTCCTCCCCCTCTTTACATTCGGATTCCCAGAGTTCCGATAGGAATTGGTGAGTTTCCGTGGGGCATAGTTCTTTTATTGCTGTTGATGTTTCGTTATCGAATTCCGTGTATTTTTTTGTGAAGTGTATCTTGTTGTCTTCTTGTATGTCGATTTGGGCTTGCAGTTTTGAGATGTTAAGGGTTTTTTTAATTCTTTTTTGTTCTTCCGTGTCCTGTGGGGTAATCTTTTCACGGAATTTTCTTGTGGTGAATTGTTCCTCCATCTCAAGAAATGTCCTGTATGTGGATGCAGTGTCGCTACTCTTGATTGCGTGGTAAAAAGCAATCTTCCTTTGTTTTAAGAGTGTATCCCATGTCCGGAGGTTTTGTTTTTTCGTTTTTAGTGCTGCATCCTGTGTATATGAGATCCTGCATTTATATGTATATATATATGTATATATATATATATGTATATATATATATGTATATATATATATGTATATATATGTATATATATATATATATATATATATATATATATATATATATATATATATATATATATATATATATAATTTTATAATATAATATAATACGATATGATAATAATGCAACATTTTCCGGATTAGATTCAGAAAGCACTGTTATACAACAATTGTTTCTGCCCATTCTTATAAACAAATTATTAAAATATTTTCAAAAAGGCTTAATTATTGCAGATTTTTAATCGGCACAATCGAGCAAGATCAAAAACAAACGAACAACCGTCAACATTTCCAAGTGATACATTTAACAAAATACATCCTTCTTTTCACAGACCTAGGTAAGTTCTTTAATTGTATTCATTTACAGGAACATCTTTGAAGCATTTACACCATGACAATTACAAATATTTTCATTTCGGATATATATATATATATATATATATATATATATATTAATATATATATATATATATCATAATAGATCGATAGATCATAATAGATTGAATGACAGAATAAAATAAGAAATTAATCGGACTTTATTACATATTAAAATACAATAGCAAAGAGTAACATTGAATCCCTAAACTATAGATCTTCAAATATTGTTTTTACTCGCAGTAATGTCATGCGGTAATAGCAATCTTAAAAGAAGATTTTCTATGAAAAAGTATAACTCCTTTCTCTTGAACTTATATATGCAATCATGTCTGATTCCTTTCTTATTTTATTTTGTAATTCAATCCATAATTATTAATGCGCTATCCAATTGTATATATCTTGATTGTTTACGAGTAAAATATATTATTCATATCTTTGGAGTATCATCTTACTATCTCTCTCTCTCTCTCTCTCTCTATATATATATATATATATATATATATATATATATATATATATATTATATTACGCACTGCGCGATATGTAATAGAAGGATGCATTGAACTCCAATATTATGTAATTAGACATATAGTTAACTGCTTTTAAATGAAACAAAACAATACTTTCCTGCTTGTCAAACCACACTTAACAAAATGTATCATCGTATTGAATTGAACTTATAAATATCCTTATATATATATATATATATATATATATATATATATATATATATATATATATATATATATATATATATATGTGGTGTGGGGGTGCGTGTGTGTAACGATACAACGTTATATATATATATATATATATATATATATATATATATATATATATGAAGATAAAATACACGATATATCATAAAGTTAAATCTGTTTCATACATATATATATATATATGTATACACGTTAAGAACATACGTAAATAACTATAGAAATCAAATTATTTAGCAAAAGAATAAAAAAGATGTTGAATTTCCGCAGCTATTCGCACAGTGTAACGGTTTAATAATTAATCAAATACGTTTGCATAAAATATTATATATATATATATATATATATATATATATATATATATGTAGTAATCCAGGTAAAGTAAACATCCACAGGATTAAATCCAAAGAACTTTAACCGTGCTGATCAAGAGTGATCAATATGAAATAGAGATTTTTTATATATAATTATTTTTATTGATACAGACATGTAAATAATCTGCGACACTGGCATTTCGATGTAACCGATCAACGGCTGTTAGAACTATAATCTCATCAGGCACAAAGAAAATCTTATGTGTACCTCAGATCATATGTGGAAAGAATGAAGTGGAAATGAAGAGAAAAGAAAAAGGAAACGGAATTCAATATTTAAAATGTAAGATTGGAAAGTCACTGGGTCAGATTTGAAACAGTCGAAAATCAAATATAATATAAACTCACGTTGAGGTAAAAAAAGAAAAAGGAAGTTCAATTTCCCGTGACATATTTTCACGACTGGCTAATTTCTGGTTATGTGTTAAATGTAGATTCGGCGTGTAAATATGATGCGGGATGTGGGAGTAGGAAGGAAGACACGGTCTTCAGGTTGGTTTCATTCTAGGTGCAGGGTGGGGTGTTAAGTCATTTGGATCTAATCGTGTTGATTTTGCATTTTATTCTTTTTATTTGTTTTAGTTTTATAAAGTTTTTGTTAATTCATTATTACTTTTTGAATTCTATATTTTATTATAAATAGTTTAAGCCATGGACAGCTAGATGTTTGCAGTAATGAAATAATAATAATGCTAACAATTGGAAAACAAAGTAAAATAAACCAAAATTACTTAAGTTAACTGACATCATAGTTAACTGACATCATATAAGGATGATAATAGCAACAACATCAATTATAATTATGATAGTAATAATAATGATCTCTGATTCCAGATACGACAAGGACACAGAACAAAGACAAAGAAAGCAGGAATGAAAATAACAAACCAAAAAGACATAGAAAGAAATTGACCACAAAATAGAGCAGACTGGTAATGGAATGTTACTATAAAAGCGTCCACCCCACAGAAAGAGGCTACTAAAAACGAATGAAGCATATCTGAAGCATTGCTACTAACTACCATACAACATAACAAATAATAGAAGATAAAGCAAAACAGATCATCAAGAGAGGATGGTTCTCGGAGATGGAACCTACAGAAATCAAACAAAAGATAAATGTCGGAACAGAGCAAGAAACGCTACTTCCAGAAACTCCCATGAAAAAGACGGGCAAAACATTAACACTGAAACTGAAAAGATCGAAGACTACGAAACCACAGAACTCATTGGGATAGAACTCAATGAGGAAAACGCAAAAAAAAAGTGGAAAACATTAAACGGTCCATGTCTGAGAACAAAACAAAACTCCCGTATTTAACGGACGAAGATTAGAAGAAATTAAAAACAGAAACAGAGAAAGTAAACAGACTCCTCGCATACATCTTAACAGATACTATCACAGACATAAACAACTTGATATATGCGGGGGCAAAATCAACAAGCACAAAACTAAAAAGAAAAGAAAAAGAGACTGGCCGAAAGAATGGGCCGAGAAAACCGGGATAGCTTGTTCATTGTCTGTATGTCTTGACCGGGTAGAAGCGTTAAGTAATATTTATTTTTATTGTATTCTTAGTAATTATCGCGTGTGAATATTATTGAACCATCAACCTTCAGAATAATTACTATTTGAACTGGCTTTATTCAACGCCATTATCCGTTGCGCCACCGGTCAACGTAAAGATTTTCGAATTCTTGTGTAGTGTACATTCGTTGCTTATTATTTTTCTGATGAATTTATTTATAGACACGTGTTTTGCCGTTAGTGCGGTTTCTCAGCGTGGCTGACTATTACAATATTCGAACTCTCGATCACAAGGACTGTACTACCGTGCGTAAACCAGTACGCCACAATGGTATTTTCTGTAATTTCGTGATAATGTTTCGCTTTATTAATGTCGTCGTTTTTGTTGTTATTATTAGCGATATATGGCTGTGCTAAAACTTCTGGTACTTTATGTTTCCTGGGCATTTGAGAGTTTTAGGAAGCAACAACAGAAGCTGTAGCACAGTCATTTATCGCTAACAATAACAACAAAAATAACGATGTATATATATATATATATATATATATATATATATATATATATATATATAAGTCAGGTTCATTTTATATTCCAATAATCATGTATTTTTAATTCTTTTATTTATTTTTTTTTTATTTCCCAAAATATAACATTTCTGTGAGATGTAAATTTACAGTTTTTTTTTTAAATATATTTTAAAATCAATATCGTCTCTGCATCACTACAAAATCATCAGAAAGATCCACAAAGAAAACAAGTTATTGAATTAAAATGCCTTGAAAAAATATATACAGATGTCTAACTTAATATAAAATAAATCTGACTAATTCATATATACTCTGTTGTTGCTGATTGACAATCACCCAGGTGAATATGTTAAAGAGACTGCGAATTAAAAGGCACTGATAGTATATGTTAATACATATATTGCCATCTAATACAAATATGGTGACCCCTAAAATGCCCCCATGAAACCGTTAATACATTCACAATCATTCTGCAATCCAATCATAGTTGGAACTAATAAACTTCAGTCGATAACTGAGTTATGCATCAAGTTAAACTCATGAATGACCAACAGTCTTTGTGGTATCGCTATTCAATAATATGCTCCAAATATGCACACCAGGATACAACTTGTAAAATAGTCAATAACTCAGACGTACTACTCAATTGATTTGGGATGTGATGGTGCTATGCAGTCTAGTAATAATCTGAGGATGTTCATAGATATTATTTTTTAGATAAAATCACAGGAAAAGTTCTGGGAGATAAGGTTATAGTGAGAGTGAAGCCCATCAAGGATCAGAACGCTAAATGATGGGATAATAATGAAAGTGCCCTTGCAGTCATTCAAACGAATCTTCAAAATATAGGGATTACACCACTGTTGATTAGTTTTAAGATCAATTTGTCTACCTACGGCTGTCAAACACTACTTAACAACCATGGGTTGTTTTTTGTGACGTAAACCCGTATTATAAAATATGTATTTCAATAAGTTTTTATTTTTACTTTGGTTCACTCCAAACGAGGCATATTGTCACTGAGACATGACAGGCTATGCTTAATTAATCGCCAAGTCTATAGGATTAACTATAATTGGGGCGTATTGCAGCAAAATATTTGTTCGCATTACATTTAAATTTCTGCATTTTGTTACAGTCGGGTAAAAGGCAGCAGGGAGAGGGTTTCAAAGGTATTATTTTCAAGGAAAGAAGCTATTAAAGTGGAAATATTTCCGGCATCTGGATACCTTGACAGTTAAGGGATGAGACTTCGCTGTTGCCGGATTTGTCGGGGGTATTTACGTTACGGGGATACAAGTGCTGTAAGTTTGTCGGCACACCCTCCATAAAAAGTACTTGTAAAAAAGCACAGGGATGCAACATTGCGAAGATTGAGCTTAGTAGACAATGCGGGACCTTAGATTAGAGATTCTTATTTGCACCCTGTCTAAGAGGGAGGGATAAGCGAGTGGTCACTAAATCTATGTATGGCAACAATACTTCATGTATGGTCGATGGTGGTTTTATAGAAATATAGGATACTGGCAGGTGTGAGAAGTTTCCTGGTTGGTAGAGGGATACCACTTTCTTTGCAGAAGACTTGGTATTATCCTCTATGTATTTATTCTAATTCATTTAAGCTGTGAATGTTAGGCCGAGGAGCTTGAACGTTCAACTCCCCGGCAGGATGCTATCATTGCTGGCAATCGGTGATTTGAAAGCTTTCTCATAATTGTTAAAGAAAAATAGTGTTGTCTTGGCAACATTAGACGTAACCATCAATTTTAAACTATTTTTTTACTAAAGACTGGAGGTTATTTTTGTAAGAGTCAGCCGATATTTAATAGGTAGTATCCCCTAATGTATGTAAGTAGGCAGTATCCCCTAATTAACTTCAGTATTATAATTATTTTAACCCCTTTTGAGCACACAGGAAAATGTCACCACATATTACTTACATCACTTAATTGAGTCCTTCTAAATATGTGGCGTTCCTAAACAAACAGGAGTTTCTGCTATGTTTCTTGGAAAGTAAACTGTGGTTGAAAGAGAGTGTGGGTTTCAAACTAAGCAATGTCAAACAAGATAAAATGCATTCATAATTAGCTTCAACGGTTGCATGTTTCTGTTTTGGAATGTTGCCTGTTCCGATAAATTTCCATCAGATAATTAAATCACGTTCGCATTTGACTCGGGTTTTCACGTTTTAGACGCAAGAATCCGCCAACAGACTGAATATTCATCTGTTGACGACAAGTAAATCATTACGCCAGTGCTATTAGAAATGTCCAAATTCATTGGCCGTATTAAATGCTGCTTTCCTTTGTCACGTTTGCAGAACGCTTGCCTAATTAAATGAAGAGTGGATGATGCAGCACGTCTCGTTGGCAATTGTGCGTGTTAATAATCTTGCAATTATTACGCTCGTTAGATAAGGGAAACTCATTAGCAAATACATTCAACTAATGCACAAATCTGTCCTATAATAAACCGATTATAATAAAGTAAACTTTACTTTTAAAGCGTTCGCTTTATTATTACCTTCGCCAGGGAGGTTATGTTTTCGATCGAGTTTGTAACTGTGTCTGTGTTTGTTTATTTGTTGTTGTTTTTTTTGTATAACCTAGCGTTTACATCACTTGACCAATTGTTATCAAACTTGGTAAAAATATCGACCATGGCCGAACATATGAGTGAGTTTATTTGGGGAATTTGTGTACAAAGTCAAGGTCACTGAAAAATGAAATTTACACCTTTGGCGATAACGTCGATTCTGTTCATCGTAGAGACTCGCTACTTGGCACATATTGAATCTCTGCATTTTACCTTAGGTGGAACTTTATTTTTGATCTTGAACTTGACAATTTCAGTCATGGTCGAATTTTGACGGAATAATAACTTCCGAATGTTTCAAGTTTGAGGTATGAATCTGATGACTTTTTGATACGAGTAAACACGATGCAATATTTAGGCAAATAAATAGTTTTTGAGTTCACAACGTTTCTATGACCAAACTTTGGGAATATTTCATCCACATTAGAAAGATGCTTTTATAAACAATATGGTGGTAATATATTATTGTTCTACTTCGTTCTGGATTGATTTGATTTACATTTGATGTCGAATTAAGTTTTGAAATGCTGATAATTACTAAGATATTTATGGAGAAGACTTTTCTTGTAATTTGCTTCTGATTTGGGTGGAATATTTGCATTTTGTAGACATGTATATTTCATGTTTGATTCCTATTACACTTACAATATCTTGTTTTTTTCTGACGAGAATCAACATTTATTATTTTATGATTGATTGCATGATTTTAAATAAATGTTTCTGTGAAACAGCTGATGAAATCAAAATAATTTACTTATTTTCCTTATTGGAAACTTGATTGGTAAAATGTTTAGATCGCCAAAGATGTATATATTACTTGCCAGAACAGAAAGGGTTTGCATCATATTAGGCTTCCTTACGAAGATTAAACTAAAGATATACTGATATTAAATACCTATTCTAATTTTGATGAAAATCAATTACATGATTTTGATTCTAGAAATTGTCTCAAATGTAAAGCCTAAGCTGAAGCGGCCTTAAAATGAAATGAAATTCAGTGTAAACCGGTGTCCAATACCTATAGATCAAATTAAGTCCAAGTCTGACATATTTAAAATTTTAAATGAACTGTGTCCCCATATTAGAGCCCCGAAAACCATTTAAAATACTCAAAACAAACTGAAATTTAGGGAATATTTTGTACTTGATGTCTACTGCCTGTTATTAAAATTTCACAAAGTTTGAAGCATCTAAAATTTAACTAAGCTTCCACCACCTTTTTAATAATTTTGAATAAAAGTAAATGAAATTAAATATAGCCCACGTGTATACTCTTTACGCTTAGCAGATTTGTTTCAAAATTTATAATGATCGGTTACTTAATTTAGGAGTGAATCCTGCACATACGAATATATAAACATATAGACATACCTAACTTTATACATATACTATATATTATAAATATACTAACTGGGTCTGTCAGCTCGCTATCGTTACACAAACCTCGCTACTTGAAACATTAATTAAAATAATAAAAGTGAATGTAAATGTGTCTGGCTCGCTTCAATAATTACGCATGCAAATTCATTTCTACGAGAAAAGAAAGGGAAAGAAAGCAATTTGCGTTTTCACTTACAACTTAGAACACTCAAGTCGATCTAAAGAACCATTTGACCACAAATACTAAATAGTTGTCTAAGAAATAAAATAATATTGCAAAATAGAACTATTTGTTATCGTAAAATAAAAACAAATGATTGAATTAACAAAACAATAACAAATAATAGTTAATTAATAAAATTAACTTTTTCAAAACCAACATGGAAATTAGTTAACCATGCGAATCTGATATAGCAGTTACAAAAACAGTATATAAAATAGACGGTGCGTTTATTAGATAAGTAGACGTAATTTGAAATAGGACGTTTTGACTTTACCGTTCGTCCAGTAAATGGGCTCAACTTTCGTATGTATTCATTTTGTTCATATATATATATATATATATATATATATATATATATATAGTCAGGAAAAGAGATAGATCTTTAGTATATACATAAGTGTGCAGATATACATAGTTGAAGTAACTTGAAATAGGACGTTTTGACTTTACCATTCGTCCGAGACATGGGTCCAACCTTCGCATTCATCTATTTAGTCAGCGAAAGAAATCAATGTTTAGTATACACATACGTGTGCAGATATCGATAAGAATAATATGAACAGAACAGCTAAATGCAAAGGCGTTTAAAATAGATCGGTGAGTTAAAAAAGGAAGTAAGAAAGAAAGTCATAGCGGATGAAAGGGGACAAAGTAAAAGAAAAAAATCCATTTCCCTATACACATTAATTCAACTTCCTTAAACTATGCCTTTCCCCACATGCCATCTTTCTCTCTTTTATTTTGTCCCCTGCTTCTAATTCCTCACTTCACACCATAACATTACTCCTAACTTCCGTTTTCACCGAAATTCTTTTCGTATACACACTACTTCATCTCCGACAAATAATATTCACAAACACAACGACTTACTTCCATCCAACATCACTTCCCTCAGCCTTACATATGTCTTAACTTTACCCACCCACATCATGAACTTACTTCCCTCTCACCACCACCTCCAATGTGTGTACATTTAATCTAACTCTGTTTCATAAATGCTTATTCATTCTATGCAGACTTTCATAACTTAAACGAAATATTAAATCAACATAAGCATGAGTATATGTTAATTGTTCCTGTTTTATTTCATTTTGATTTGCTTATTCCTATCTAGATTTACACATTCTGCATTTTCTCCTTCATTTTCGACAGAGAGTGTACACTAGTACATACCTAAGCGCATGCGTATAGGTGTTTTTCTTTGTGGTGAGTGTGTATGTTTGTATATGCGTGACATGCATATATGTAAAGTCAAAAGCCTGTCTGTCTAAATACTCTCCATCGTTTACCAGAAAGCTATTACATCGTGTATGCGCGTATGAAATGTGGACTTTGCATTTACCCCGGTGGAATTGAATGTAGTTAATGGGCCACAATTTAAGAGGTTGTTCAAAATCTTGTTTCTTCTTATAATTCTACCAACACAAAGTGTGCGCGGACCGCCTTGCTCACAAGGCACAGACAGACCGTCTTTGGCGACGGGCCTAGACATAACATTATTAATTGATGATGGCCAGTGTTCGGGTCAATGAACGCAATTTTCCTAGCAGAAAAAAGGCCAGACAAAGACGGAGGCAACTGACATGAAATATGACTATATTATGTCAAGCAGGAATTAAATATATTATGATTGTTCGCCGGACATTCATTCTGAATAGCTCTACATCATATTGATTAGCTGTGACTCCCACCCATCTCAGGTGATTCATCATTCTTCAATTGTACTCGTTCGTATATTCCAGTATTAGGGGGTCATGCCGTCTCAGTCTATGATACGCCACCTCTCAACTAGGTAACAAATGATTTAAAACAAACTAGTGTGTTAATTTATTCTAATCACTAACATTCAGTGAGATGTTCAATGTTAATTAAAATATGTATTTAATAAATTATGTATTGGAGATGTAGGATTAGTCTGTGTGAAGTCAAAACTATAGTATAATGTGTATTACTTGTACTAGTGGACTTCTATTATTAATGGAGGTTTGGTGCCTGTCTGTCTGAAGCTGAAACTATAATATTAGTGATTTTAATTGTGCTATTGTACTATCGTTTAATGTTTAGTTTACCATACTATTTCAGACCAATATACTAACGTTCAATGTTAAATTCAGATCATGTGATATAGCATATATTATGTTGTCATGATACTTTCATCCCAGGCATTACCTTCTGTTTTTGAGTTAGGGAAAATCAGTATATGTTCTGTTGTCATGAGGCCAACCTACCTAGCATTATCACCTCCTTTCTGGGGGGAGGTAGTATCTTATTTTATATGTGGTCTTGATACTATTCTACCAGGCATTATCCTCTCCTTTTTTGTGGGGAAGTGGTTAGTGCGGTATCTGATCGTTTGTAATGAGACTATTCTCCTCGGCATGACTTCCCATTTTGGAGGTATTTGTGAAGTATATATCCATTCGCCATGATACTATCCTTCCAGGTTAGCAAAACATGTGCGACCAGAGAAAGAACATATTTGTTAGTATATCTAATAAATATGAAATTTTCAAATTTCGTATTATAACGATTTTGAATGAAGTGGAAGTTTGACGGGATTTATGTTTGGGCCCGATTAATGCACATTCGCAGTAAATTTGTGTTTTGTGTATGTTGTTGCCGTTAAAAGACTAAATCTATTTTTATGAACAACAACATATAAAACTAATGTAGCGTAAACAATCACTTCCAGCCGCCCAAGCGGTTACGGAGTAAGATCTATATGATACGCTAAGGCAATTTCATGAACTTATGTACGTTATCACCCACCTACTTTTTTCTTAAATATCGGATCACCTAATCGCCGAAAATGCAATACGAAAAAAAAAGTTGTTTTTTTTAAATAAATTCAAATTTTAAAAATGTATTTTAAGAATACTTAGATGTCAATGTTTTACAGTAACAGAAAGAAGATACTATTTATTTTGAAACGGTTACAATTGTAACAATAAATAAATTAGATAAACATTTCGTTTTATTAATTTAAAAGAAAATATATAGCTGACAATTATTTTTATGGTGAAAAGAAACGCAATATTTGTTTTCAAAATATATAAATTTTTAACATATTCAATAAATCAAGAAGAGACAGATTTGTTTTATTTATTTAAAGAATATAAAACTGGTAATGGGAATTACTTTCATGGGAAGAGAAAGAGTCAATGTTGGCTTAATATTAGTAAAACTTAGGTAAATGTATTATATCAAACGAATACCATTAACAGTAAATTATGCAGATAGATGAATAAATCAGACGTGGAATTTCCACAGGTCCCGCTAGTAACAATTAATTCTATAAACGAAAATTATTTTCACTTTCGTTTTTGAAAACGCCGTTAAACGAAAGAAATACGAAAGACAAAATATAAACTATTTTCTATTCTAGATTTGGTTTAAATAATCCAATATTTTTCAACCAATACAAAAGAAATATTTATTTTTAAAAGTGTTTATGAGAATTTGAATGATAACATATTTCGATTTGTATACACTAAGAAGTGTTATGTTCGGAATTTTTTTAGATGAAGATTAATAATTTTAATTATTTGTCTTATTCGGACTACTATTTTCATTTGGGATGTTATTCGCACAACGTTTCGGTCGATATACCCTACGTCCTTTTTTTTGGTGCGAAGTGTCGAACAGGGGAATCCGTACGGAATTTGTAATGGAAACCTTTATTTAATACACGGGAAAAGTTTGGTCTCGTTTTGTCAGCCGTGATCGGGTAGAAGTCTTAAGTAATTCGTAGTTGTATTCTTCGTGTCGCCCGTACTGCACTTTAAACTTCCAGAATACTGCCAATTTGAACAAATTATAATTAGCACGTGTATCCATTGCGCCGCGGTTCCTTGCAAAACATTGCTGAGAATAGTAGTCTAAATAATCCGAATAATACACAAAGAAGTGTAGTCATGAAATCTTAAATGTTTTTTTTTTGTTCTAAGACGTTTGAAAATAATATTATTGATTGTCGTAATTAAAGAAAAATTAATGCATTTAAGACTGTGTATATGTGCATTAACAAATGTCATTGTTTGTAAAAGATTAATTAAAAAACAATTTCATGACAGATCTCAGGATTCAACATTTTTTTCTTTCTTTAAATTTCTCAATCACTTGAATATATACTAACACTAGTAAAATTGACACATTAGGTAACCAGTTGAGCCATGAAAAAATTGTTTAATTCATAAAATACTTAGTTTGCAAGGCTAGGTAAGCATGAAAATAAAAATAAAAGATTAGTCTACAGCAACAAGTTAAATAACATTACTCCTACTGGTTATACTCACTTTTGTTTGTAATGGACGATTTAAATATCTTCATTTTTTCCTTTCTTTATGTTGCTGTATTATCTTTGACGACTAATAAACAGAAACGGAGAGCGACGGAAGCAAAAGTGATAGACACTGTATAGAATAAGAGGAAGGAGTGTCAAACCATATGCAGTGAGATAGGGTTAGAACGATACACAGAAACTTAGAGAGTGTCTGATCACCTGCTGGGTTAATTGCAATTTGCGGCCAATTAGAAGAATTTCAATGGAAAGTATTCAACTATAACGCAATCCCCAAACTAAGAAACATTTCATCATGTCTTTAGTGTGTTTATAATATATAGTAAAAAAGACTTATGGAAATAAACGTATCTTAACACAGCTTTTGTATGATAATAAATAATTAAATATATAACAAGTGTTGAGCTGTCGTAAATACACTATACATTTACAAATTGATTTAGCCATAACATTTTGATATATAAAAAACATAAGCAAATAATATTCTATTTAATGTTCGACATGACGCCTATGAAGAAGGTCGAATGATTCATTGGGCAAAACGTTGTGAGAATAACATCCTAGAGTAAAAAAAATTGTCTAAATAATCCAAATAATCCAAATAATATTCTGTTTTAAAATAATGTCTCTTTCAACATTCTAAATGAGTTGTTTTTTATTTCAGAGAATAGTTTCGGTGTATTGGCTATTCGTTTTATCACTGTCTTCATGTGGGATATTTTTCGGTGAGTAATTGCTTCCGATATGAACAAAAAGATTTGGATCATAAAGAGTGTGTGTGTGTTATTCGTCAAGTAAAAGTTGATGCTTAAAGAAATTTCGAAATATAGTTACGCAGAAGGTTAAGTCGAGCCAAGCCGACTTCTATAAGTGTTTTAATCAATGAACTGTTAATAGTTCAGATCTATGACATATTTTAGTCTTATTGGAATTCATAAAACACTCATCGTCAATGTAGTTGGATATCCTCGTCTTTTTAAGAGTCGTGTGGATTGGCTAAAAGTATAGCCAATTACTGCCCACTTATGTGTCACGTGACCCATCTCATATAATGTCAAACGTTTAGGGCATCGCTTCGTTTTCTATATTTACTACTACGTTTGTCGCAAGCAAAACCAGTCCTCTTTCGATAGAAAGAGACAGCAACTGTTGGGTCCGATGCGTTAGTTATGTATATATAGTAGAAAAATAAACGTCCCAGGAAGGGTAAAATGGATTCTCCGTACCGAAAACTTTTGTACCATTTTATGCCCATTTACGAATATTAAAATGGAAATCTCATGATACTAAATCTTATGTCTAGAATCCTTATTCAAATTCTAATCAAAATTCAGTACATGATTTTGATTGTAAAAAATGTCTCAAATTTAAGGTTTAAGATTAAGGAGTCTTAAGAATAAACTAAGGACTATTGTTACAAAATTCAATGCAAATCTGAAATATTTAACTTTTCAATTGAGAAGTTATGTCCATATTATGCTCCCTAAAAATCATTTAAAATACCCCTAATAAACTGAATTTTTTACATTTATTAATTGATGTCTAATACCTATTGTTAAAATTTCACAGAAATCGGAGGTACTTGGATTTTTACGAAAGGTTTGCACCTCTTCTTTCTGCTCTTTGCGTTTTTTGCATGAAACTAAAGTAAATTAAATATATCCATGTTACTCACGCTTACGATTAGCAGCTGTGCTCCACAATTCAGAATGATGTTTTAATTAGTTTAGGAGTGAATCCTATACATAGAAATATATAAACATATACACAAACCTAACTTTGTAAAAATACAGAAAGAAAGAGAGAGGTAAGGTAAATAGCGCATGCATTTTTCCACATATATCTACAAACTTTGATCGAAACATTGACATTTATCTACTGCCCTATCTCTCTCTTCTTAGCGATAGGTTTAGTAAGCCGCTGTCTACTGTAGAATATATCCAAGGTATTTAACAAGGTATGTCATGTAGGTCTTCTCTGGGAAATTAATTCGTAACGTATTACTGAATATATAATATAATCATATAATTCTTAGCTTAATGAAAGATCCATGTAGCTCTCGATTGCTGCACATCCAAACATCACATTAACGCTGGTCTGCCCCAAGGGGCGTTACCTCGACCGTTATTATTTCTGATCTTCATAAACGATTTCCCGGATAGGTATATTTGCTGATGAATCCACGCTTTATTCTCAACATGGGGGCAAATCGAACACACACGTATCCGAGGCAATGACTGGATCCTAAGGAAATTACCTCCACTCTGTAGTCGAATAGTATCAAAAACAGATGGTTACATTCAATGCTAACTAGAAAAAATATTTTATTTTAACACTTATTAGAAACTTTTCAAACCACCGATTACCATGGATGATAGCACCCTTTCCGACAGTCCAACGTTAAGACTTCTCGGTTTAACCTCTACAAGCAACATGAACTGGAATAAATGCGTAGACGATACTGGCCAGTCTATTGCAAAGAAGGTAGGTTATGTTTACCTGCCTAGAAAACGTCTCACATCTGCCAGTATCATATGTATCTACAAAGCTAATATTCGCCCATGCATCGAGTAGTGTTGCGACATCTGGGCTGAGAATGTAACACACCTGTTTACTGAAGACAAAGACAATTCTAATCGAATACAAATTCAACAAAATATTGCAAACAACGATAGAAATAAAAACTAGATTTGAATAATATTCTAAGAAGTGAAACGCTACTCTTTGTAGCCGACCTGACGATTGTGATTGTTTTATTCGTATCTGCGATTTCAATAAACACTGTTTTCTTTGGCTCCAGTCCTCCTCTTCGATATAAGAGTCTGCCAGACAGTGACGCGAGGTGTTTCGATAACAATCGTTTGGCCGTCGGCAACGCAGAGTAGACTTCGAAGTGTGTATATATCGATAAGATCTGAGTCTATTTAAGTACCTCGCTTCATTTACAGTGGCTGGAATGTAGCCAAAATGGCGACAGCGGTGGAGACAAACGCGTGGCAATTTTACTTATGTGGTGAATGAAAACGTTGTCGACTTAGTTTGCTCTTGTTTTATTCGTGTCTGTAAATCTCTTGTATTTCTTTTATCTTATGTATCTTTTTTTAAACATTTCGTTTTTTCGATTCGTCATTTTTTATGTTGAGAGCGATTTAAGATTCGTATGTCTGAAGTTGTCACTAGTACTTCAGCAGATTTCTTCCGCTGGCACACGCTTTTCTTCCTGATATATATTTTTCGCACATGTATAGATAAAAAGAGAAGTAAAGAGAGTAAAATAAATCAATAAGGAGAGAGATATACAAAAAGATAGATAGATAGATAGATTGATAGATAGATAGATAGATATAAATACACTTTAATCGAAATATGTGTATATAATTAGATAGGCAAATAAAAGCATATATATATATATATATAATTATATATATATATATATATATAATTATATATATATATATATATATACAAGCAGGAAGACTCGACGTTGGTCAAGATGCTATGAGGATCACTACTATGTACTTTTCCACTATGCTCATAATACTATATTACTTTCTTTGTATTTACTGTACCCCTCTTCCCATTTCGTTTGCTAATATAGTCGGGAGAAGCTGAAATGTTGGAAAACTCTCTGAATTAGTGTCATATACGTAGTTTTAATTTGATTAAAATAGAATATACGTATTTTAAGTTTTACGATATGTGGATGCCACATTCATACGCTGGTCTCACCAGAAAGATGTCCAAACATTACTCTGGCCTCACCAGGAAGATGTTCAAACATTAATAGACTATGTGAACGTTATGCGTCTATCTCTACAGTTCACGATTGAAAAGGAACATAATAACTGATTATCCTTCCTGGGTGTGCTGATAACTCGCACTGATCAAGAGTTTAGGTCATCTGTATATCTAAAGCCAACTTGCATTGGACATTATCTAAACTCCCACCATCCATATAATGTAAAGAAAGGAATCGTCCGCTGCCTACAACATCGAGCAAAGACAATATGTAGTAACAGCAATACACATTAATATGAGATAGACAGCTTGATATGAAACCATCTACCGAAACAACTATCCAGAGAGCATGACATCAGCTCCAAGAAATCTAGACCAAACACTAAAGGATATCACCCGAAAACTCACCACTGTTTAAATAACATATATGAAGGGCTTGTCTGAAAAATCCAAAGAATATGTAATCCCTATGACATCAGCGTCGTATTTAGGAGAAACTCAACTACAGAAAATGTGTATGACTAAGAACTCTGTGTATGCGATCCCATGTAATGGTGGAAAGATATACAAACGTGAGACATGTAAACAAATTAAGGTAAGGCTAGAAAAACACCGGAAAGCCGTAATACGTGGATATATAGAAACGTTGGGTATGGCTGACCACATATGAAGGGAAAACGGGAAACCATTTTCCCTTATGAGACGAATTAAAAGTATATATAAGGACACACAGGGTGAGAATGACACCTCAAACAAGCAGCGCACATGTTGTACGACAATGACTTACTAAGCTGACCTAGTATAGAATTTAATACAATATAGGAACTATTAATCATAAATAATATATACAGTTATAATATAAGTGTATATATATATATATATATATATATATATAGTGATATGTAGGAATAAAAGTAGTGATATATAGCGATAAGTAGTAAGACCACACTACACATTACAAACAAGTATAAGTTTAAGGATCCCGACATTCATACTAGTATTTAATATATATGAAATAAATTTAACATCGGGATACACGTTTAGATTCCATGTACATTCTATAACATTACCTTTCTATCTCAAGGTGTACTGTTATGTAAAAGTTATCCTGGAAGACAATGGAAGTGTTCTCGAATCTCTAAGTGCGCTATAAGGGAGCTATGGGAGTAGAACGTTCTTTTAAACTGTAACATATATCTCATTTTGATGAAATGTATATCATATGTATTAATCTTTTAAGGGAAGATATGGTAAGTTGTCTTGAATCTATACATTACCCTATATTAGCCGTATATCTACGTGTGTCTACCTCTAATTGAACCATAGGAACAGAACACTCTAAAAATTCAAATATGTATATCTAATTGTTCTTATCGGTGTTATTTTAAAGGTAAACTTAACAAATGTCTTAATTGTTTAGTTACGAAAGTATCAAACGGGAAACATCGAGTGCGTTGTTTCGTTCAATCCTCCTGATTTTTTTTAAATAAAATTATATGAAATCAAAGAATATATATTTTATTTTTATATATAATAATATGTAAGTGCAGAATTTAGGTATATTTAGTGCATAACGTCTGCCTCTATCTCTCTCTCTCTCTCTCAAACTCTCTCCCTCCGTATCTATCTATCTCTTTATTCTTATAATTCTCTCATATATATATATATATATATATATATAATAATGGAGAACGAATCAGTCCGTGTGCATGTCTGCCCCTACAACTAATACATATGAATGAGTGTAACTTTAATTTACATATATTTACATGTAAAATTTGAATGTGAAGTAGTTCCGCGTCTGCAGCTGTTCCTGTAAAATAGCTAATGACACTATTCTAACATGTTACACAATGAAATAAATATATTCATAGACGTTAGATTGAAAATAGCTCAATGGTATATAAGTAAAAAGTAATATTCAATTTTAAGTGACACTGTTATAGAGCTTGACGGTTCAGTCCTCAGTACGGGCAATATTCAGAATATAATTTAGAATTCCTTAAAACATCTACCCGGTCATGGCTGACGGAAAGGTGTGATCTAACCTGTGAATTTACTGAAGTGTTCCGTTCGAAAGACGCACATAAAAAGGTCAGAGTTTACATCAGCCGAAACGTTGTGAAGGTAACATCGGAGAGAATAAACAATATTTTTGGTTTGAATAAACAGAAAACTTAATGACAAGAACTCATTTCTTACTCAGTCGTACGTTTTTACTCACGATTAAAACTTCAACCAATAAATCGTACACTTTGAAGTCGAACGGTTTTAAAACCAGGAACTGTTCTCGTTAAGAATGATCTTATTTTCGATTCGAGTTGTTGAGAGTACCTTTTTAAAAACATACGAACATTTATTCTAGCGTGCGTGCCCTAA
>OY744518.1:154961986-155151986 GCA_963556195.1 Sepiola atlantica | reverse complement strand
TACATGTATATATATATATATATATCTACCTATACATATATATGTATATGTATATCTACCTATATGTATATATCTACCTATATGTATATATATATACTTATATATTTATATATATCTACCTATATATATATGTATATCTACCTATATATATATATATATATATATATATATATATATGTATATCTACCTATATATCTACCTATATATATATATATATATATATATATATATAAAGTGGTGTACTAAAAGCGAACTTTTAGGAAAATATTTTGATCTTTGAAAAGCCTGGCTTAAGAAAAATTTAACTTGAATAAATTGCCTTTTTTGCGGAATATACCTTGCTCTGAGCAATTGAATTGAATTATGATTTGGCTTTTGCTTCTCTAATTCCTTTCCATTCTTCTTCATATATATATATATATGTATATCTACCTATATATATATATATATGTATATCTACCTATATATATATATATATATATATATGTATATCTACCTATATATATATATGTATATCTACTTATATATATATATATATATGTATATCTACCTATATATATATATATATGTATATCTACCTATACATATATATATATGTATATCTACCTATATATATATATATATATATATATGTATATCTACCTATATATACATATATATATATATATATATATATATATATGTATATCTACCTATATATATATATATGTATATCTACCTATATATATATATATATGTATATCTACCTATATATATATATATATATCTACCTATATATATATATATGTATATCTACCTATATATATATATCTACCTATATATATATATGTATATCTACCTATATATATATATATATATATATATATATGTATATCTACCTATATATATATATATATATATATATATATATATATATATATATATATATATATATAATCTGTTAGGGCTACTTTAGAAGCATCGACAAGTAAAAATGTAGTCAGATTTAAAAACCCAGATAAACGATTCGAGATTATTTTCAATAAATGAAACATTTATTATGAAGTGTTTTATTTAAATCAAATATTTCGACATAAACCTGTACTCTTCAGTGGTTAAGAAGATATTTTTTATGTCGAAATATTTTATTTAAATAAATTAAATGACATATGTTTCATTTATTGAAAAAGATCTCGCATCGCTTATTTGTTTTTTTAATCTAATTACATGTTTCACTTGTCGATGCTTCTTAAGTAGCCCTCACGGAGTCGTTTACCTACCGCGTACCAGCATTTTAACTACTACTTTACTTTCATTGTCATCGGGAGTGTTCGTGATCTCTGATCGACTAGGTCGATCGAAAATTTCGACAATGAAAAAGAAAAAAGAAAACATCACTATAACAACTGAAGATGACATGTTTATTGCGAAATATTTTATTTAAATGAAAAAATAATAAATTATTAATTTATTGAAAACAAACTGGCATCGATTACCTGGTTTTTAAATTTTGATTACATTTTTCACTTGTCGATGCTTTTGAAATAGCCCTAACAGATTTTTTTAAACTACCGCGTGCTAGCGTGTAAGCTTCTGCCGGACATACCAAAAAACACACCCCATTGTCAGCGGGAGTTTTTGGGATCTCTGATCGGCTTCATATTTATTTTTTTAATATTTATTTCATGAATACGTTGCTTATAATAAACAATAAGTAATTTCAATGAGATATCTTATGACATAAACGTCATTCATCTCATTTACTCAAGGCCAATGGATTGGTGCACGACGTTTGAAATTTATCTAATGCAAATTTTAAAAGCACGCGTCACGTGAGTTTATAGAAAAGAAATTAGTTAATAACGTTTCAAATGTCACCTCATTTCAAGACTTTAATATGATTGATGCACTCGAGATACAAATCGGAAAACGCGGCTGATGTTTTATTGACGTCTTTAAGACGCGCAACCACGACAAGCAAACATTGAAGAAATTTAGAAAACAAAAACCAGAATGAATGGTTTTAACATGCGTCTGTTCAAACTACTCGTTTAGCGACATACATGATTATGTTTTAAACTTAAGCGTTACAAACAGACGACGATGCTATTTAAAACTGAAACGTGACAGACAAACGAAAATGATTTTGCAAACAAACATGCAGACTGAAGGGAATTCTATTGTCTGTAAATCGTAAAATGCAGACATATATGCTATTGTAAATGTTAGCGTGACAGACAGGTAAAAGCTATAGATGAAACATATGCATGGCAGACCAAGAATAATGTTATTTAAGACAAACATTTTAGACTGACGAAAATGCTATTTAAAACTGAAGCGCGACAGACTAACCCGAAATGCTATTTCAAGCAAGCGTGACAAATTGAGATGCATGCCATTTTCTTTCTAACCGTAAAATAGCAACAGAAATGCGATTGTAAATGTAGGTGTGACGAGCGAGGAAAGGTATTTGTCAAATACACCAACAACAATGCTATTTAAGACATGCATGCTAGACTGGTAAAAATGTTATTTTGAACTGATACGTGACAGACGAACGTGAATATTAGTTCAAACAAGCGTGACAGACTGATGATCATGCTATTTCCATAAAACCGTAAAACACCAACCAAAAAGTCTATTTAAAACGTAAGCGTGTAAAACCGACGATTGTTATATGTCACATTTGAGCATTACAGACCAACAAATTGGTATTTAAGACTAAGCGGCCGACAAAAACGTAAACATGACAAACCATAGAATACTATTTCAGATGTAAGTGTGGTAGGCTGGAAATAATGCTATTTACAACTCAAGCATGGTAGTCCAATGATAATGCTAGTTAAGTCTCAAGCGTAATAGACCGACAGAAATTATGTTTAAAGTGTACGCGTGATAGACTGGCGCTTATGCTATTTAAAAAGCATGGCAGAAAACCAAAAGTTATATTTAAGACATAAGCGTGACAAATCAAGAAAATTCTATTTCAGGCTTCAGCATCATAGACTGATCATAATACTATTTAAAACGTGAGCATGACAGAACAACAAAACTGCTATTTAAGGCTTAAGCTTGATAGGCAGATAAAAATATAAGCATAACAAACCAACAAAAATGTTATTTAAGACTTAATCAACCAACGAAAATGTAAGCATGATAGACCAACATAAATGCCAGTTACGGTTTTAAGCGTGAGAGACTGACAATAATGCGATTAAAAGCTTATACATTATAGACCAAAGAAAATGGTATTTAAAGCTTAACCGTGATAGACCGACGAAAACTTAAGCATGACAACACAACAAAATGCTATACAACGGTTGAACGTAGTAGACCGAAGATAATGCTATCTCAAACCTAGGGATTACAGACGAATAAAAATGGTATGTAAGACTTAATCGTGTTAGACCGACGAAAACGTAAGAATGACAGAACAACAAAAATGCTACATAAGCCTTAAGCTTGGTAGACTGATGATAATGCTATTTTAAACTTAAGCATGACAGACCGACGAAAATGCTATTTAAAACTCAAGCGTGACAGACCAATGAAAACACTATATAAAACTTAAGCGGACAAAAATGTTATTTCAAACTTAATAGAGAGATAACGACCAACAGTCTGAGTCTCTTATAGAGACGCTTGTCTTCATTTCAAATAAGAGGCGTCCACTCAAGCTGAACTATTTCAATCCGACCGACCGTTTTACAGACAAAACTTCCAATAGAGTTGCCAGTGCGCATGAAAAAACAGCGCGAGAAATTAAGAGGCGTTCCATTCAAACCATTGACTTCATTTGATTTGTGACTTTCGCAATATCTTCCTGTTTTTACTCTTATTACTTTAGAGACGGTCGTTGTTTGTCAATAATTAAAACGCTTCGTTTCCGCAAAAGAAAGCGGCCGATCGAAAATCGATAAGCGTGTAAAACATACGCAGAGTGAATTGCTGACTTAAATCAATATTTCACTTAAATTTCATAAGGAATGTTCCTACGCAATCAGCATCTGTTTATTTTAGCATTGGCTGAAAGAGTAATATTTCCTTTCTAATTCATTCAGGTTGAGTTGGTCTGTCACTTTAACGGTGTATATATACTTTTGGTTATGTGTTTGCTGTTGTTTTTATTCACGATACGATATGTTGTAATATTTATATTTTGCTGTATCTGGATATTTCATTTATTTGTCTTGTTTTAATCATGTGTATTTGTTGAATAATGCATAGTAATATACCTCATGAACCGTAAAGAATTTACCTTATATATAAAGTACAATCAGCTTCACTTATTTCATTGACCGGAATAGCTTTCGTGACAATAGCTAGATAAAACAATCTGTTTCGTCAGATTTATATGCAAAATATTGTTCCGCGTTCTTAAAAAGAAAAAAATATTTTAAATCGATTGCATCGATTATGATATTTAATTCTGATCGATATTTTTAATGTATTGTTTATGAATAGTGAAAGACAGATAATTTCTTATATTCACAGTCACATCTACTACACCTGCAATCGATAAGAGCTGGAGGAGATTTAACAAGATAGTGTTTTCCATACACACGATCTGGTGGCTATTTATCTGCATCACCTTTGAATTACATTCGGCTAGAAGGAGGGGATAGAAAGAACTAAAAGAGAATGAAAAATCGAATGACAGTAAGACAACAGGTTTGGTGTATATGTTAACATCGTCACTATTTTGTACTTGTTGTTGTGGTTCAATAGGTTAGTGAGCTGCATTTAGAGACAGAGTTAGAACATCATCAAGGCATAATGTTGTCGCAAAATGAAATTAGACATTGCAATTACAATGGTTTATTTTGTTTTTAATTTTCACTAATCTATGTAATTTTAGGAAACTAGGTGCGTGGGTGACGCCAAGTATCCCTACAAATATTTTATGTATCGATTCAAATTATTTGTATCATAATAAATCATATATTATGATTATCAGTACTATTATTATCATAATCATTATTATTATTATTATTATTATTATTATTATTATTATTATTATTATTATTATTATTATTATTATTATTATTATTAAAGATTTAACACCTGTTGTTGCTAATGATAGCTCACTGCTAAAAATTGTGTCCGAGTGATTGTTACATTACCCTCCTCCGAGGGGAAGTTTAAATGTCTGACAAGTCACTACCAAATATAATACATGGGTTTTTATTAATGCAAATCATAACATCACAATTGTCCCTACCTCGTGTTGTTTGCTCCACACGTTACTGAGCCCCTTTGTTCCCGATCGTCTCCCCGGGGGATATTCTCGTTGGAATTAAAGTAAGAAACACAACGCGCCGGTTAGTTTATAAACTGCTGTTTATTCAAAAGCAAAACATAAACATGCATGTGTGTGTGAAAGAAAGATCAGATGCTTATAAATAGTTTTCACTACATCAGTCGCTCTTCGCGCCCTGTCCCAGTTTGGGCAGCATGCGCAAAAACACGTTTTTTCTTGTTTAAGTCTCGCCGGCTAAGGCCTAGAAAAAGGAAAAGAAAGAGGGTGGCCGCTCGGACATCACGTGGCTTGCGTAAGTTCGTATCCCTCTAGTATTTCTAATATGGATGGTACTATCACTCATCGGTATTTTCACTATCAGACCCTCCAAATCCAATTCTGTGGTATCAACCTTTTTTGTAACAATGCGTTTTTTGTTAGTATATTTCATATATATTTATACAAGCATCATTAGTTCCCCTTCCTCATCTCTATATATACTTCTAGCTGTGCTTACGAAGTGTGATTATATTTACATCTACTTGTGGTTGGTCAGCGTCGTCTGGTTATATGGATAGGTTGTTGCACGCTAGGAAGTTTTCTTAATTATGTCGACTGTCTTCATATGTGCCGTAGAATGTATGGTATGCATCCTCTTTTTGATTCTTACGTCTCCTAAACTTTTTCCATTTATTTTCGAAAGTGTTTCTAGTGCTCCTACAGCTATTTATGGCAATTAGTTTGTGGAAATGTGGATAAACAAGCAACATGCTAGTAGAAATGAGGACACAGACAGATGATTAAATCTGGACCAATATATTTCGCTCGATTCGTTCGAGTACTGAACGTAGTGTGTTGGGTATGTGATGAGAAGGTGGTTATTTCATGTCACGTACGTAACCCATTACACGCAGCATCAATTTTCTCACTCTCTCTAACTATCGCTCAACCCATTTCTACTTGTTAACGATTATCATGGTTGACCTTTTTCTTGGGATAGTTCATCGATTTGTATTTCAATGTTTATACGATTTTATTTATTATTTATACATACTGGCTCCGGTTTATGTTTGTACCGTTTCTCTATGTGTAATTTTTTAGTATGTTACACAGTTCCCGATAGACACCATGCGTGCTTATATATATTTTTTTTGGGGGGGATGCCTTGTTGAATTCCCCTATAATCTGTTTTACTATATTGTCTGCATGTCGACAACGTCAATATGTATTGTTTTGCTCAATCTTATATATCTCAATTTTTAAGCAGTAATTTTGATGAGCATTCCGTTGATGAGTTCAAGTCTCCTTTTCTTAGACATGTCCATGTTTTCTGGCAGCGAATTATTCGGTTAGTCTTATAAGTAACTCATGTTGTTATTTCTCAACCCATTTTCCTTTTATACCGTTTTTGTCTGCCGTGTAACTGTTCCCCTTATTTTTCAGCATGTCACTGTATTTGCACGGAATTAATCAGCCTATCTGTATTTTGTTTTATGTAGTCCTCCAGTCCTTTTATGACGACGTTTCCTAAAACGCTAATAGTAACCAGTACCCTTTCTCCTTTTGTCCTTTTCACACACAGTAGGTCACCTTGATCTTTCAGGTGTAGTGCTTTTTTGATAATAATTAGTTTCCTTGTGTTTCATCTTGGCTCATGAGTGCTTATTTTTTCCAGTGTACGATGGGTTATAAGTACCTTATCGTACGATTCATGTGTGTATATATTTTCTTAAGTTTCTCCTACGTAATATAGTGGCAATGATTTGTTCGTTATCTTATTCTATACTTTTTCATCTCGCTCATTTGATAATGTCCGATTCACGAATGATCAGATTAATAATTATCGTGTGCGCTAAGTGATCGTACTACTGTTAATTACCTACTGAGAATTCTAACACGAATCATTACTCGTGATCGCTCACTGGCAACAACAGGCAGTGTTCTTTGGAGTTTAATGCCAACAAATCTCTCACATTTTTTAGTATTCTCCGTTTTTTTTCTCGATGCCCGTTGAAAATCATTTTGCGTTCAACTTACCTATGGTTGTTCGGTTTTATTTTGTTAATTTGTAAGTTGGTTTCTGCATCGGAAGTATTATACCTGTTGTCATGAGGATTGTGCGTTCTATTGTGTCAATCCTACTTTTTATTGTAATTTCTCCGTCTTTTTTCCAAGTTTTTTGGGGGTTTCTTTTTCTAGTGCTCCTTCAATATTTTGTTTTACAGTAATGTTCTTAATGTTTCATAATACCCTCAGCACTCTGGCAAACACCATGTATTTACTTAGATTTTCTACTTCGTCGATCCTCACCCTACGAGACAGTGAAACAGCGAAATCTACAATGTGGTAGATTATTTTCCTTCTATATTGGTTATCACGTTCGAACTCGTTGTCCGTTTGTATATCCATGCCCAGAAGATTTTGTGATTTTCGTTTGCCACTACTGGCTCGGGTTTATGCTTGGCCTTTTGGCTAAGATCAAAGTGTAGTATCTGTTCCGATGGATACTGCACCCCATAGACTAGAATTGTCTTGGCCTTCGGGGCTTGATTTCCGCCGGTCTATGGGTCTGTCCTGTGCAGTTCTAGGAGGTCCACCCTCCCAGGCTTCGCCTCCCCTCTTTGGGGAGGAGTAAGTTTATTGCTTACTGCCTGAGGCGCCCCTACCGGGGAATGCCGACGGGGCTGCCCAGGCAATTTTTTAAACCCCACTTTCCCGACCCGACCTTAGGTCACATCTTACTTGTGGGAGTAAGATAAAAACTGGCCTTGTGTCTAACTCCTGGAGAGGAGTAAATCAATACTGGCTCGGGTTTATGTCTATAAAACTTATATGTATGTACAAACTGCAGACGTTTGCATAGTTACCAGTGGACTGCCTTTCATCGCAGACATGTATGATTTTCTATTCCTTTTGAGATTATTTGCGACATTCACTTTTTATATAAGTTAGCGTTTCGTCTTTTTGTATATATATTTTTATTTACTGTTTTTCTGGGTCTTATCCACCTTGGATTTTATATAGTTAATTCTGACTATGTTGTCTTTGGAGCTGTTAGTAGCAACTCTCTTTCTCTGTTTAAGTGTTATTTCTGTAGCCATGTCCATGTGTTTTCGTTCGACATTCCTTTGGTCAGTCTTATAAATCGTCTATCTTACTCATTTCGGCTTGTTGTTTCCAATTCCGGTACTCTCTGTATTACTGACTTTAGCGATTAATTGGAGGCAATAACCAGCTCCTTTGTCTTTTGTTTGATGTGTTTTCTAGGTTTTTATTGCATCGTTTACGCAATCCTTAATACTCACCAGTCCTATTCCTCCTTCTTTACGTTTTACACGAAGTCGGTCTGTCATAGTTATATTGAAATTCCTTGTGCGCGGTCATTAGTGTCCTGGTTTTCTGATCCACGTATCTGAGTTCCTCTTTTGTTCAGTTTATTAAGGGTTATACAGAGTATATTTCTAGAGATACTGTCCAGGTATTTAAGTCTTTGATTTGTTTCCTGACATATAATGTTGCTTTTAAGACATTTCTCATCCTCTTAAAGTATTATTTTCGACATGTATATATTTATTGACTTGATAGCGTTCGCTTCTAAAAGGTTTTAGTATATATAGGTATCACATTCACAAAAGTGGCTCATCACATGTCGATCGTGTAGTCTATGATTTCAGTTACTTTCAGTCATCCCTTCTTAATCTGAAATAATGCAGTTTTCCTATTCTAAAATGCATTATTATATCCTTGCTAAATACCTAGCTGTACTATGTACACAATCGGAGTTCTCACACAAGTCATTACTAGCAATCATTTACTGGAAAACAGGTGGTGTTCCTTATAGCTTATTAGCATTACTTAACAATGTAGAGTTCTCTATGTTATCATGTGTAGAGTTAAGAAATACTGTTAAGCTTTGAATTGTTGTGGGTACGGGATGTTGATGAAACTGCACCGCTATTAAATCATTATCTGTTACTCAGTTATAGAAACCTTGTTTAAATAAGCCAGCGCCTCAAACGACCGCCTTACCTAAATGTAAGTGTCGTTAATTTCTTTCTTTTTCATCTTATTCTAGCCGTGTGGATTCTCCAGTGTCAGCAAAGTATATTTCACAATTTGCATACATTATGAAGAAAAAAACAATGACATTTTATACAACCGACTGTTGGACACTGGTGTGTGTTTGGAGGGTCGTTGGGGTCCCGTCGTAAATTGTATGGTCGATCTGTCGATCGTGATTATTAACTCTCGTTCAATGTCGTCCACTGTCGGCCCCTCTCGCTGATCTCTATCACCCAGTCTTGCCTCACGGTTCCTCTTTCGGCGTTATACATGAACTCTAAAATAGATCCACTCTCGACTGGGAATACAAAATGTCCGATTGTCTCTCAGCCCACTAGCAGAAACTTACCACATCCGCCCCTTCCTCAGCTCACTTTCTCTATCATTATTCGGCAACACAGAAAGTTACAAACAACCGTCATGGAGTCTCTGGGTCTGTTGCTTTCATATTGTCATTTATTATCTAACCAACCTCTCTCGGCGGTCGTGATTTTGGTGTTTAAGGGGGGTATTTATAGTATCACAACTGTACTCCGAACTATTGGAATAATGACCACCTATGTATGATGATTTGTAGAATGTATGACTTACTATCTTAAAAATTCTACATCGCTTATAGTCATCAATCCGAGCCAATGCAGATTGTAGCTAACACATAAGTATTTTCTCTCAGACAAATCTTTACTAAACAGCTAAGACGACGACGGTAAGATAATATCAAATATCTCCATCCCATATATAAATATTTCTTTCTCTTTATTTGTATTACAAAACATGTCCGTGTATTCTGGGAAGTTAAAAAGACCGACGTGGGCAAGTATTGTAATTCACTTGATTGCAGGATACGATTGGTGAATTTTGAGGAGATTTATTTTTTTACAAACGAGTAACCTTTTATCAAGGCCAAAATGCCACTCGAGAATAAGGGGTATTTGCGTTTGACAGGTGGACGATGAAACATCGAGGGGATTAGTAACGATGGTTGGAAACTGGTCACAATTGATTATTAAAGAGGGCAGCTCAGCAAAAATGTGTTTACCATGGACTTGAAGATGAGAATGTTGTAGTCAAACGGGAAACAGGCACGTAGTACTGTGTTCCACAAACAGGCAGTTCGAGGAAAAAACTTTGCTAATGGGAGTTTCGTTTTGTTTTAGGCACATAGAGAGAGAAATGGAAAATATTGTCAGTGGTTGCAGCTAGAAATGTTCTTGTTACAGATAGGGCAATAGATTGTAGCTCAGTCGAGCACTTGCGATGAAAATAACGATAAAGTAGAGAAGGACTAGCAGCGTCTCTTCTGTGAGAAAGAGGTGGTAGTGAGAAGAGGACATTGGCCACCAGATTTCGAAGTCGATTTTGCAGGAAAAGATGCTCTAAACAGCACCTTTCCAGATGTGCGACATTACACTATCTGAAGACGTATTTGGCTTTTGTACAGATAGAGGATTGCGTCAGGAGTGAGATGCTTTCTGGGGCGGTAAAATGAGCTTACCATTAGTCCAGTGACCTTGGCAACGGATTTTATGGACGTCTTGTATTACAGGTCTACAGTGAAGGTTAGTCCCAGTAGCTTGTCAAAGCAGGTGGCTTCCTCAGGGCGAGCGCAATTCATTTCAATTTAGACAAAGTGAGGATCAGAGAGTTTGTGAAGAAAAGAGAGAAGCTTGGTTTTAGACGCATTAAAAGTAAGCAGTCAACCTTTTCCCCATTGCACCACGTGCTCAAGTTTGGAACAGGTTGAATCAGAAAGATATTGGTCATTGATGCTCTCGAATTGCTGCCATAAATTGTTATGTCATCTACATAGATGTCAACAAATGCCTTTAGAATGTGATTTGAGAGAAGAGGGTTGAGCCTAGAATTGATTCTTGAGGCACGCTAAAGCTGATACTATAAGTTCGGACCTGCCCATCAACGACTACTTTTATAAACTTATTAGAGAGGTTTTCACAGATATTCCATCGCTGGACATTTGTGAGGTAGACCTGTATGTCAAATCCGATCAAACGCCTTTGATATGGCCAGATCTATTGTTCTGGAAACGTAGCCCCCATCAATACATTCACTGATGCTGTATTAAATTACAGTCAGCACATCGGCTGTTGATCTTGCAGGACGACACCCATATTTCTTGTCAACCCTCCGTACGATAACTATGTTATAACCAATATCCCTAGGGTATGTTTCCAAATAGTTGAAAATTCATTTAGATACCCACACAAATACAATACCATCCTAAATAAAAAAATAATATCAGGATATCGTACTCCACAATACCTAACATAGCACAAACCATAATAAGTACTAACAATGGGAAAAGCCAGCGTGCCCAATCAATCATTACCCCAGCTACCCCAGACACACCAACTAATAATTGCAACTGCCACAACCCATCAACATGTCTATTAAATAGTAACTCCATACACAATGACGTGGTCTATGCATGTACCGTAACCAAATTACCCCAACGCACCACTGACTTAAACAATACCACCGAACCTACATCACCCCGACCCACAACCTCACCTAACTCTAGAAACCCAAACCCGAACAAGCTTAGCAACACTATGATGCCCACAACCACAAGCAACGCAGTAACTGACAGTATAGCTAACCCTAGGATATATACAGACATAGGATCGACCTCACAATCTATAAAATCCAGAATCTCCTCCCATACTTACTCATTAAATAACAATACCAATAACAATACCTCTCTAACTGGATTAATCAAAGAATTTAAATCAAATAACACCCAATTTTCCCTAAAATGGTCTATACTAAAAAAATCAAAGTCCTACACATCGGGCTCAAAGAATTGCCACATATGCACATCTGAAGCACTAATGATACTCACAGCGGCAAGAGAGAAAAACGTTATAAATTCAAGATATGCGATAATTTCCAGATGCCAACATAAGAGGAGATTTTTAAATACGCCCAACTTGTAACCCCGATAGACACCCCCACCCAGAACACATAAATACACATAACCCGACATCGTCTTGCCCCCCAGATATCTAGATCGTCCTCACTCCCCTATTAGAGTTAATTTTAACCCAATAGCAAAGCATATAGTTAATTACCCAACCTTACGACTTCTTAGCATCGATATTCCACTACAGATAGACTCTACTTCCCCACCCCCCTCTCAATAAACATCAACCTAATACTAAAAGCTAACAGCTTAGTCATACCCCCAGATAATTCAATATGATGTCAAATAAGTTTATATAATATTAATCTAAGTACATACACTGAATTTCACCTTTTAATCTCACTAGAATCAGTTAACATAATTTAATATAATATTAGTCTACGCAAAATTATAACCTGCTTTGCCTTCAGAATAAAACACTCACATATATTTAATACATCTGCTCTGAAAGTAATATTCCTCCTTTTGATAATAATAATAATAATAATAATAATAATAATAATAATAATAATAATAATAATAATAATAATAATAATAATAATAATAATAACAACAATTGGGGCTACCTATAAATCTCATTCACAATATTTCCCTATCTGATAGCCTCCCCGCACTTAGAAATCTTTCTTTCACCTCAAAATATAAGCAACTGAATCCCCCACCCCACAGGCGCATCCAACACAGCTTTACGTGACAACTCAAACTAAAACTTGAATTTATAGACTTTACGAATCCCCCAACCCACCCACCCCTTCACACACACCCTTAAATATTAGCTATGCGCATTATTCCTTTTGATTTCGGTGGATCCAGTTCCGTTCTCTTTAGTCAGCAAAGCTTCCTACCAAAAGCAAGATATATAAGATGATATATAAAACTTTTGAAACATCTTTCTGCCCGGAAAGCCAGGTTTTGAAGCCAGATATGAACCTTTCTACATAGCGCCTTTCAACAGACAATTTTCACCTCGGTTCTGCCGAACTGGATAATTAAAATACCAATCCAGGATTTTTACTTGTAACTCTACGGAACTATACACATAACGAAGTACGAATCCATACGGACTAAGTGAAATATTTTGAACCCTTTACCTTTTACTTGAAACCACTGTAAAAATTGTTAAAAAACTTTCTCCAATGCTAAAAACATGTGCTATTTTGCTATCTGCACCATAGCATCCCCTTTTGTGTTCGAAAATGGCTACTCAGTACTGCCAATATTTCCTTCCCGGCCATTTATTTATTAATCCCCAACCTTTCTAGTTTTATTCTTCAATTTTTCAAAGTGAAATGGAACTAGGTAATATTTATTTGTTATAAATACCACATTACCAAATGTTATCCTCTGACAAGAAGAGTGTTATCTTTCAAAACCCATGGTTTAAGGATTAATGTAACTCGTTGCATCTGAACTGTCGATGTAATAAAATTTGTACTAATTCTATGTAATTTTTTATCCTGATCCCGGCTTGAGGCACTAACTGGTCTAGCCGCACTGATGAGCTGTGAAACAGTGAAACAGTCTGTATGTGGATACCTATATATATATATATATATATATATATATATATATATATATATATATATATAAATGATAATTTATTTCATTTTGACTACAAAATTAATTTTGTTTCACGAGAGCAGTTTGAGCGACTCCTGATCTTCAGGTCACGAAATAAAATTTCTGCTCTATATTTTTATTGAGCACTCTCGTAAACCCGGTTCAACTCCCCTTGAGGTATACCCAGTAGATCTATACGATACTCGGAATAATATATATATATATATATATATATATATATATATATATTTATATATAAATAATCGTCGATTAGAGGCGGCTTATGAGTTAAATACGTTTCTCACATTTGAAAATAAATATTTAAGTTGGCTACGAAAATAAAGGACAGGGTTTCTTGCGAAAAAAATCAGAAACTAAAATCAACAGATTTGATGACATTAATATGAAAAATGTAAAAGAAACAAGGCTCTGGAGAGCGAGAAAGAGTATCCTACATCACTGACTTGTCACCCAACTATCAGAGTAAGCAGCTAGAATTTTGTCAGAGAAATCAATGATATATTACTGGTATGAGTACATCAAGTAAATTTTAATACTGATACAGGAAAGCTGAAGATACATGATATCTGATGTGACTGCTGTAAAAAAACAATACTTTTTTAGTAGCGAGAGATCAGTATTAACAATTAGGGCAATCTTTAAAATATATATATATATATATATATATATATATATATATATATAAGTCAATATATGTGGGTGTTCTACTATAAAAGAATGGGTGAGAGAATCTACATGAAATCTAAACGTGTTTTCATATTAAAATCTTCTGGCAAAAATAACGAAAGTAGTCACTAATCTCTCAGTGCACCCCAAGGGGGATATGGGAATGAAAACATTTTAAATTTAAAATATAATAAATTTTAATGAAATGTAGATCATATGTATTGAATTAACCGCGAAAAACAATGAAAGTTATATTTGATCTATGCGTGTCCCTCTACGTGCCGAATTGCTACATGACTTCAATAGAGTGTTAGAAAGACAGAAGTTTATTAAAACTGCATCTCTCTCTCTCTCTATATATATATATATATATATATATATATATATATATATATATATATATATATATATATATATTCTATAGTAATAACATTTGTGCTCTCTATATGAGACGCTAATTGAGAGTGTTTTACCAAATTTCAGCTACTTCCGTATTTGATAGGGCAGTAAGAATATAACAAGATATATGATGTTATGAGCATAGTGAAAAATGACATAGTGTTCTTTATTCAAATTCGAACAGCGTCGGATCTTCGTGCTTGATAATAATAATAATAATAATAATAATAATAATAATAATAATAATAATAATAATAATAATAATGATGATGATTATAATGATGATGATTATGATAATAATAATAATAATAATAATAATAATAATAATAATAATAATAATAATAATAATAATAATAATAATAATAATAATAATAATAATAATAATAATAATAACACTATTTTGGGATTAAGAAATAAATGTTGAAAACATGAAAAAAGACACAAATGATAAGATTATCAAATAAAAAGAAATAAACAAATATAAACAGGAGAGAATTAAACGAATACATTTGACTTTGGTTGAAAGTAAAGAGAACAAAGAGAAGATAGAACGGACTTGAATGACAAGCACGAGCACGAAGCAAACATAATGGAGGATACAAATATTTAGAATAAAGCTGACGATGATTGAGAGTTAAAAGGACCGGAATAAAAACAAGTTAAATTAAATAAAGAAATAAACACACCGAAATGCAATTTGATAATAATCTAATCCGGTTTATCAAGTTTTGCACTAACAATCTCAGAATTAAACGAAAGATCCACAATTTTGTTTTATTTTGTTCTATTCCACAGTCAAATGCTCAAGGGAACTCAATGACAATTTCTGCCAAAAACCATGAAGCCCAAATTTCTCTTTTTTGTTGTCTTCTTTCGTTGGAATGCATTAAACCAGGAATCTGAAACTACACAAAGACTTTTAGTGGAGAACAAATTATATTAAAAGCGTACGTAATATGTTTTGCGCTTAAGGACGGCTTTAAAGATGTTTTTATTGCCGCTCTGTCGATTCTAGGAAATAAAAACCGTACAAACGGTTAGAAAATTGATATTGAATACTGATAAAATTACAAGGAAAATTACCTAGTATATAAAAAGCAGTATGATAAAAACTTCCAAGAAAATGCAATGCCTATTTTACTCAATGTTCAATTTACATAAAATAGCCACATATCACAGTAAAAGCTGTAAGTAAGACACATGTCACAGTAAAAGCTGGTTTCTTTTTTTTTTGGGGGGGGGGAAGAGCATTACTGTATTTATATGGGAGGCTTTTTGCGTCAATCGATGGTTCGATCGGTCAAATTTCGGTTTGAAACAACATTTTAACTGCCAGTGTAAGCCATCTGACATCCAGTTGTAAGGTTCTGCTGAGGTACGGCTACTTAGAACGCAACACCATGTAGCGTGTAAATAACTCCACTAGACCATCTATAAAAAATTGAATATCCAGTCTTGGGAACATATACCAGAAATAACTGTTGTAAAAAAGTAATACACCATTCACTATTACTATGCTATGCCTACAGTAACATACAAAGAAAACGGAGCTGTTATACTTTATATAGTGATATTACACAAGGAAAGGGAGAGTAGCCATTCTAATTGAAGTCAGGGTACCTAATGATACGTGCTTGAACAGAGCTGAGATGGAGAATATAACTAAATACCAAAGTCTGATGTACGACATGAAACAAAACTGGAATCTTGAGTAAATCTCCATCATTCCAGTAATCATGGGAGTTAACGGGGATTATAAAAAATAATTTCAAAAACAAACTGGCGAATATATCCGGTGAATCAAATGTCACAGATATACTAAAAATTGTGCGTAAAAATGATGGTTAAAATCCTAAAAATCGGTTGGAGCCTCTAAAATAGTGTGTGAATGTTTGGCTTCCGGTAGGATTCCCCATCCCCCTATAAAAATAAAAAGATAAACAAATGATTAAAAACAGATAAAATAGACGCATCTCATTAAATATGCGTGCAATCATATCTATAAGAATTACCGTCTGTGCGTTTATTATGATAGAAATAACGTTTTCGTTCTTCTGTCACTTTTATCTATAAAATGTCATTACGTCGATTTGTCACGCATATGTTTGAAATAACCTTTCTCATTGATCAGCTTCGCTTACACTTGGGATGTGTTTTTCCAGTTAGAAAAGAAACAGTCTACTTGATGACGGCTTCTCTGTTTTGAATTCGGAAATTACAGGCTAATCTATTATTATTTATACTCACTAGGAATTCTCACACAGATCATCGTCAGTGATTGCTCACCGACAACAACCAGTGGGATTTCCTGGAGTCTGAGTGACAACGAGCGCCCCCACATTTCCAGTTTTCTTCACTTCTTTTCGATAACGATGCGATATCGAAACAGCCGTTTACCATTGATTTCTCGCTTGTAAAGACAATTGGTCTTCTCTGGGATTTGGGCGGCAATAAGCCTCCCCAAGGTCCTAGCATTTTCTGCACTTTTCCAGTGGAGGTCTAGTGTGTGCTGTCCCTCCTCGGTCTTCTCATCCTCCTCGACCCTCTACAAATATTGTGTCTTGTGTCAGCCCATAAAAAAATTAATTTTAAAATTTTTTTAAATTTTTAAATTATTTTTTTTTTAATGTTGGGGGGAAAGGGGGAGCTTATAGTGTTTCTTGTAATTTCTGTTCCTTGGTTCATTTTTATGTAGTGATAGCTGAGGCCGGTGTAATTTATTGGTGTGGGGGGGGGGGTATGAAATGATGTGTCTTGCCGTTCGTGTTTCTTAGTTCGTGTTGGGGTGTTCTTCGTGTGGTGTTGTGTTCTCCCTGTTGTAAATTCCTTGTGACTGGTTACCCTTTGTAGCTTATGCGTGTTGGTTTCCGCATACGAGGATTTTCCTTAAGATTGCAGCTGTTTTGATCAATGCCGTCATTTGTATGGTTTCAATGGTCTCTTTGATTCTCTCAATCTTTTCTCCGGGTTTTTTGGGATTGTTCCTAGTGCTCCTACGATTATTCCTATTATACTGACTTTCTTCATGCTCCATATTCCTTTCAGTTCTCTGGCTAGTTCTGTGTATTTACTTTGTTTTTCCGTGTCTTTGTGTCTGCTGGAACGGCGAAGTCTACGATTTTACAAGTGTTTCCCTTCTTGTCGATTATAATAACATCAGGTCTCCTTGCTTGTATGAGTTTATCTGTTTGTATATCCATATCTCAGAGGATTTTGTGTTTTTCGTTTTCCAGTACTGTTTCTGGTTTATGTTTGTACCATCTGTCTGCGTATTCGAAATTCAATCGTTTGCACAGTTTATTGTTATTATTATTATTATTATTATTATTATTATTATTATTATTATTATTATTATTATTATTATACTAAAACTTTGTTTTATAGATTAACCGCACCAAGTACATACGAAGATATTCCTATGTTTATGAGCCGTAATTTGCAATTAATTCAACAAGTGATCAATCTCTTATTAAAGGTATATCTATCATCCCCAGAATCTCAGTATGTTGTCTGGTCTCCTTTCCGCGCTTTTATTTCATACGGTATCAATAACCTAAGCTCCCTGTCTATCTGTTTATGAACAGTCGCAGGTAATAAAGAAAAGGAAGTATAAAAAGAAATTATCATGGCAAGTAGTGATACTATTTAACCTATAAATGAAGAAAGAGAGAATGAGATATAGCGAGGTAATTTGCCTTTTTATTGTTTTATATTTAACTGGCTTTGCAAACTCACTTTTTCTGATTCATGAAAAAATTTACACAAAATATCGATGAGTGACTCAAGGGATGATATATTTCATTGCGGATTATAACAATATCTCTTGAAATGACTTTACTTAATAAAGTGAACTAATATGTTTTAAAGTTACCTGTAAATATAGATTTTCAGGTGCATCGAGTATTTAATTATCATTGAAATATGTTTTACTTGTGGGGTCACTTGTATAAGAGAATAAATTATAATTCTTTAGTTGCCTCATCAGATGGCAAGACATACAGAGATGGCTAAAATATTTCAGTGATACCTTAATAATAATACACGTGATAATTCAATGTTCTACTCAATATAGGCTTTAGTTATATTGTGAGTGATTTAGATAAAAATGTATCTTCGTACAAGAAAAATGGAGTCCTATAAATAATTATCTAACTAAAGTATATTTAAGTTTCAAAAGAATATTTTAAGTGAAAACATCGTTGCCTCCTTATGCAAAAACATGTTCTAGTTACCTTCATATGAAGTACGCAATATATTCTATCTTAGCCGATGAGAACGAGGAGCAGGCAAAAAAGTATCCGTTCTTCCATCCTATCAGTAATACCTTTAGTGAAATTAGCTTAAATACACAACGCAAGACGAATTCATAATAATGTAACACACTTGGAACATTGAAAGTATACCGTAGATCATATTAGCAATACTTCCACGCAATCAAAATTATGATGATATGGTAAAATTGTTTACTCAACACCTACCCACAATAGGAGTATGTGTACACACGGTCGGAAAGTGGGATTTGAAAAGCCAGCGCCCGAGAGGTGAGCACTCTGGTCATTAAAAATTGCCTGAGCAGCCCCGTCGTCATTCCCCGGTAGGGGCGCCTCAGGCAGTAAGCAATAAACTTACTCCTCCCCAAAGAGGGGAGGCAAAGCCTGGGAGGGTGGACCTCCTAGAACTGCACAGGACAGACCCATAGACCGGCGTAAATCAAGCCGCGAAGGCCAAGACAATACCAGTCTATGGTAAAAGTATGTTGTGTAATCTTAGTCATTGAACCTTTTATTTGATATTGATCTTACAAAATACCTAAAATAAATTAATGTTTGACTACTTTCTCATTATTGAGTACAAAGATGTTCTAATCTCCTGTCGTGAGGGTGATGATGGCTAAGTGGTTGACGACATTGACTGACAACCTTAGTTTTTCAAGTTCGAGTCCAGTTCGTTCTACAGAAACACTTATACTTAGGATGTTGGCAACCTTCACGTGATCCCTCCCGTAAGTGCTTGCTGTATTTTTAGAAAAGATTCTAACTAGAAAGATTTTGGAAAAAATCAATGCCTACGATAAAGTCATCTGATCTATAGGAAATGAATGAATGAATCTCAAAACTTTAGCTGTGAAATCTATTTCAGTGCAGCTTTACTAAGAACTGCATAATTTAAATTGCTTTTAATCGAAATTTATGAGATATGTATCTGAACAACTAAGAACTGTATGCAGTGTGGTGGAACTTATATTTGCTAGCATATTTAATACGAACTGTGTCGTTGTCTCAATACTATACATAGCTATTTCATGACGTGTGCCACTAAGGTTGGTAATTCATATATATTTAAACGAACGTAAGCATCAGCAGCACCTTACTGTACTACGATTTTTGTGTGTAATGTACACAAGACAACAACATGTTTTTTCAAGTAACTTTAATTATAAAAGTTTTATGAAATTTGGGAACCGATATATATATATATATATATATATATATATATATATATATATATATATATATATATAATAGTAAAATACACGATATATCATGAATTGAAATGCCGATGAGACAAGCTGTATGAAAAAGACAACAAAACAATTAAACACAAGCCGGAATCATCAAACAAGAAATTTACCGGTTTTATTCGGATAAACGATCGGCAAAAGTGAAGAATTGAAATTTACTTAATACATTTCAATTGTTCACTATTTCTGAAGACGTTCGTTGATCGGAATGAAACCGTATAATATCTAGTTTGATGAATTATTCCTGTGTTTAATTGTTGTTGTTTTTCATACATATGTATATATATATATATGTATATGTGTCTAACAAATGAACATTGAGCTTCTTTATTATGTAGTCGCTTATATTATACTTAAAGACGTCAAGAAGTAATCTTAATCGCTCGTGAATAGCGAAAGAAATATTTTAGAAAAGATTTCTTCAATGCAGTATTAGTTTTATATTATTATTGATATAATCACTTTAATTTAATCAATTAACTGGTCTTATTCATTTATCTATTTATTCACATCTTCTACGGCATGCGAATTTTCGGGTCTGAAAACTCCCTCTGTCCACCCAGCAGTAAATGGGTACCTGACTAAAACTCAGGGAAGGTTCAAGGCAGCGGAAGAAGAGGGATGGGCTCCGCCTTCCATATGCTGTGCCCTAGACACGGTGATTCTTAACAAATCACCGCCGCTACGGCCATGGGCAGTGTGCGATGTCGGCAACGACACTCGTGCCCGTCCAGGCTATACGACCTTTACCTTTACCTTTATATATATATATATATATATATATATATATATATATATATATATATATATATATATATATATATATATATATATACTTTCCGTTATCACTATCGTAGAAGATGTGAATAAATAAATGAATGAATAGTACAACTAAATTGATTAAATTAAAGTGCTTATATATATATATATATATATATATATATATATATATATATATATATATATATATATATATATATATATATATATATATAGTGAGAGAGAGAAGAAGTGGGTAGATATTAGAACGATCAGTAAATAAATTATTTAACTACAATCCGTGCTTCAATTATTTGATGCTATCTTTTTCTGAATTCCCTGTTTCATTAGAAATTGGTTTCGTCTTTTTTACTCTTTAGTATTGTTTATATATTACATTTATATATGATTTTATCGAGGATGAACAAGCTTAATAAATGTTCTCCGTTCCTTTCTGAGAATGTTTCAACAAAGACATCTATTTTTGTCTGTTTTTGCGCTTTGCCATTGGCAAATTGAGCTAGAGGTAAAGATGATGCTGAGTGTTGAAGATTGTCAGTAGACATGAGAGTCTATTTCCGTTTGTTTCGCGATAGTTAACATTGATAATTCTTCAGCAAGACAACATTCTGCCTTCAAAGCAAAAAGTAGCTAACAACACTAGATAAATGAAAAGTTGATTTAGTTATGTATTTACACTTAAATAGAATGAATGACAGAAAGAGAAATGAGAATGAACACAGAGAGCGGGATGAATCATTAAACAAATAAAGAAAAAGAAAAGAAAAGAAAATAAAGATGCAATTAAAAAGGAAAATGAATTAAAAAGAAAAAAACAGAAACTTAAATAACGAAAAATTTATATTAAAGAGAGAAAAAACAAAGAAAGTGAAAGTAAGATGCAAGTAAGAACAAAAAACAGAAAGGAAAACAAACAACTTAAATAACGAGCGAGAAATATGAAAAACAGAAAGAAAGAAAGAAAGAAGAAGAAATAAGATTAACAAACATTAAGATAATAAACAAAGAATGAATGAATAACTAATAAATTATTGAAATAAAGGCAGTAATAGAAAGGGAAATTAAGTAGTAAATCGAAAGCAAAAGACGCGGAATACACAAATAAATAAGGACAGAATCCGAATGACACAGAAAAAAGTAAGAAAGAATGGCAGAATCATAAAAAGACAAAAGATCGAAATATTAAAGAAAAAGAGAAACAACAAAGAACAACAGAAATAAAGAAAGTGAAAAGTCAGTAAAGAAAGGAAAACTAAAAGCGAGCAAGAGAGGAGGGAAGGAAGAAAGAGACGAAAAGAAAGAGTAGGAGAACTGAAACATAACACAATGAAAAAAAGAAAAAAGAAAAAATACTCGGAGTAAACAAACACACAAAAAAGACAGATAGATGAAATTGAAAACAGAAAGAGTCCGAAAAATAAAAACAAGTCAACCGCAATGAAAGAAGGAAAGAAAAAACGAGAGAATTAAAAGAAATTTTTTTAAAATACAACAAAGTAATAAATAAAGAAAGAATTAAAAAAGACGCTAAATACAAACAAAATTAAGAGGAAACTAGAAAATATAGAATAAAAGACGCAATGTAAGACGTAAATGAATAAAATCGCAAAAAGAAGAAAAGACAGAGGCGAGATATAGGAAAATCAAAAAGACAGAGGCGAAATATAGGACAATCAGAAAGAACATTGTTGATCTGCAATCTGTGCCGCAATTATTTGATACCATCTTTTCTGGGTGTTCTTGTTCCATTCGAAAATAATTCCATCCTTTTTTTTACTATTTCGTATGCTTCATGGACAAAACAAATAAAGAAAAGAAAAAGAAACATCGATAAACATACGAAAGAAAGAAAGCAAGAATGAGAAGAATAACAGTGAAAAACGGAATAAAGAATTTTTTTTAAATATTTAAAAGCGAATGAAAGTTATTTAAAGAAAAGAAAACGATTAATAGCATCGACAAAGGAAAACCTAACGAGCAAAAGACTGAAAAGATCAATAAGGAAAGTAGAAATGCAAATAAAAGATGTCTAAAAAACAATCTGATTACAAACTGTTGCCGTCGGCATAATTGTCTTTCGATTGACGTTTTCTTTTCAACTCATGTGGGAATTTCTGCACCGAATACTCTATGGCCATCTGATAATTATAATAGTGACTATTTGAGAACAAATTAAAATCAGAGAATTCTACCTAATCCTCTGCAATAAGTGGTCTACACTGTACGGGTGATACCTTGGTTTGATATCTACAAAAAATATCTACACTGTACGCCCCTCATTTGTTTTTCAAAATACGAATCTTCACGCTAAGCAATACTCTTTTAATTTCTTGCGCAAATGCTCCGGTGTTCAAATTGACGCAATTTTGCTAATTATTAGCAGAAAAGTTGTAGCTTTAGCTCTCAATACATATAATGTGTTACTGAACATTTAGCGACTTCTCGTTGACTAATTGGATGAAGTGTTGCACGGCCTCTTCTTTGAATGCTATGGGCAGGGTTTGTGTTAAGAGTTAGGGTAAGAAGGTAGGTTTATTGGTTAGGGTTACGGGTTATATTTACTGTTAGGATTAGGGTTAGGGTTCCGGGCTCAATAACCACACATTCTTTCGACACCAATTAGAAGTGTTTTCCAGGCTTCACCATGTTGATTGCAATATGAATTGTATATAAGATAATAAACTGTACATATAATACCAAAGAATATTTATAATACTTAGATTACAAGCTAAAATAAAATAAATAAATTGCGTATTTATTAAGCTTAATTTATTACAGTACCCACATATCGTTTGACGTGTTGAAAGAAAGAAGTTCAAACTGTTTTTTTGTAATTTTTAACATTAAATTTAAATGTAATTTGTAGTATGATTTTTTATAACTATTGTATTTCTATCAATGATTTATTTCATATATATATATATATATATATATATATATATATATATATATATATATATATATATATTCTTTTAAAATATCTTCTAGCTGAAATGTGAGCAACATTGTGTGTGGGTGGGTGTGAGTGTACTACCTAAACACTGCCTACAAATAGATTTCAAACGTTTTCAGAGATATTCGGGAGCAGCTGTTATTCAAATATCTAGTGAAAGATCTCATATCCCATAAAGAGATGATAGGTGAAGACAAAACAGATAGAAGAATTAATAAAATAAACCTACACTCAGCTAATGACCATCTTATCTAATAAGAATTGTTCTAAGTCAGATATATTTTCATATTCATTTCAAGAATGTAAGTCAATGACTGTGGTCTAAAGAATCCGCCAAGAGCGGTAAATTACACTAATATGTTTAGCCATATTAGCAAGCCGTAAAAGAACTCAAAAAGCGGGTTCTAGAGTATGTCATTAAACTATAAATAACGGCTAGTTGTTAACTTAATGAAAGTGATCATTCTTACAAGAGCTTTGAATAATGATTTATAAATGATATTTTTGAATTAACCCATATACACACATGTTTCATGACAAACCTTCAATCATCAGTATGGAAGGAGGCAATCACCTTCGGTCAGACGATTCGAACCCCAATACGAAGGTACTATTTGACTATGCAAAAAACAACAATAGATTCTTCGATTAGAGGACTAACGACATGATATTGATTAGCGAAAAAAGCATGCTTTAGAGCAAGACAACACAGAAATGCCACATCCTAGTTTGTAATATCTATGCCGAAAACCATCTATACGATTGGCAGTCCGAAAACATCCTTCCAGAATAGGTTTTTCAGAGGGATTCTGGACTGACAAACGAATAGACCGTTTTCTGCCTTGATTGTGTAAACTAGGTTAAATCTCTTCGTGAACTTCCAGTTTCCGTCGTATCCTGAAGCCTGCATGTTTATGCTTACATCTATTTACCTCTCTATATATCCAACTCTATATCTCTATCTATATTTATATGTATACACACACACACACACACAAACACACACACACACACACACATATATATATATATATATATATATATATATATATATATATATATATATATAGTCTTGGAAGTTTCTCAACCATTAAAACTATATTTTGGAAAATCACTCGTGTAAGTCAATTTAACTTTTACAGTTATTATATTAGTTTGCTTCTAACATTATTTCAGGGATCATCAGTTGTTTACCATGATAAACTGTTTCGGGAATTTAAAAACAAGACAGTATTTAATTTCATGGCTTCCCAGCAGAGTTGATCAGACCCCACTTCCCTTAAAAGACAAAAACATAAACGTTCCCTATACTAAATCTAATTTTTGTTCCGTATAAATGTTTTGCTAACTTATATTAGTTGTTAAACAAAAATATTTTTTAAAAGTCCTCCTTACCTGTGTTGTTTCGTCTGTCTAATAAAATTCATCCTTTACGTACAAAAATGTTGCTGCATTTTAAAGTGTGTAGACGAATCCATTTCACTACTTTTATGGGGATTAATGTATTTTTAGTGTTAGTTTTATATTAAAAATATAAAAAATATACACATATCAAAATATTTTTTTAAAAATGTTTTTAATTATATATATATACATATATATACTTTTAGTCCTTTTTTCTCCCCCTCCTCCTTCTCCGCCTCCTCCTCTTCCTCCATTCCTTGTCATCAATTTCAAATAAATACTAATCCTCCTTGTCAACTCACAGCGTTCATAAGCTTAACTGCCGTTTTTTCATTTTCTTCTCTTTTTTTAACTCACAGCGCCCCCAACCGGCGTTCATAAGCCAACTGTCCATCCTTTCTCTCTTTCTTTTTCTTCTCTTCTTTTTATAAACTCACAGCGTTTCTAATCGGCGTTATAAGCTAACTGTCAATGTTTCTCTTTCTTCTTTTTTTAACTTTTTCAACATTTCTTTCCTTAGAATGTTGGATATATAGATATATAGATAAAGCAAGTTCTGTTAGCGCGTTGAACAGTATTCACATCATGATGCTTATCCTTACCTTCTAGATAAGTGTATCTTAATTTCAATTTACTGTTTGTAGTGATTTTTCGCGGCTGTGTCGGTCTTAGTGTTAGACTCGTAATTCTAGGCTGAATCTACGAAATGCGTTCGAACCCATGCGACCGCCTGGAACCACAAAACTGACATCTTTGAAACACACATTAAAATGTATTTAAGTGAAATTGTTAAAAACCAACACATGGTGCAGTTTAAATGATAAAATCAGGTTGTTGTTTTTTGCAAGCTTTTGTTGTAAAACAACTTTTTCAAGTGAGACTGTCTTATTGTTCTGTTTTTATCTTGGCTTATTTTCCTCATTTCGATGGTATTAGCACCGAGCGGTGGAATCAGGATATAGGCAGAAAAACACGTCAAGTTGTAAGGGACGTTAGAATTAGTAGAGTTCAGTCGATGTTTGGCGCTGGATGGCTTTTTTTGAATAAGGAAATTGACAACATCTTTGAAGCACATATGAAACTGTATTTAAGTGAGATTTTGAAAAACAAACACATGGTGCAATTTAAACGATCAAATAATTTACTTAATTTTTATTTTTGCAAACTTTCGTTGTAAAACATCTTTGTATCGTAATATTATGCATATATCTATATACATCGTAATGTTATGTATAGCTTAATGCAATACTCTAGGCCCCGCCTATTGAGTTCTCCTGACGGCTTATTGCTATAGCCGCTGAATTTGCGATTTAGACTCCTATTTCTCCCACTACTGAGTCAAATAGTACTTTCGTATTGGGGTTCGAATCGTGTGACATGCAGAGATTGTCTCCTCCCATACTGATGATTAAAGGTTTGGCATGAAACACATGTGTAGATGGGTTAATTTGAAAAGATAATTTATATAAAATATTCAAAGCTCTCGCTAGATGGAGCACTTTATATAAGTTAACAGCAAGCCGTTATTTAAAGCGTAATGCAATACTCTATTCTGCACTCTTTACGGCCGCTGGTATAGCCGCTTATTTTCAATTTAGACGTATATTTACTCACCCATTTCTACGGCAATGCGTGGTGGACACATCGGTACGAGTTCTGACTACTGAGTCAAATATAATTTTCGTATTGGCGTTCGAACAATTTGACTGGCAGAGATTGTTTCCTATATAATTATTGCAGGTTTTGTATGAAACATATCGGTATATGGGTTAATTTGAAAATATTTATTTAACGCTCTTGCTAGATTTAGCACTTTAAGTACGTTAACAACAAGTCGTTATTTATAGCGTAATGCAATATTCTAGGCCCCGCCTATTGAGTTCGCTTCACGGCATGCTGATATGGCCGATAAATTCTCCATTTAGATGTAAATTTACTCTCCCAGTTCTATGGAAATACGTAATGGAGACGTCGGTATGCGCTCCAACAAGTGAGTCAAATATAACTTTCATGTTGGGGTTCGAACCGTGTGACCAGCAGTGATTCTCTCCTGATGATTGTCGGTTTGGCATAAAACACATGTGTATATAGGTTAATTTTAAAATATTATTTATAAATAAGTATGTATATATTTTCCATCCGCCCACTTCATTGATTAAAATGATGTTTCCTCTTAAATATATCCTACCATTGTGTTGTACCTAAAATGTAATATATATACATATATATATATATATATATATATATATATATATATATGTATCCCCATATTTCCCGTACAATGCAAATAGAATCTAACATACTTACGCAACCTAAAATCACATGATTTAGTAAGAAAACATATAAGTCGCCTTTTTTTTCAAACATTATGAACTTTAACGATTATTCGAAATTGACGATATAAACAAAATGAATTGACTGCCCTTTTGTGATTTGTTTAGCACTGCATGTCAATAAACTGGAATTGAACAAATCTTGTAGGAATTAAATAAAATAAATAATGAACCGGAACTGCCATTTTTGAGGACAAGTCACAATGTATTACCATTGTTATGAGCCATTGATTATTCCCCATGATCCTTTATTAAAGGTCACATGTTTGATTATTGATCGGAACTTTTCTTTCTTTCTGGCATTCTCGGAATTTACATTTAAATCGATTTCATGAAAATGTCAAAGTTTTTCTTTCGGTTGTTGTTTTACAATGCACTCTTTCCTGTTCATTTCTGCTTTCTTTTTTTTGGGTTTGATTTTGTGCTGTTTATATTAGTTTGCCTTTAGTCGATTGTTTTGTTACTTTTAGATTTGACGTTTACCATTGCATTGCTTTTATTATTTATTTACAGGGTGTTTAACAATAACAAGATTTGCATTGCTAACCACATATTGGCATCTTGAATTATCGCATTTCGAGGTGGAGAATCTGAATAAAAGCGTATGTGAAGTTTATATAAAGAAAAGGTTGTGTCTGCCTATATGGTTGATTAGGGTAGAGTAGTAGAAAATGTAAAACACTTATATATGCCGTCTCTGCGTAATGCGTTTCATATGAGCGGAATTTCGGTTAAACTATACATTTATTAGCACCGCAAAATTCTCGTTTACTTATTCACATACGTTTGGGGTCATTGCCCTTACGACATCCGTTATTATTTCCTTTAACTTCTGCAAACTAGTTAGATAAATAATGAACACATTATGTTTCGGAATTTTTTAGATAAGCATTGATAATTTGTATGTTGGGATTATTCGGAATACTATTATCATCTTAGATGTTATTCTCCCAAAGTGTTGGTCGACGTAACCTCCGACCGTATTCAGTTGCGACTTATTGATCTCGGGATTTTTTACGAAATTTCGAACTCAACTCTTAATCATATTTTTATTGTTTTCCTACAAATTACCAAAATGTCAAATGGAAATTATTTCTTTTTGTTCCTGTAAAGAAAACTATTGTTACAGCAATTGCTGCCCGGAGGGTGGGTTGTTTTGCTAGTCTATATAATAAACTAAAGTCAAGTAACCCCTACATATAATAGGCTATTATAGCTTTAGAACCATAAGCTTCATATGCTTATACGTTCTGACAGCTACTTAGGTCAATTCCTCGTGCGTATTTACGGGAATTACAGCCATTTTAACACTCATGCTAATATATGCTCCTACCGCCCCTAGTGGCATCGGGGACTGTCGTTCATGGGAGTATGTTTTTGCATTAACTATGTTTGTGTTTCATTTGTCACGCTACTATTTTCTCTGTCACCTACAATACATGTTCAACCTCCCTAGAAATACAATGTCATTCTTTCGGGCGTTCTCATGTCTGTTCTATATACGTATTTACACATTCCGGATTAGCAGAATATAGCTATTAACAAACAGTTGGTAGACTACGTCAAGCGATGCAAAGTGACGAACTGTGCTTGATGTCTACATGACTCAACTTCACGTAAATAGTTATTGACGTAACAACATGTTGTATACTAATTTGACTGTAACGATTGTATGTTCACCATGTCATAATCTTAAAAATAACTACTTTATATCGTGTTTCCGATATAATTACATAGATCGGGAGACGACGTGTTTATTGAAGAAAAACAGCGATAATGAAAACAAAACTGTGTTTCTCAAAGTGTCATTTCACTCTTAATAATTTAGGTGACTAAAATAAGAATTAACAGTACCGTCGTAAGTTATTTATAGTTTACTAACATACAACAAAATAAAACACGTCGTGTTCTAAACATTATTTTTATAGAATCACTCCCGTCTCTATACTTTTTTTCGTTTCTCCATTCAAACTTTTCAAATCAACTAACGTAGGGAACTTTTTCTAGGAAAAATGTAAGCAGGCTAATTTTAAAAGTGTTTCTTTTATTTTATACATGATACATAATTTATTTTATACACTGATACGTTGAGTATGTCATAATCTTAATAATATATACACTTTTTAATGACTCCATTACATAGTGTTTATTGAAAAAAACCCAGCTAAAACAAAATTTTAAATTGCTTTCTTAAAGGGTTATTTTTCTTAATGATATAGGTGACTAAAATAAGAACAAACAGTGTCGTTGTAAATTATTTATAACTAGCAAGGCTTCCTGGCGTTGCCCGCGCGATGAAAAAATAGTAAAATTAAATCGTGTGTGTTATATCTTAATATAAAAACTTCAATCTCTCTTCCTTTCTCTAGCCGTCTCATTTTCCCTCATCCCCATTATTTCCCTCCCTCTTCCAACTCTCTCTTTCCCCATGTCCCATATGATTCTTCTCTAAAAGTTTAGAGACGCGCCCCTGTTGTACCAAAGACTTAAAAGTTAAGAGACGCGCCCCTGTTGTATAAAAGAACTAAAAGCTAAGAGACGCTTCCCTGTCGTACCGAAAAACTACAGGTTTAGAGATGCGCCCCTGTCGTAGCAAAGAACTGAAAGTTTTGTGACGCGCCCCTGTTGTACCATATAACTAAAAGTTTAGTGGCGCGCCTCTGTTGTACCATAGAACTAAAAGTTTACAGACGCGCCCGTGTCTTAGCAAAGAACTAGAAGTTAAGTATTGCGCATCTGTTGTATCGAAGAACTAAACGTTTACAGGCGCGCCCCTGTCCCAGCAAAGAACTAAAACTTTAGAGACGCGTCCCTGTCGTACTAAAGAACTAAAACTTAAAAAACGCGTCCCTGTTATACCAAACAACTAAGAGTTTAGAGACGCGGCCCCGTTGTACAAAAGAACTAAAAGTTTAGAGACGCACCCCTCCAACTCCCTATGACATCATTTCCGGATTAGTTGTAGGAATAACATGGGTATCAAGGTAAAGCTTAGGAGAGTGGCCCTCGTCCTTCCTATAACTCGTCTCATACCGACAGAATCAAGGACTGTACCGAAATTTCCCAGAATTAGCGTCTATTAATTGTAATCCCCCCTTCCGCAGCCACCCTCTGATGTAATTTCCGGTTGAATTTAAGGGAATGATTTGCATTTTTTTTTTTCGGGAATAACTTGCAGTTTGTTTCACAAATTACTAAATAATATAATTGTGTCCTATTTAAATGAATACATAATTAAATTGAAATTAAACTGAAAATAGCCGAAATAATCGACCCCCCCCACAGAAAAAATCTGCCCCATAGCCTCCTTAGGTGTACATTTATAGAATCGAGAGCACTACCATTATTTTATCAGTTAATTTTACATAAGAATAAACTTTTACATTTTATCTAGATCTTCTGACTTATTTCTATAAGGCACACACATACAGACATTGAGATATTATAAGCAGGAAACAACGTATACCAATTAAGCTTCCAGCATAAGTCCAGTTGCCCATCTCCTCGAACAAACGGTTTTATATTTACATCGTGGAATCTGCGTTCGAGCCGGACAACCAAAAAGGAAAAAATACAAATAAATAATTATTTTTCGATTTATTTTTTTGTGTTTTTATGAGTTTGGTGAAATTGACTCTTAACAGTTCCACGTAATTTTCAAGCAGAAAATGAACTTTCGTTAATCTCAACATTAACCTTAAGTCCCGGTTTGCAGTTAAATTTTCACATAAGTCCACAAAAACGTGTTTCATATTAACTTCATGGGGTCTCCATTCACGCCAGATAACCATAAGTAGCAAATATTCAATAGTTACACGCTAATGCTGAGAATTCACAGGTCCCGTTAGTCTATAATATTACAGATGTTCAAATCAAGATGATACCTTAGGTCTCAGACTGGAGGCTGGCGAGAGGTACTCAGACGAAAACAATTCGGGGTTCTCTTGAGTTTAAATTATAAACAACCTTCTCGCTTTCGTCAAATTTTAACAATTTGAACTCAAGAAAATCCAGATTTTTCACTTGGGTTCGACCCCAAGTTATCTGAATGTTTGTAATATCATAAATAAATAAATATAGATAGATAGATAGATAGATATTAACGTTGTCATTTAATGTAATTGACAAAATGATGTTTAAGATTACGTTTTATAGGTTATCTCGCAGGTGCATCTTCTATTGTTACATGTTTTCAAGTTTAAAAGTGCACGCGTCTTTGCAAAACCGTTCGCCTCAGATGATTTCGTCACGTGTATATGCATACACAACATTGATTGGTCATAAATGTACGCAATCCACCGTTTGCGTGTGCTTCTATGTTTACGCATAATTGGCCGCGCGTGTGTACGCTTGTGTCGGCTATATATGAGTGGGTATGTGTGTCTGTCTATTCGTGTTTGTGTGCGTTTGTAATAATACAGTTTCTTAAAGAACTGAGCAGCCTCCCCGAAGAGTTACTAATCGATACTACACTTGATGTAACACCAGAAATTAACGATGGAAGAAAACCAGAACGGACAGTGAGATGCGTCACTTCAATTTGTGTGTATAGCAATGAAATTGATATCCCGAACTTAAGCGTGACAGATCGGCGAACATCATATTTTAAACTTAACCGTGACAGATCGGCGAACATCATATTTTAAACTTAACCGTGACAGATCGGCGAACATCATATTTTAAACTTAACCGTAATAAACCTACGAAAATGCGATTTAAAACATGAACAAGCCATGCCGACCGCCGTGTGCAGCATCTTATATATATGTATGGACGCATCTAATACGAAATGCGTCCATTCGTTACGCACTATTGTGATAAAATATATATTCAAATGGTAACCGTGACAGACCGAACGACGGATAGAGCATATTATAGAGACGCATTGAAAATGTAAAATAAAATACGCCAATCTAATTATCACGATTAGTGATAGGAACGCTATTTCAAAATTTAGCGTGACAGACGTAATGACGTTCGAAGCTTCTTATTAAAATGTATGGTTTTATCTAAAATGAGATGCGCCCATTAAGTCTGCACGCTTAGTGATGATAGTACGATTTGAATATTGACGCGTGACAGACGGACCGAACGATATACACGGCTTCGCATAGCTATTCGTGGACGCAACTAGCGATAGTGCTTTGATCTTTGCATATTTGTATGCCTCAAATTGAAGTCGAGGTGTTGACTTAATGAATGTGTTGAACTATTGATCCACCCTACAAACGTTTGAACTTTTCTTTAATTCTCATTTCCAAAAAGAGAAAAGAAAAAAGAAATTCGCTAAACAATCCCTAACAAAAAGTTCGATTTTTGTTTTAACATAAAACATTTTTTAGTGAATAATTCAAACGCTGGTTTTTCGACTTTTTCTTCTGACTTTTTCTGATTCTTAACGTTTTTTTTTTACTTCACTTAATTATCTGCGATGAAATTTGCATCCTTAAATTTTCATATTTTATTTTAATTCTCAAATTCGTCGTATTTTATTTCTAAAAAACAAATATATATTTTTTATTTTTTCGCCTTTATTACTTTTGGTTTCTTCTTTACGTTTTTTAATTTATTTTATTTTCGTTTATATTTATCGACTTTTCTCTCTTGTGTTCCTTTTTTACATATTTCTTGCCGTTTCCTTTCTCGAATGTTTTATTTTTTATTTTTTCGTCTTCTTTGTTTCCTTTCTTTTTTTCTATACTTTCTTTTCTTTTTTTATAAATTTTTATTTTTCTCGCATTCTATCATTGTCCTTTTTTTCTTTGTATTTGTGTTCGTGTGTTTGTTTAATTGTTTCTCTAACCTTTTTCCCGCGCATTTATTTATTTTCTTTCTTTTCATTCTGACCTTTCCTCTGTTTCCACTTTGTCTCACCTTTTCTGCATGTTCTTACATTTATCTGTCTTTCCTTTACACCTTTTATCTCCCTTTCTATCTTTTCTTGTATATGTTCGTCTTCCTTTTATCCTTCCGTGTATGTCTCTTATCTGTTCTACTTTTATCTTCTGTTCTTTTAATTCCTTTTGCCTTTCTGAATGTTACCCTTTTTTACTTGTCATTTCTCTTCATGTATGCTCTTTTATTTCATTTAAATGTTTTGCTATCTGTATTTTTTATTTCATTATTTTACACGCATTGCTGTTTTTTTAAATTCTTTTCTCTTTTAATTATGTCTCTCGCAGTATTTTTTCGGTCAATGTAACCTCCAACCTTCTTCGGGCGTGTGTTATCAAATTCGGTCCTCTTTATGCCGAACTCGGGAATCTTCATGTCTAACCGGGAAACTGTACGAAATTTCAAACGAAACCCTATATTTTATCCACAGAGGAAACTTGCTCTCGTTCTGTCAGCCATTACCGTGTCGAAGTGTTAAGTAATTCGTAATTGTATTATAAATATCGCTTGTATTTAGCTTTAAACATTCAGCCTCCAGAGGACTGCCACTAAGAATTGAGTATACTTATCACATTTATACATTGCACCACGGGTCCTTTCGGATATGTATGCGTACAAGTATATTTGCTAACTACTTCAAATGTTGTAGGAATGATCCCCTTTATACACAAGTTGTCATGTTTCGTTTAATTGGGCCTTAAATGAACGCGAAACTCTCACTTAAATTAATTTACTCTTTTCATAATGCGATGTTGAACTATGAGTGACGCATACAAGATTTAATCGATTATCTAAATGTCTGCAAGTTCGCTCATGAAGAACCCCTAATATGAAATAAACTACACAAAATTGAGGCATTACAAATTCTATAACTTTAGTCATGATATCTCCATTTTCACACACTATTTTCCCATATCAATGTGTATTTGATTGCTTTAAACAATGTCACAGTATTATTGTTCCGTTACAGGCCGTGTATTTCGGCTAGTATATCTCATGTATAAGTTAAAACGTGTGTGTGTTTAAATTGTCATGGTAGCAAAGCGTTGTTAGATAAACAAAGTTCTTTGTAAAGTTATTGTTTTTTATCTATTTTTCTTTGATTTTCGATAATGACATGTTTAAATATTTAAATATATTCAGTTCGACCAAACGTTCATTCTTTTTTAAGTGGATATTAATGCAGTTTTCCACGCTCAATTAAGAAATCTTGAGACTCTCTGCAATTTGTCTGGTTGTCAAACGGCAATCTTGTTCAACTACGGCTTTCACTTAGTCACTATAGATCATATTTGGCCGGCCAGAGCGATGAGCATTTCTCACTGATTTTTTTTAATTTTCGGTATATGGCACACCTGTTCTGTAACAGCATTATCCCCAATACAAGCAGATTTCTGTAGATTTTTTCTTTTGCTATAGTAAAAAAATCATCAGATGTCCGTAGTGCTTTGCTTGATCTAACATTACAAGCAAAACTGTAAGAACTACTATGCCAGGAGGCTTATTACATACTATGTTCAGCATACTCGCTACGCCAAATACAGAATTTGAAGAATGGGAATATAAAACTATCTTTAGTAGGCCGGAAAGATGACATTCAAAAAACGAACGAACTTTTTGGCCAACCTAATAATACAAAACCCAGAGCAGGACGATAGTATCTCGGTTGCTCTTGCAGTGACTATACGCTCAAGATTCCTAATCATTGCTTCCGTGTACTTTGCTCTTCTATATCTTAATAAAATCTGGAGATGGCGGTGAAGTAAATTATAAAGTCACCAGTCGCACGCAACCAAACTATTACTAAAATCAACCATAATAGGAAGTCTCTATGGCAGTCTATATATCTGTGTGTCTATGTGTGTCGATGGAGGTTAATGTGGGGTTGGTATCGTTGTGGGCGTAGGACACGGCGTGCCGTGTTCGAGTCCTGACGAATGACACCACTTTCAATAAATATGTCGATAACCTTCACGTGGTTACTCTTGTGAGTACCTGATTACATATCGGCGAAATCAATGTCAGGAAAACAGAATCAAACGAATCAAAAATCGTAAGTGGCTGGAAAATACTAATCGCATTCATGTGTTTGTATATCTCCGAGTATCTATATGTGTAGTTTACTAGTATAAAACATACACAAGATGCAGATTCACGATTGCTCTTCATCTCCATCATATACATAATTTAACTATCTGTATTTATATATGTATTTACTGTGGTTATTGTAGAACCAAATTGAAACTTAATAGCATAAAGCAGGACTGGCTTGACAGTTATAAATGTGGGGCTCTCCTAAAAAGTGGGGGGGGCGGTTAAACACATGCATATATAACTTTATTATTGATGACCGTAAAGTGGGGGGAGTCAAGTGAAAAAGTGAGGGGGCTTGAGCCCCCCTGCCCCCCCCAGTGCCGCCGTCCATGTAAAGGGCTCTAATAGTTGATATGTAAATGTTGCTCAATTCAAGCAAGATATTTCCTAATGATTATCCACTCATGAACTTGCAACGAATTCGAACTCAGAGCATGCTGTTTCCTACTGAGCATAAGAGAGAATTCCGTACTTCTTACAAACCGGCTTCTAGTGTTATTTTTATCTGCAATTTATTTGTAGCTCAACTAGTCAGACAGTTTAACACTGACTTCTAAATTCTATACGTATTAATGTTATGTTTTGGTTAAAGTGAGGTTAGTAATACAACATGTACATACCGTATAATCGTTTTAATTAAATTATGTATACTTGTTCTTTTTCTTTTCGGTTAATATTAATGGAATATGTGTTAAGAATTACGTTACGTGAATTTAAACCTAAAAAAGTGTGTATATTTTATGTAGTTTCATTATCAATGAAAAAATATTTGTGTTTACAAACACACACACACAAATAAGGAAAAATTGTTTCAGTACATGAATCAAAATTTGTATTGTCTTATTATGTACATTTTAGTAAAAAGGCTATTCTCATTAACAGTCCAAGAGAAATGTCATCTTATTTTATATATAAAAAGTGTATATATATATATATACATATATATATATATATATATATATATATATATATATGTGTGTGTGTGTGTGTGTGTGTGTGTGTTTATGTCTGTGTTTGTAAACACAAATATTTTTTCCATTTCATATGTAGAGAGAGATTGAACGCTTCGTAAGTATTGCTTCATTTGTATTGTTTGTTTTGTACGCCGCTATACAGTATGAACGTGATTACATGTAACATCTTTTTGGATTTATATATAAGCAACACATTAAGCACGACTGTTAGAAACGAAGTTGGTCCATACAAATCGAGGAATTACTGATAGACTGATATATTGTCTTGGCCATGTTGGAAATTGAGTTCAATAACGTAAGGTTAGTGTATGTTAACCTATCCTAAAAGCGTTCTATCGTGACAATCTGACATTTATAATTATTGATAACCCAGATAACCCTTTTCCCTATCTCGCATGACTAGATAATATTGGACTAGACTGGAGTTCAGCAAGTTTAGGAAAACATAGGAGATTATAAGTAATTAGCCTTTTAATAATAAAAATCCGTCTTATTCTGATAAAAATGCATCAGAAAATAAAAAGGTCACTTAATTATATTGAACATTCCTCTAGATAGAGGGCGTAACATGGGTTATCGACACTAACTGTTAACACGGTGCGTTATTTTAGTTTTCTTTTCTATGAGTTATTCCATAACTTTATATAATATTGGAAAAGGTGTAAATCCACTTTTTCTTTTAAATCTATGCTATAATGGAAATAGTAGGGTGCACTAGACTGAAAGGTATCGGTACGGCAAATAGTCAAGAAGAAAAATAAATCCATGTCAATAATTAAAGAAATAATTAAATCAAGTATTACTGAATGGTTCCACTTGAACAGAAAATAGCACAACATACAAAGTTATTAAAATACTATTTTTGTGAGATAAAATTATTTAATTTCAGGATAGAATATATTATTTAGATGTATGTATTATTTTTATGAATGTTTGTTTACTCTGAAATTCTTATTTTCTGGTCATCTTCATTGTTTAACGACTGAAGACAACACGGCGAGACAATTTTCATGGGAGATGGTGAGTAAAAATCAGAACTTTCTTTTCTTTTTGGTTCATTCGTTGCAAACGCAATCTTCTCACACAGGCGTTGCAAGATAAAACGCGAAGAGAACTCTCGAGAGATATCGGCACGAAATCGGAACGCGTTGTCTGCGAATTTAGTTTCTGATTACTTAGTTGCAATAACTTATTTAGAAAAGTAGCTTTTTTTTAATACGGAAGGCCCTAATATCCCATATGTTTTTAGTTTTCTTTCATTTAAACTGTAGAATTCATCTATGAAGCTAGAAAAAATAAAATAATTAGTCAAATGTAGCGTGCCATAACTTGAATTCAAAAGTGTGTTACAGAATGTATATTTTGCGGAAATTATTTTTGAATGAAAAATAAAAGAAAGAAATAAAGGAAATGACGAATGTTTATGTTTGAAATATACAAGCGGTTATTGGTGAGCAAGTGTCTTATTGACTGCAATGGCCGCTTACCATTCGAAAATGTAATTCTGCTATTTCAAGAATGAAAAAGCTATTAAAATGTATAACGCAAAGTCAATCACAACGTTGATAACACTAAAAAATATTAATTTGATGAAAAGAAATGGAACTTCTACAGACGTTTTGATAAATAAACGAAGTCAATATCATTTTCTCTCATCTATTTAATGCATTACCAATAATTTAATGTATTATCATTGATTTTCATACAAACATTTTGTCATGGAAATCAAATATTTTTATTTACTTATTTCTTTAATAATCAATAAACTTGTACATTCTCCACTTTTCCTAAATACAAATCAATAAACTAACATATATGATAAATTCAAAAATGACACAATGGGATTTAATTTTTTGCATCCTAAAAAAATCATACGTAGGGTGTCAATGAAAAGGAAAAGAAAAAGAAAACAACTCGGAGATGCCCCGAACAGTGGGGAGGACATAATCGAACAGTTAAAATTCATTTCGCCTCAAGATAGCCGGAACGGGCCTTCACGGATAAGAGCGCATCATGCGAATAGGAAATAAATCAACCCCTTCTAAATGAAGTAATAATGCATAGGAGGACGGCCTTCCGTTACCGTTAAACATTGTGATTAATTCTAAATGATGCAAAAACGCTGCGTTTCTTTTCATACTAACACTAAGTGCGGGGGAAATACCAAAATAATAAAATAACGAAAACATTGAGCGTAATAGAACCGTTAAAAAACAATTTATAGTCGTCTAAGGAACCTATGAAATTCAATTTCCCCTAGAAATGTGGTGCTTGGTCTCAGGGGTGAGAGCGCTGCAGAAGACAGGCAATAAACACATTACTACCCAAAGGAGGTAGTAATGCCTAGGAAGATGATATCCGTTTATACTTGAACGTTATGATGAATTATAAATTACGCAAAAATGCTGTGTTACCATGTATCCTAGATGGGATTCTCGTAGGCATTCCTCCACGGATACGAGCGAATCAGGCATTTTACGAGTTGAATTCGAGTTCAAAATTATTGACTGCAACAATCATTAAAACCATAGCAACGATCTATATATAAATATGTAATCTACTAAACTGATTAATGATGGATCATTATAAATTTCGGAATATATATTCTAGGCAACACGATGGGTAAGATGGTCACAATATTTTTGTGTAAATGATGACATGTAGGGGGTGCATATATATAATTATAAAGAGATTATGAACTAATCATTATGAACTTTGGTATATATATATGCCCCGCAACCATGTGAGAAATATGGGCACATGATTTATTTTGTAAACTTTACCAGTTAGGTTGTGCTCACACCCAAACTGACACACGCCTCCAAACAACTTTTTAAATAAGTTAGATACAAAAAGTTTAATAGAAAAAAGAATTGCTTTACATCAGATTTGGAGTTATATTCAACAATACATTTTTAAAATGATCACTGCGCGCGCTTGAGCTCAATAATATATATTTGTGTTCGGTAAAATCCTAAACTATTGAACTTATAATTATGAATTATGAAATGTGCATTGTTGGCAACAGAGTGATTAACGTGGGCACATTATTTACTTATTTTTGTAAACTTTACCATTTATGGAAGGGGGCAGCGAAACCATACCGTAACCTCAAAGAGAGAAAAATATAACAATTTAAAACTAATAGTATATTTATTGCTTATAACCGCCCTGGGACGGGTACTTTATTAGTAATATATAATTATATATACTATATAATGCTATATAAATAATAATTTTCAGGTCATCTTGGTTCATGTGAAATAAAGCTTTTCATTCTTTCACTACTCAGTGTATCACCTATAAATGACGATATATGGTCGCTGTTCAAAAGAAAACTTTCCGATGAATTCTGGAACCGTTTTCCGTGAATTATTGATCACTATATCCGTTGTTTTGCGTGTAAATCTCAAAATGCGTTAATAATTAACAATAACTTGACGGGAGCCGCATATTTTCAGTGTCATTACCTTGCCTGTCGCTTTGGGGTAGCGAGATATGGTCGTTGCTGAAACATCGAAGTTTTTAACTAGTTATCGAACCATTGTTCGAGGATTACCGCGTAATGCTTTCGATAATTGATCATATGAACGTCTACTACTGTGATATTCATATACAACACGTTATATATGAAGTCATGTGTAAAACAGTCCTCTCAGTGTTAAAAACATACATGATCACTGTTTCACAATTCTAATCTAAGCAAGATCTAATTTAATGAGTGTTTGTGAAATCGATTTTGGTTCAGCAAGTTTTACTTTTGTAAACAAAATAGTTTTATCTGTTGTTCCTTGATGATGCTTAAGTTCGGATATTAATGTATATACATTTTTATTTAAGATATATAATAACTTATTTAATATTTTACTCTCAGTAAAACATTCGCAGCCATAACCCGTTTCATTACCACCACTGAAGATAACTTTGCCATCGTTCTGTGTGGACCGCAAACCAAATAGAATGTCCATGAAGATATTTTCCTTTTAAGAATTTCCAACTGTTGAACACATTTTAACGAACTGCTTACCCGCAGACAACAACATGCCAACAAATATATGTGTAAATGTTCTCTTGAGTAATGATGTTTTCCATTCTTTGTTTTCAATCCTCTTATAGTAGTGTTCATCATGTAAATGACAAGAACGAAAAAATGGAATATTGACGGTGCTACAAATAAAATAGTTTTCCTATGAAGAAAAATTCCTGACAAATTTGTGTTGCAAATGTATTTAATTTTCGTCTATCTTGGCAGCACGCTCGCGACTCTAAACTAATTCTAAACTGACATCATCGAACCTGCGCTGTTCTTTATGTACTTTGCTCTGTCTATTTTCTACACTTTTTAGGGCAGCTATGTCAATGTTCTACTGCAATTTCAAACAAGTGCACTTATTTTCATGCAACGTCAAATGTTTTCCAGACTCTTTTGCGGGAGCTCCTCTATGCCGATGATGCGGACTTCATTGTCAACGCTGAGGCGAGCATGGTGAGTATATATATATATATATATATATATATATATATATATATATATATATATATATATATATATATATATATATAATTAAGGTTCAGTTATATTCCAATGACCATGTTATTATTTTATATTTTTTATTTTTATTTTTTATATTTTCGAAAAACATGACATTCCTGGGAGATATATTTATTACGGTCCGTTTCATTTGTCGTGAGCCAAACAAGATTTTTATATCAATATCGACTCTCAAATACTACAAAATCATCAGAAAAATTCACAAACAGTAAAGATTTCTTGGATTAAAGTGTCTTGAAAAAAACCTACACTATACAGTTGTTCACTTTTGGGTGAAACCAAATAAAAAGTAACGAAAAGTGAAAACTCACATGTGGGGGAACTCACTAGTACGACATTTAGAATTTTTCAGTTCAGAGCAAGTACATCCTAATAGTTGTGTGGACATTTATCAATTTTAATTCAATAATATTACTTAAGATAGGTAATAAGTTCTATAATTTATTTATAAAAATTCGAATTCACTCGAGGTTAATTTTTTCTTTCATAAAGTTAAGTAATTAGCCTTCAAATGCCTATTTAGGTCATTTGGATACGAAGCTAACTTCGGAAGTCGTCGCTTTTAAGTTCATCAGTTAGCTATATACGTTTAGCCATCCGTTCAATTGACTATTAAAATTGTTATACTTCGGTGTTTTTGTGGAAGATGTTTAGTATTTATTTATAAATCGTTTAAATTAACACTATGATTAGATTAATTGCCCAGATGTCTTCACTTAAGTAGTAAGTTTCTATTTCATGTGAAACTAACGGGGTAGTTATATATACAGGAAATAGGAGAAAGATATTACAGAAAAAAGTCTTAGAAATCTAATCTCCTTTAGCAATAATAATAACGTCTTAAATCCTGAAGTTTAGAGAAGAAATTATGATTATTCAGTCGTTGAAGAAAGCATTTTAGACTAAGCCAATTTTTTTGAAAGACTAAGTTATGTAGCACAATAGGGCTAATTATAAGTTCGAATAGTAAGACAGTTTCTTCAAAATTTAAAACAAAATTAGTTTATATATATTTTCTGTAAAGATTATTATATTAAGAACGTTTTGGTGTTAAAATCAATTAAGTACACGTAGTAATATGGAAGAAAACAGGTTTTGTCTTGAACGATACAAAAACACATAGCGGCATCTTGTAAGAGTATATTTTGTGAAAATCACGCTGCTTGTGGTATATTTACACATTTAACGATTTTTCCTTCAGATTACATGCGTTGGACAAAATAGATTTATAGTCAAAATGGTGCCTCATTAAATATTATGTAAAAAAACAACACTATTAAACTATTTTTATTGCCTATACACATTTTTATCGAATTTTATCAGATACTACACTTTTATGTTAATTTTAATTGGCCTAATAAAATTAAAATTAACAATAAATAAGAAAATGTCGGCCAATATTCATAGGGGTTACCTCGGATTCAAAAATAATTATTTATTTGTAAAGAAAATACCTTTTAGAATGAACATCCTGAAAGTCCCAAGCAAGTAAAATAGGTACGGTAATTTTCAGATATATTGAAAATGGTATCGGAAGAGTGTATTTTAAAATACTGTGTTGTTTTTCATAATCAATGTTATCGTGTTTATTCGAAAATCCAATTTAAGTAGTGTTTATTGAAAATACGGTATTAGTAACGTCTGAAATGGTGAAGTTTCGCGAGGAAATTATGTTTATTTCGTCTCTAAAAAATAATTTTAGACTGAAGCAATTTTCTCGTGTGGTTAAATGTTTTGTTATGTGTTTGAAAGTACATGTTAAATAGTTTATATCTGATTTTATTAATAACGAAACAAAGGCATAAGTTTAATGATGGAAATAATTTTGAATAGACTCTCAGAACGTATGAGGTAGATTTTTAAATAAACTTTTAGAAAGTGAGAAAAGTAAGTTACGACGACTCGGAAAGTACATGTAAAATAGTTTATATCGGAATGTTGTTGTTAATAACAAAACGAAAGCATAAGTTTGCTGACGAATGACATTTTAATAAGCCTCCCTGAACGTATGAGTATGATTATAAAGTAAACCTTTAAAAAGTGAAAATCGAAACTTACCATAACTCGATAAGCGACGCCCTTTTGACTAAGTGGATCTGCTAAGAGAGGTGTTTTCTTTAGAATGTAATCTCGAATTCCGTAATGTGAATGATGAAATCGCATTCGTCGAACGATGCATTGTTGTGTATAATATGCGTAACACTCATTTTATTTGACATTAAATCTGTTATCCCAGTATTTCTCAAATTTGTTTTTATTTACATATATATCTGAACTGGTAATATTTAATAGAATGTATGAGTCTTATTCCCGTGAGGGTTTACAGAATGGCGGAATAGAAGACGCCATGTTTTAATTTTAATGGGTTTTTTTTGTTTGTTTTTTTTTGTTTAGCATTCGAAAATTATGTTCGATTATCCCAGGATAGGATTATAGTCAGTGAATCACAGCGCCGTAAAAGTAGAAAGAATAAGCTCAAGGGAGCGATCAGAATTTACTGATGGAATATATTGCGTAAAATGCCACCCATGGAATCATGATAAAATGTACAATACTTTCTGTCATATTTGATAGAAATAAACGTCAATCTATAGCTGACTTCAGTCATGAATGTCCAAAAGTGTTTGCTTTTTTCCCCGTTAAATGATATGCAGAAACAATTTGGTGATCATCTCATCACTAGAAGGTGTCATTCTGAATGGGTTTTACTCTCACCGGACCCTAATACCATATATATTTTTATATATGTCAGTTTATCTTAATAGTAATGTCTATCAAATCAATCCTGAGACTATTTATGAATTGAAGTGGGGCATCGCAGCCCAAATCAGGACAGTGCCAAGAGAGAAGAGGGGCAGAGGTATTGATCATTTTGAAAATCGTATCAAGGTTTGATTATTATTTAACAGCGATAAAAGAGAGACTGTTGGACATTCAAGTTAGATAGAGATCGAATTTTATTGGCATGAAATGGTGTTGCATTGCAGAAAGGTTTGTGGTCTTTTGGGTTCTGACCCTGTAATATAAACTACAATATGTTATCCATTTCGGACAATCTATACGATCAGCCGTCATCTAGTGCTACCACTTAATTATGTGCACGAAAAAGTAATCATCTCAAAATATTTATCCACGCTGTGAGAACAATATCCAAGATTACAACAGTAGTAAGAATAATCCAAATAATTCAAAAGGGAGACGTAATATTTATCTTTATAATAATTGATAATAATAAAGAAATATAATGAATAATTACGTATGCAAATGTGGTTTATGAGCTAAGATGAGGAGGTTTAATCTTGATAACTGATCATACAAAAATAAGGGAAATAATTTATTTCACTTTTATGTCGTATCATTGATTGATACGCACCATAAACTGGTATCGTCTTGGCCTTCGGGGCTTGATTTACGCCGGTCTATGGGTCTGTCCTGTGCAGTTCTAGGAGGTCCACCCTCCCAGGCTTTGCCTCCCCTCTTTGGAGAGGAGTAAGTTTATTGCTTACTGCCTGAGGCGCCTATACCGGGGAATGCCGACGGGGCTGCCCAGGCAATTTTTAATGGCCAAAGTGCTCACCTTCTCTAGCGCTGGCTTTTAAAGTCCCACTTTCCCGCCCCAACTTTGGGTCACATCTTACCTTGTGTGAGTAAGATAACACTGGCCTTGTGCCTAACCTCCTGGGGAGGTAAATAAAATTTATTTCACTTTTGTGTCTATTAAAAAAATCACTTGTTTACTAATAATTAGGAAAGTATTTGAGTCAAATGAGTTCCTGCTTAAACTCAGAAGCCAATTTAAGTTTACGTCTTTTTTACTCGACGGATATTCATCAGGTAAACATACTTCAAACCGAAAATCAACCATTTCAAATATTCGCTTCAAAATTCTGTAAAAAACTTCAATTAAAGTTAAATACCAAACCTCCATAAGTAATAGATACTGGTAATAAATTCTCAGTTGTTCAGGCCAGTAAAGCATTGTACTTACTTTGGCCGGTGCGGTCCCTTGTTTACTAACCGAAAGCAGTTAATGCTTAACCAAACCTTTATATACACAGTTATGATGAGGGCTCGCACATGATTGATGCCAGTTCTTATTTAAGAAGTCAAGAAAGATATTTTTAATATTAAGCTACTCTTAACATTAATAATTTAACAATTGACATTTTTACAGACATTTGAGTGTCACGGATGAATAGACATGTATTTCGTAACGAACTATTTAAATGCAACCGCGTTTTTAGCAGGAATTCTCTCTTTCTTTCTTTCTCTCTCTTTATATATATATATATATATATATATATATATATATATATATATATATATATATATATATATAGCCCTCTCTCCCTATCTCTTAAAAGCTTTCGAAAGCATATATTCTCGACAGATTTCGAAATAAATCCTCACATGGAGATTAATACTGATACGAGCAGCGAGACATAAAGTAGGGAATTCTCTCCTGATCTCTAAAATCAGGAGAACGATATAGATCTTACACATCAGGATAAAGAACTCTCCGTCGAGAGGTTATCATCTTTATAGAAGCATATACTTTTCATTAAGAGTACTGGGGAAAATTCATATTCTACACTTATCGACTTCGTTTTATAACATACTCACTTCTGATGTGGTCGACAAACACTTTCAAATATACCTTCTGCAATGAACATTCGTCCAAGTTTCGTCTCGAGACAGAGATCTTTACTCTGCGTCCTCCAGGGAATTTCAGGATAAATCGATTCAACTCTCAAGTAAAATAAAAATGTTCTTGTCTTCTACTTTATGAGGTAAAGTAAGCCTGTCAAATGTCTCCTTGTGAAAGAGAGTGATTCCACTATTTATATTCCTAATTCGATCAAGGTACTCTTAGAGATACGCGGTTGAAGCAGCCGTCTTTTTCAATACGAAAAGATGTTTCATCTAAATTCAGCGTTCCATACTCGGGCATGAAGAACCGTTAATCTGACCAATGTTTTACATTTGCTAGGGATAGTGATAGTGTCTCTAACACATAATTGTTCGAGACCAGTAGTGGGCTATAATATATCTCCAGTGATTGTTCCCATTAGCAGCTTCGTGTCAATTCTCTTCTGAATGGGATTGTATGTCATAAACACGTTTAGAGACTGCAACGAACACTTCAATGAAGTAATTCTAGAAACATATATTGGTCATGTATGCCTTATTTCGCACCCAGTATTAGTAGACAAATCAATATACTTATCTGTGCAATTAAAGAGTATATAATCTATTTTGGAAGAATTCCAACGCATCAAATGTCGCCTTACAGGCAGATTCAACAGTCGAACTAATGTAATTTCAATTATTTGAATATTTGATCTCGACTTAATTCAAAACCTAGAGCTCCTTCTACTTATATCTTATATGCAAGGGTGGGTATTTTCTGTCTCAACATGACTTGTTCCTTTTAGAGAGGTGAGGCATTGAGTTTGATGTTCTGGTTGAACACACTGCTTTACTAAACCATTCACACATTGGTTTAAGATGGTCTCTAGGAGCCTATTTCAGAGTCACATTTAGCGACTGAGTAGGCTCGGTCTTCTCCCTTAACCAGTTAGGGATCTATGATATCATCCAACAACATTTTAAAATAACTAATAAGCACATTTATTTTTAATATCGTTCATTGTCTTTAATAAAACCATGTATATTCCTATATAATTTATTCGCATTAATGTTTCTCTAGTTTTCCCGGTGGAGATTTTGACAGTTTTTTCAGGCGAAAGGAACAATGTACTAACTTTGAGTCTTTCCATTTCTTTTTTTTTAAATAAGCAAAAGCAATTAATACTTGTACTAACTTAGTAATCACGAGACAGGGTACCACGTGGTCTCTGTTAGTTGTTACATAAAGAGTGCAAATTAGTCTTTTGAATGTCCTTATGTTAAATACCTAATTAACCTGACAATGTAAGTATGGACTTGAGTCTTATCTGGATCATGGAAACGTAGATACCACAAAAAACTATTAAGCTTATCAGGCTGAAATAGTGCATTGTGATCTTGTCATCAAATAGCATCAGATCCAAACATCAAATTTGGAGAAAAAAACAGAAATTGAAATACCATAAAGATTTCGACGTTGAGCTAACTTCTCAAGGTTAAGTTCAAAGGGCATATAAGATGCGGAACTTTATTGACAAATATATTTACCACTTAGCGAGTCTCTACGATGAAAAGAACCGACTAGTAGAAATTACAACCTATTTTATCACATTTCTAGCTGAATGGAATAAGTGAACAGGCAATGAACAATACCAATCAAATAACTCGACCCTTGAAATTTCCCCCATTGTTTTATTTTTAAATAGCACTTATTTTTGTTTGGTAGAAATGTTTAGTATATCGAATAGTGGATAAGTATGCCAACAGACTAATGGAAATTAATACACAACACATCGTTAAAACACAACCAAGATATTTCGGTCGATTCAAACGACCTTAATAGATTTAGTGTAAATGAGCTTTATTGAAAAATAATCGTTGTTTCTAGTTGTCAACAAAAATGTAATATTAAGTATTGATAGACTTTGTCATTCACTCTTTTGAAATTGCGATTCTTTCTACATATTAATCGTCTATTCTTATTAGACAAAAATGTGAATTATTCATTCTACTAGGTGTTCCTTAATGACTACATGATGAAAGAGATATATGCGTGATTTATTTCTTCTGTAAGATTATTTGGGGGGGGGGAGCATAAACAGCACATGTTAAGTTGGAGCAACGTAGCGATTAAATATAAAATGAACCAATAGATAAAAAAGATTAAAAATGATGTGTCTCCCTTAAATGTGTTGTTTTAATCCTCAAGCGAAATAGAGAAGTTGTTTAGTGGAAGTAATCGGAATTCCAGATATCCCAGCATTACGAACACTAGCAGAAATATCCGACCTATGGTCGCATATTTCTGCTAGCCTATCATCACCGCTCGCAAATAAGAAAAACTTACCCTAGAAGGATGGTATCATTACTAAATAACAGATCCAAAAAGGGGGGAGTGATACCAACAAAGATGGTATCATGACAAAGGTACATATACTCCACTATTGCCCCTAAAAGAAGGAGGTTATATATGAGAGGGTAGTATCATGATTACAGAACAAATACTACATTTCTCGTCTGACGTGAGCATTGAAAGACAGTACATTAGCATGAAATATATAGTAAACTGGATTGAGTATTAAAAGATAATAAAATAGTACCTTCAGACAGACAAATATGTAATCTTCATAATTAATAGATAATACAGAACGTAAAATAGCGACCTCGCTGAAAATGTTATACTATTATACATTAGTAGCTTTTTAGAATATTAAAATAAGAACTGAGATTTGAAAATGCTATTTGAAACTGAAGCCTAACAGACCGACGGACGAAGCGTTATAATACTATTTCAAACGAACTGACCGATCGACAAACAGACACGACCTCTTGTAGAGCATACATGAACTATTTACTTACGGTTATGCTTGCTCAATGATTAAATTCAATCTGCACGGTTAGCGATGAAGTTTCTTTTTTTAAACTTAAGTGTGAGAGACAGACAGGTAGACAGAGTCTCTTTTAGAGATGATTAGACATATGTAAAAATAAAACTAACAAAACATGAGTATTATAATAACTTTAGCTATCGGGTGAGATTGTTCAAAGCAGCACTAGCAGTTAATGTTCTTGTTACGTATCGACACTTGATTGGATAAAAGCTAAATCAACATTTTATTTCTACCAATCAGAGAAACAAGGGTACTTATTTCCAAATCTCGCACGCACTATAAACCCCAAACACACAGCTCTCTTTCTCGGTTTTCTGGTCGTTCTTCCACAGTCGAAGCATGTAATACCGGCCCTCACAAAATAAGAGCATGGCGACAGACGTGACGAAAGACATTCACAAACGACTGTAATCCCAAGGAAGTACACACCCGGCGCACACCGAACGCACGTACACATAGGTGTATAACCCACTCTTTCATTGACAAAACGAAGGCACGCGTATATGTACACACATATGCATGTCTATCTCATTTATACACACGTAAACAAAGACAGTGACACTCGAAATAAACACGTGTGCTGATTGTTTTTCCTTACAGATAAAACATATTCTTTCACCTAGAACGTTCCTTGGATTCTTTGAACTCTTACTTCTTACAACCCCTGCATTTTTATTGTGTTATCAAGTTTTTAATAAAAAATGGTTACTTTTGTATGGATAGACCTTGTCGTTCTTTCTTTGGATATAACGTTCTCTCTATATAAACATTAGTGACTCTGTGCCTTTCCCTCCACATGTTCATGTAGGTAATTGGTTTGCCATTAAATTCCTATTGACATATTCAAACGTAATAAAAGACAACATAGAGTGGTAAATAGTACACAATTAAAGATCAAACTCGACGCATCTTGAGAAATTCTGTTTTCTTTAGTTTGAGAGGGAAAATGAACCCTAATGCTCGACGTTACTTGATAACTTTACTTCCTAACTACCACGGCTCAAAAACATCTTTCAAATTCCCCACGGTGTCGATTAAATCGCTGTAGCAATAAATAATATATATATTTATAATAAATTTATAAATAAATATTAAATTAGTTATAACCTACAGACGCTTACGTTTGTTTCAAGCTTATTGCACTCTTTAGTGTAGAAAAGTAATAATGTCAGACGGTGGGAAGCGCTAATCCAGTTCACAGAGGCAGACTATAATATGGAAGCAGTCGCCCTATCCTCAGGTCCACCGGATGTTGTCACGTGATTAAGGGGAATTTAGATATATTTGTGCCTAGCAGCGGGAAGCAGACAGAAGATTAATTAAGAGTGTTCGACCAACTTATTTGGAACTTTGGTTTAATTCTGATTGTTAGTCTATTTTTAAGTGTTCGACTTTAATTTCTTAAGCCCCCCCCCCCTTAGGAAATTAAAGTCAAGCACTTAATAATATTTATGAAGAAATATAAAATTATTTATAACCTACAGACGCTAGTGGGAAAGTAAACTTTATAGACGTAAGTTGTAAGGCGCGAACCCAGTTCACAAAATCAGACTAGAATCTGTAAGAAGTAGCCCTATCCTCACGGCCACCGTGAAGGAATAAATAATGTCTGACAGAATGCATACGTTGATAACTTCAGCATTCGAAAATGAATTTAAATCATTTTTGATCGGCATATAGAAACTAATTTCTGGCTAGAATTAAAGTTTATCAGAATGGTCGGCAATAAGATCTATCTGCAGTAATTATATTCGTGTAATTGTTAACTTCTTTCTCGGTAATGTTTATTGTGACGGGCGATCAAATAACTTGTTTCATTCATAATATGTGATTTTACAATAATCCAACTTTGTCTGTTTTAATGTTGAAAGATTCAATCACACGCCGAAGAAGAGAACAAATGATCCGATATGGTGTGCAAAGTGTAAATCTTGTACCGAACGTATTTATCTTAATTTCAAATCATTCGATAAAACATAAATTAATTAATTAGAGTTATTGAATTCAGAGTGACAAAAATAGAGGCCGCTGGCAAAAGTAAAATGAAAGTTTAATTATAAATGAAGAATAGCTTCCAATTAAAATCTGTAATTAGAATAACTCTGCTAGTGTCCGTGCCGCCGGGGTTGGGAGCGAACCTTAGGTGGGCGTTTGCCGACTGATAGATAATTTAACAATAGCTCCGCTAGCAAACGTGGATGTTCGAGAAATGAATGTTATACGAGGTTAATTAATGAAAAGGAAGTGACGGGGACGCGATTATCACACCGTTGATTGTGAACTCGGCGGACAACGTTCGAGTTTTATCGGAACTATTGCATCATGTTTGCTGATATACTTTAGTAATGTATCAATCTATATCTCCCCCGCCTATCTATGACTGAAATATTGGTTTGGTCTAGACTCTCAAATATTACTATAGCTAATAGTCTACGAGAATTAAAACTTCAACATGAAACCATCTATCCCAACTATTTGTTTAATCAGGGATTCCCATTCGTTTCGGCTTGTAGACTACTTCAAAATAATCATGTCAAAATAATGTACCTAAATTAATTCATGTTAAACATATATTTTTAAAAATATATCGAGTACTAACGTTTCTATTATTTGTATGCTTTATTAAAAAAGAATTCTGCTATAATGTTTAATTTGATAATATGTGATTAAATTAAAACTTTATATTAAATTAAAAAAAATGTTCTTATTAAGTCATAGAAAACGTAATTTTAATTTCTTTAATTTGTATTACAATAAATAAAATATTCATAAGACAGTTGTACAAGAGGTATCTCTTATTGAATATATATATATATATATATATATATATATATATATATATATATATTGTATACAAAACAGGAGGCGCTTGCATCTCGATAGTTTGTTAAACATTGATACCTCCAAAGCCTGTGGGCCTGATCTTATTCCAGTAATAGTAATGAAGAAATGCTCTGCTGAGCTGGCTCCTGCCCTCTCCAAATTATACAACAAATCCCTTGCTGAATCTTGTTTCCTTGATAGTTGGAAAATATCCCCTGTGGTACCAGTATTCAAGAATTCTGGAGATAGAACTGATCCTCTAAACTACCGTTCAATCAGTCTACTCCCGATCTTTGCTAAAATCTTTTAATCATTAATCAATCTTGCTATAGTCCGGCACATAGCTAACCTAAACTTCTTCTGATCATCAATACGGATTTAGACAAGCACGATCTACCGCAGATATCCTAACGGTCATCGCTGAACGCATATATCATTCACTGGACAAGGCAGATGAAGCTAGGGCGGTAGCGCTTGATATATCGAAGGCCTTTGACAAGGTCTGGCATGAAGGGCTTCTCCTTAAACTGCACTCATATAGTATTACTGGACAAATATTTAATATAATTAAATCCTTCCTGACAAAAAGAAATATTTAGGTTATCCTCGATGGCCGTTCATTTTAGCAACTTGACATAATTGCTGATGCACCCCAAGAGTCCATCCTAGGACCTCTAATGTTCCTGATTTTCATAAATGACCTCCCTGATAACATTTAGACTGAAATATTTGCTAATGACACCACGCTCTACTCTCGTCATGTGGGCAAAACCGACGCGCACATATCTGAGACAATGACTGAATCCTTAGAAAATGACCTCCGGGCTGTAGTGGATTGGGGTCATAAATGGTTGGTAACTTTAAATGCCGCAAAGACAAAGCTACTTTCCTTCAATAACTACAAGAAACCTCTTCAATCACCGATTGTCATGGCAAATAACACCTTACCTGAGAGTTCATCATTCAAACTTCTTGGCCTAACTTTCACGGATAACACGAATTTTAATAAATACATTGAAGACATTGCCAGGACTGCTGCAAAGGTGGGCTCCCTCTATCGTGCTAGTAAACTTTTCACACCTGACATCATCCTATATCTCTACAAAGCCACCATCTGCCCATGCAAGGAGTATTGTTGCCACATCGTGGCTGGGGCATAATTTACTAGTCTCTCCCTCTTAGACAAGGTCCGAAAAAGAGTTGCCAACTTAATAGGTCCCTCACTATCCACCAAGCTCCAGCCCCTATCCCACCGCCGCAATGATGCTTCCTTGTGCCTGTTTTACAAGTACTTCAATGGATTGTGCTCTTATTAACTTGCTGCTCTGGTGCCCCCACGGCGCAAATTCACTAGACCAACCCGACAATCTTCCAAATCTCACCCATTCACTCGTGCTGCTGGACTCTGGAACTCGCTCCCTGTTCCTTTTTTTCCTGACAGTACTGACATGCAGAGATTTAAAACTAATGTAAACAGACATCTCGCTACATAGCTCTCAATTTAGGTTGACCCATTCCCCATGAAAAAAGTCTCCCCCTTTTTCTCAGTAGCCCCTTACGTCTACAGTGGCGTTCTGCCTTGTTTGAGGTCAACTATGTAAAAATAATAAATAAATAAATCTGGTTCAACCCATGCATAGAGAATTCGGAACAGAACTCTTCCTTTTTTCCGACGTCAATTTCAAGGGCACAGACGTTGAAGCTTGCTCGCCTTCTGAACATGCTTGGAAAACCTTCACAGGCTTTTACTGTGAGGTTATTTCTCTCTGGTCGTCACTCCGCTCTCGTATTAGGAGCAGACGACGTTATCGTCATGTTTCCTTCGAGTGGTGTGTCTCATCTCTCCCTCCCTCCCTCCATCCCTCCCTCCCTCTCCCTCTCTCTTTCTCTCTTTCTCTCTCTTTCTCTCTCTCTCATATATATATATATATATATATATATATATATATATATATATATATATATATATATATATATATATATAGTAATCCAGGTAGGGTAAAAATCCACAGGGTAGAAATCCAAAGGGAATCAAACCGGGCTTATAAAAGAGTGCTTAATAAAAATATAGAGCGGTATTGTGAATGCTTTTATTCAAACATGTACAAGGTCTGCTACACTGGCATGTCGATGCTATCGATCTACAGCTCTCAAAAGCTGAGGTCTCATCAGGCAGAGAATTATTTTATGATCCAACCTGGTCGCTGAATTTTTGTTGTAATGAGAACGACTATATTCTTTGTATTGTACTTATTTCTTCATTTCTTTCTGTGTGTACAGTTGATGTATTAAATATCTCCTAACACCCGTTTATATTTGTCTACGACAAACTATTAATAAATAAATATTATTCTATCTAACTGTTTCTTATTTTTATTTCCGAAACTTGTGAGTGTTACCAATGCTAAAATCACACAAATAATGTCTACCACATGTAGAAAATAAGGATATATTCTCGAACACGTGGTTAGCTAAAATGATAAAAGTCGCAAAATCAGGTATTCATATTTTCTATCTGGTGACTCCTCGTAAGCATGCGCAGAATAAATGGGGGACCTTACATACGCACGCTTTATATCTGGTTACCCGTGGTGAAAACGGGCAAAGCAAACACTCTATTTCATATCTGGCAATCTTCTGGAAGAACACTCAAAGTACATTAAATAACAATATTTCGATTAGACACAAGGTCACTTTATAATGTGGCAAAAAAGCAAACTCCACGAAAAGAGGATCAAAAATTGCTTCAGTATAGAAGGAGTTCTCTTTCACTGGCCGAGGGCAGAACAGATGAAGTTTGGTATCAGGACAGATACTACGATTTGTCCTATCCAAAAAGGCATGGTTTGTATTTTTTTTAATATTGCATTGTTGAATTTAATAAATTTGTGAATTTATATAATACTACGTTAAAGTAAGTTCATGTACGTGCGTACGTTATCACCCTCCACTATTTTTTTAAAATGCAATCGTCCAACCGATCGCCGAATATGCAATACAAAAAAAGATTTGTTTTTCATTTCATCTTATGACGCTGTTGCATCGAACGTGAGACTCCAACTAAAATACACTTTCTTTGCCTTCAGACTAAATGTAAAGTCTAGTATCTGTTCTGTTAACATATGGTTCAATAAGATCGTGGGCCAGCGTTCGCGCAGACCGCCCATAGAATGGAAATATGTTACAAACACCTACAAGGGTTTGGGATATAGATCCACATGACCAAATTTTTTTTTATCTATATAAACCACAATACTTAGGTATGTTTTAGTTTAAATAAATGTGGTACAATAATAGCGTGGGGTCAGTATTCGTGTCGGACATCTATAGAATTGAAATATGTTACAAATTTCTTTAAAGATTTTAGAGATAGACTCCAAAAAGCACGTGACAAATGTACAACAGATGAAGTATACAACTGTGGAATTGTTCATGGTCCCGCTACTAATAGTCATTTTTTTAATGTATCAGACGCTCAAACTCGAGATTGAAAACCAGTGACTTTCTGTTCTTCAGTCAAACGCTCAACCGACTGAGCTAGTAAAGCCGGCGTAAGTTTAAGTTTCAAATGAATGTAAATATCGTTGGCTTTTAGCAAATACATATTTGTATCAAAGTGTAGTATCTGTTCCGATGGATATTGCAGTTCTAGGAGGTCCACCCTCCCAGGCTTTGCCTCCCCTCTTTGGGGAAAAGTAAGTTAATTGCTTACTGCTTGAGGCGCCCCTACCGGGGAATGCCGACGGGGCTGCCCAGCCAATTTTTAATGGTCAGAGTGCTCACCTCTCGGGCGCTGGCTTTTCAACCCCCACTTTCCGACCCGACCTTTGGTCACATCTTACTTGTGGGAGTAGGATAAAACTGGCCTTGTGCCTAACTCCTGGAGAGGAGTAAATAATATTTGTATGTTTTTTAGTGATTTTATTGTAACATTACTGCCATGTCTAACCTGAAGTTAAAGATCATTGTCGGATTTTTTTTATAAAAGTGTTATTTTTAATCAGTGAATAACTGTAAGAAAAACTGTAAGAAATATTTGCTTCCGATATAAATAATTGACATATGCTTAACAGGTATGAATCGGACTGGTAGCGTTCGTAACTATTAGCAGTGTAACAATTTTGGTTGTCCGTGTATAAAACACCACACACATGTTGTTGTTGGGAGCTCAGGTGCGATCATCATCTCAAGTATGGTAAACGAAGGCCGCAATTCATTTTATATATAAATTTATCAAACAGATACGAACCGTCGCAGAGAAGACCAAACAGTAAAATTAACACACGAAAGAAAACATGAAGAGTTAGAACGCAAAACGCGATAAATCCAATTCGTTTAACTTGAGACCATAAGCAATAAAAACAGGAATATATTACTTGAAATCAAAAAGAAATCATTTCGGTATCATATTATGTAACACATAGTTTTGGGGTGTCGTCGAGTGTTGACATGCAACACTTTTTGTAGGGACAGTTTCGTTATTTTGAAAATAGCGTTTATCGCGTTTTGCATTCGAACTCTTCACATACAGACAGATAGAACGATAGATAACTAGCTACATTGGGCGCACCGTATTGGGGACGACGCCTTTGACGCGTCTGCTTGTCTCAAAATGTTGCTAGGAAGAGATCTAATTATCTCCTCCCCGGAAGTCACATGATTTAGTCAACCTCCATTAAGTAAATGTTAAATTCTGACCTCCAATCTGTCAATCATTCCTAAATTCAACTAACGGTTTTCATTATGTAACAACACTATAGCGGTGTACCTAATGTAAAAGTTTGAAATGTTTTAATACGGAAGCCGTTATTCGGATGAAATGTATCACACCAATAAACTTTTGACATTGTTTCACATCCACAATCACACAGAACGAGATGACGTCATTTTTGGAAATAGTCAATCACGTGTGAGTGCCGTGCGAATTTTTTTGGCGTATTTTATATATTTTATTTTTTCTTTATTTTCCCTCCATCTTTTCGATGTATCTTGTGTTTGTGACATATAAAGTGCACAGTCAATATGCCATTCTAAAATATTGCTTCAAGTAATCATACAACCGTTAAGTTGATGCATGTCTACATCGTTTCTATTGCATCCCTCATCTACACTCACTCTCGTTGTCCGTCTTTCTCCTCTTTCTTTTCGTCACCTCTTTTTTTCCTTTCTACTTGTTGTCTTCCTTTCTTTCTTACTATCTCTCTCTTTCCTTTCTCTCTGTATCCTAATTTCTCCCTATCCCCTCTTTTTCCATACTGATTCGCTCTGTCCATTTCTTCTTCCACCTCTCGCTCTCGCCATCCATCTTTTTCATCCTGTTTAATCGCTCTCTCTCTCTCTCTCTCTCTCTTTCTCTCTCTCTCTGTTAGTGTGTCTCTTTCACTCTCCCTCTCCATTTCTTCCCTTCTCTCTTTCTATGTTTCATTCTCTATTTTCTCCTCATGCTTTCTCACTTTTCTATGTATTTCTCTCCTTTTCTCTGTATCGTCCTCTTACTGTTTCTCTCTTCTTTCTACGTTCTCTTTTTCGTTCAACGATGTTACCCTTTATCCTAATAGATTTCTTTGTATATCTCTTTTCACTTCCTCTTACTCTTCGTATCTCACACCATTTTTATTGTAATTCGCTATTGTCTATAACTCTGTATTTCCAGCTTTAACGCTTTCTCCCTTTATATATTTGCATCTTCTTTTCCTCTCTTTCGCGCATTTTCTTAAAATCTCTCACTTTCGCTTTCTTTCCTCCTCTCTCTCTCTCTCTCTCTCTCTCTATCTCTTTCTCTCTATCCCTATCTCTATCTCTATATGTGTCTCTCCCTTTATCTCCATCTCTCTCTATATTTATTGGATCTCTATTTTTATTTATCTCCTTCTTACTCTCTCTCTCTCTATTTCTCTACATATTTTGATCTCTCTTTTTCTTTCTGAGTCTTCCCTTTATTTCTTTATCTCGTAATTTGCATCTAACATTTTCTTACTCTCACTCTCCATTGTCAATTCTTACATTCTTTATCTATTTCGTCTTTATTACCTGATATATATATATATATATATATATATATATATATATATATATATATATATATATATGTATATATATTTCTCAGTCTTCTCTCGTATTGGTTTCTTTCATTTTATTTCCTTCCTTGTATCACTCACTTTCTCTCCGTCTCTCCATTCACTTGCCTCTCTGTAATATCTTCCAGTGCATTTTCAGGGCACTTTACCATTTTGAATAGCTAACCGGAATTGGAAAGACGGCTAAAAAGCCTGCAGAAGTGACATTTCCTTGAATTGGTTCCATTCAGTTTCGCAACTTTTCAAGAACATTCTTTATCCTGACCCCCACAACACGTGTAAAGAAATGACGGATAGATCATTACTTCGGCACACCTGTCGAACTCTCAATCGATATATATATATATATATATATATATATATATATATATATATATATATATATATATATATATATATATATACACTTATTTATATATACATTTTATATACAGCGTTCTCTTGTATGCGTGTACGTCATATATGTACGTAAATGAAGTTCGCGTTTCTTCTTAAAACTTAAGTTTATAGAAAAGCTTGCGCAAAAGGTAGCTGCGTAGGTTTAAATATGCATTTATGTATACTTATTCCTACATTTAATTATTTGAGAAAATATATATATTCATGTGTATATACATTTATATATATATATATATATATATATATATATATATATGTGTAGGGGGAGTTGTGTGTGTGTGTGTGTGTGTGTGTGCATGAAACAAAATTGTCCGTTGCATATTATTCGCATTTCAGTTCTTATATTTTGTTCATCGTGGGTTGGAATTTTACACGAGACAAGGATTTTCTTTCCAGTCATTTTCTAGCCGATATCGATCATCATCACAAACTTGAATTTTTTTACTTAAAAATGGATAAAAAATATTTAGCAGACACTTTTAACTTCTAATATACACATTCTTAAAAAGTTGAGAACCCTAGCATATACGGCACTTCAGCTAGTATATATATATATATATATATATATATATGTAAAGGAGTAAGGCTACCAACATTTGTAGAATCTTTTTTTCAACATTTATTTATTATTTTGTTGTTTTACCAATAAATAAATGTTGAAAAAAGATTCTACAAATGTTGGTAGCCTTACTCCTTTACATATATACTTTTCTCTCGTTGAAACTGCACTAATACTGCACTACCCTATTTTCTATATATATATATATATATATATATATATATATATGTGTGTGTGTGTGTGTGTGTGTGTGTGTGTGTGTGTGTGTGTTCACGTTCAAGAGAACAAATATTGCACACATTAAGGACTCGATAGAGTTTTATAATTTAGACATTTGGCATTGAAAATTACTGATAACATTTTGTCTGGATATTTTGAGTTCGCATGTAAATATAAACACATATGTGGAAAAAGAATACACTTCTTACGATGGAACTACCGTAAAACTGCAGTAAAGTGATATCTATATATATACATATATGGTACATAAAGTATAACCAGCTGTTTCTGGAATCTTTGTAGATTATTTCTTTTTTTTTCGTACAAAACCAATATAGACGTGCGATTCGCCATTTGTTTTTGCGAAACATTGGACCATGTTGTTACCAACAAAAATAGTGCAATTTTATTTATTTCTAACTATAATTAATGAGCCTCGTATGATTTTTAATGGAGGCCATCTTACACAAATATTTTTTCAATAAGGACTTACATAGAAGCAGCAGACAGTAGATATATAAATGATTAGCATGACAAGAGATATAGTCAGCCGAAGTAACTCAGTTTGGAGAGTGTCAGATTGAAGATCTAAAGTTCTCGGTTTTAACTCGGGTTTTTTAATCTACTTTTTTAGTTTATTGTTCAAAATACATTATTTATTTACACCAAAAATGCAATAGAGGCAAATACTTAAACTAATGTATTTATTTTGATTCTTAAGAAATCATCTATTTTTATATTTTATTACTAGTTGAAAAAGACTAAATTACTTGTGATTCTTCCAAAATATCTAGCAATTTGAGAACATTTTACCTATTAAAATATAACTTGAACTAGCTTCAAAATTATAAGCGTATCCTCATGCATAAAACGATTGAAAGTTTCAAATGCTTTTAACATCCAGTAATTTCATAAATACAGATGAAAAACAATATTATCTCGAGAGAAATAATTAGTTTTATATCTAATTCATTCAATTAATTATTTAAAACGATACTGGTATAATTAAATTAAACTTTCAGAAATATATTTTTAAAAAACTAATTCAGTTAGTTAAAAAGAAAGCAAAACAAAATAAAAGTAATAACACGTCCGAGTAACACCGAGTATTGGGAGGTAGTATCAAGTCCGAGGTCAAAGACTATTGACAGAAAAGTCACTTACTAGAAGGAATATAAGTGAATAAATCTCAAGAGATTCAGTAAAGATCACCAAGAAAATAGGAGGTACATCGCCGGTAAATGTTATTCTTTGGCGGGGCAATACAATGTGGTAGTGTCAACTTTAATAAAAAAAATCTTTGACCTCGGACTTGAATTCCGTTTATTTTCCTAAACGGAATTTTTAAATATTCGGACTTTTGAAGACGTTTTGCTATTCACCGTACTTTTGTTCAAATGTTTACATTTTTGTCATAGAAGATAATTCCCTTTGCTCTAAAAACTCTGTATATATTTTTATATAATTTTATATTTTATTTTTTAATATTTTTATAGCTATGCTAGACAGTGATATAATTTTTCTGTTTCCTTGCTATGTTCTCCTCTGATGATTAAAGCATACACTTTTTAAATACATGGGTTAAAGAAAAAATGTATGTGTATACTCATTGTTTGAACTATTTGATGATTCAATAAATATTGTAAATTTTCAAATTTGTTTTCTCTTCACTCGTTTCTTTAAATATATATAAATATATATAAATATATATATATATATATATATATATAAATATATATAAATATATATATATATATATATATATATATATATATATATATATATATATATATATATATATATATATTATGTAATTGTTTTGATTCGTAGCTGTAGGGTTCGTACGCTTGTATTATTATTGTTCACTTCCTATTTCGTCTTTTTCGTAAATATATTTATATTTATTAATTTTATACGTACATAAAAGTAATCCATTGACACGTGTTTCTAACTCACAGCCGTCATCAGCATGACTAACTGTTACGTCTGATGTTTACACGTTGTTATCGGTTTAATAACCACTCCAAAAAAAACGAAGGACAAAGTAGAACCTTTAACAAATTTATTTAACAAAAACACCGATTAAATGAAATGTAGAAACCGCTGGACGTGAAATGCTTAAGTCTGATCATGAGGTCGTTGTGTTTACTTTTCAACTGCCATGGCAGACGATTCTTTATCCGAAGTGCCATAACACTTACTTTTGTCCAAAGGAAATAACACTATTCTGTTTTGTTAGGTTGCCCTAACACTAACTTAGACAAGGATCGAACCTTCGATGTTAGTATCCATAGTCTGCTGTTTCACTCCCAGCCTATTACGCCTTGCCTGGAAATATGTATGATTTTCATCACCTAAATATTTAATGCATTTGATATAATTGTTTTTTATTGGTGATTGTAGCGTTCTTACGCTTCTATTATAAGTGTGCACTTTTTAAGTGATACATATTAATGCAGGAGATTACATCATTAGTCGCCTTTAACTTTATAAGACGTATTTATCGTATATATATATTTTGTTATAAATTTTATACATACATAAAAGTAATTAAAAAATGAATAATTATTATTATTAATATTTATAATTAATGATGAAATGTATATATATATATATATATATATATATATATATATATATATATATATATATAATTCATACGTCAAATGCCCTCGGCGCCACATTTCATTTTTAATAAATATGGATACAAGATTAGCTTAGAAGAACGGTCTATTAAATATAAATGAAGATTAAAAATGCATGACAAACATAGTAAGTTTATAAGACATTTAGACGCTATCGTAAAATACATTAACAACTATGATTTAATCTTTTCTAAAATAACTCAAAAAGTGAATAATAAATTAATCACAGAAAATATTAAGAATATTCATTTTAAAAAGCAGACACTCACACATGCATCATATAATTGTTAGTTAAATCTCTCTTTACAGTTCACAAGTCTCTTATTAAGTCAAGTAAGTCATTTTTCTTGTCTATATCTCTAAACTAAGATTAATAGGTTAGAACAAAATTGTTCTCTCATTAAGACGTAATAAAATAATGAAGAAACACCGTAGTGTAGTATCAGATGTATTTTATCGTTAATTTTTCAACGACCTTTTCACTATATTCCAATAAGCGTATGAATACCATGTTCATAAAAGTTTTTATTTAAAAACTTTTCTTTTGAAGTTATGCACTCGTTGTTTTCCTTCTGAAATTCATAAAGATTATAATGATGACTGTGTTCTCTGCTTGGGACACATAGAACAGATTCAATTAAGATAACATTGACAAAACCTAAACAAAAATATATGATTGACATAAGATATAATTCCGAAGTTAGTCATTCATTTTAACTATATATTTTCTTTACGGAAATATATATATTGGCAGATATTGAAGAGTTGTAAAATAGTGATGTTTAACCAAATACAAAAGCTGCCATATATTACATTAAATTATGTTTTATTTTTACAAAGAATCAACTATTGTTATTGTATCTTTAATGACAGACACATATAGAATTAGAATTAGAATTCCTCAACAGAAAGACTTGTATAACATCTTTATTTATATTGAGTAAGGTGTGTGTATAAATTTAAATCTGTGTATACAGAATTCACTCCTAAAACATACATATATACACATATGGAAAAATCATATACATTTATTAATGGTATACGCAGTTTCTGCTGATTCTTTGAAATTAGTGCTGCTATTTCTGCTGCTTCTTTCAACGTCTTATATCTTACACATATATCTCTATTTATATAAAGTTATGTATGTGTATATGTTTATATATTTCTATGTGTAGGATTAACCAATCATTGAGAACTTTGTAACACAGTTACTAGGCGTAAGTGTGAATACTCTTAGCTATATTTAGTTTAATTTAATTTCATGAAAAGAGAGGCCAAGTGGAAAGGGGAAGCATTTCATTAAAATCCAGATATTTCTTATCTTTGTAAAATTTTAACAATAAGTATTAGACATCAATTAATAAATAATCCCGAATTTTTAGTTTCTTTAAAGAATTTTGAAGAGTTTTAGTGAGCAAATAATAGACACACAACATCCTATTTGAAGAGTCCAAAAGTGTACAATTGTGTTAAACTTTGAATCTTTTTCTTGTCAACCTTTCACCAAACAGTACATATCTATTCTTCTGTCTCCTCCGAGATCCTCAGACCATTCAGTTGTTTGGATTAAGTTCAAATCTTAGTTCGGTAAAATCTCGAATGTTCCTTTCCATCGCAGAATGTATCGATACTCAAGTGCTGATTTAGATAACTCTAACTCTTTCATCTTTGAAATTCCTCTCCATTCGATTTCAAGGGAAAGTGTGTCATGTATCGTCTCCGATATATCTGATTGATTAATCGCGTATATTTAGAATTTTATACCCTATAAAATGTTCATCTGAGACCATACGGCCATATACGTGTTCGAGATGTTACTAAACTTGATACTAGCAAGGCAACTGGTCCTGATAACATTACAATCATTGTGCTTAAGAATCTGCTGCCAAACCTTTCTCCTATCCTTTCGAAGCTACTCAATATTTGCTTAAATGAAAAACGTTTACAATCTCTTTGGAAAATGTTGTCGGTCTTCCTAGCATTTTAAAATACTGGGGTCGGTCTTCTGCATGTACATTCAGCTCGATTAGTCTCCTGTATGCCATAAGTTGATTGAATCTTTGATGAATTAAGATGTTTTCAATGATCCCGTCCTGCAAGATCAACAGCTGACGTACTGATTATAATATCGCATAGTATCAGTTCATCTATCAATTGGTGTCTTTAGACCGGTGATAGAGTCTGTATCGAAGATTTGCTTCACAAACTTTCTAACGATGGAATATCTGAAAATGTCTTTTCAGCCATGAAATCATTTTTCTTTTATAGGTCTATAAAATTAGTTATTTAGATGCAGAAATCTGAAATATCAAACAAATCTGAAATAGATAATATAAACGCCGACATGAATTAATGATTGATTCTGCGCTCAACTGTCTTCCTGATTTTCATCAATGATCTTTAAAATCATATTCTGAGATCATTTGTTAATATCTATGCAGACGATACTACATATCTATATATATGCAGAGGATTAGTGATGATTAAATTACTAACTCTCGATTTTATAATGTTAAGCACGTGGTGAAATTGGAAAAACGTGTTGCTACTTTTAACACCTCAAAAACATAGCTTCTCTCTTTTCACCACCAACGCTTTTTCCTCGGTTGTCATAAACGGCTCCCTCATTGAAGAAGCCTCATGAATTTATAAGCTCCTTAGAATGACTCACTCCAGATTGTAAATGGAAGACTTACATTAATATGTTGCTAAGGCTGTATGGAACATAATTGTATCATTCTATCATCCCAAAAGATACTTGACTCACGATGAACATTGAATTTTTATTTAAAAAAAGCTATATACGCCCAAAGATGAATATTGATGCCACATCTGGGAAGAGGCTACTCAGAGAACTCTTCAGTTTTTAGATTAGAGTTCAAAATAACTTTCCAAACTTAGTGGGGGATGATATCCTCTTTTCCTTAAATCCCCTAACTTACAGTATATATAGTGTTAGTATTTCGTTAATACATGACTCAGTAAGTCCCGTGCCTAACTAATAAAACAAATACTTTTTAGGCAGAATTTGACATTATTCATCAACATAGTCTTTTGGTTAATATATTGATATATATCGCTTCTCTAACAATTCGATGCCTTTTCGTAGAACAAAATGTATTTGGTCTTAAATGCATAAAGATCGCTTAATTCGTTTAGAAATGAATTTCATACATAGAAATATATACAAATATACACATACCTAACTTTATATATATATATATATATATATATATATATATATATATATATATATATATATATATATATATATATATATATATCGGGATATTTAAATCAATGGATTATAAACATAAAATAGATATTTTTCATCGTGCCCTGTATTTGATTACTTTAATGATGGTGTATTTATAGCCTTTTGGTTTCTTGTTAATCACATTTTTATTTAAAAGAGTGACATGTATAAAACGTGTGATTAAATCTTCAATGTTGCGATGATGGTAAAAATTCTGATTCTTAACTCATCGCACGGTATAAATATCAAACAATCAATGAAACCATGAAGTAAGGCGAATGGTATACATGCGAGCGGAAGAGACTGATTGAGTAACGAAAACACAAAAACCAAAGAAGCATTCATGGAGAAAGACAGCAGGAACACAAAAGAAATGAAAATGGGTTTAATTATGTGATTATTGGAGCCGGATAGACTACTTAGAGTGCACTTGATTATACGTCATGGGTCATATATATATAGAGAGATATGCTAGTGCAATACCTGTCTCAGGACGGGCAATTTGGGGCATTTTTTACCCCCCTTTGACCCCTTGGGGACGCGAAGCAGAATTTTTTTCTGAGGTCAAGGATGCTCATTTTATATCCAGAACAATTGCCTCTACATTTTGGCCAAGTTTCAGAAACATTGAATGGATGGATCAAACGTTATGGGAGAAAAGGATCATTTTTTTGCCATTTTGGGGGCGTTTGACTCCCTGGAGGCGCGAACCAGATTTTGTCAAGGTCAGCGATACTTATTTTCTATTAGGAACAATTGCCTTCACATGTTGGCCAAGTTTCAGAGAAATTGAATGGCTGGATGAAAAATTATGAAGCAAAAAATGTCATTTTTTTGCCATTTCGGGGCCTTTTGACCCCCTGGGGGGGCTAACCAGATTTTTTTTCAAAATTCGGAGAATGTCACTTTCTAACCTGACCAAAGTTACAACTTCATGCAAAATTTCAGAGAAATTCGATGGATGGTTGCGGAGAAAAATCCGGACGGACGGACGGGCGGACATGCCTCAAAACATAAGTCCCCCGATTTTATAAATCGGAAGACCAATTACATTATTAACAAGTTAAATATTGAGGTGTGGTGAGTGTGAGAGGAAAGATTGGATCACGCGTTGCTGTGTGCTCAGAAAACTACTAAAATCATCGGACCTACTGTATCTGTTTTGTAGTTATTATAACCACCCCAGCCACATGGGGGTTAAAATAAAAGATGACCGACCTCAGACGCAAAAACGACTATACAACATATATATTAGTTATATTGTGGTTAATAGTATATAGTTTTTATTTGAGACCAAGGCTGAAAATATTCTCTTAGTTTTTTTATCGAGACGCAAGTAAATGTAAAGATGTTAAAGCAAATACGGCGACAATTTTATTGAATAATCTAATAGATTTTCATTTCCTTAATTAAACGTTGCTTCTAGCTGGGCCAATCCAATGGACACTCTATTTATCAGAACTTTAAATTACGTACCTAGCTAGGTTAACATTCTTCCAGAAAGTGGCATTCTTTAAATATCTCTTACGACACTTGGTTTCGTTAACAAAAAGGTTCACATATATTTTTAAGTAAGTGAAATAATCCATTTCTCATGGAATTGAATTTCTAAACAAAGGTGTTCACAAAATAAAAAGCTTAGAGACGAAGAATGTTCGAGGAAAATCGCTAAACAATTTGTCAAAACATTTCGTTCATTGATTCCTATAATTTACTGCTTTCAGATCTATAACCTCGAATAAAATTGGAATAAAGGGGAACATGAATAGAAATACGTTATTTTATTTTTGTTTTTGCACTACTTTTCGTGATACTTTTAAAATAATTCTACCGATCTCTTTTGTCTGCGAATTCGATTTCTTTCAAATACTCTTCTATAACGTCGACAATGTTATCAATCTTTTTTATGAATACGACAAAACGAAGAATAAGAAAACATTATCGACTACCAATACTTTTCTTTATTCTATTCTTTTGTTGAAAGAGTGTAGAGAATCTGGTCTTATTGAATAGTGTAAATTGATTATTTCTTCTGTTCTTTATTTCAAGTCGTGTCGTAGTAAACAAACCATTGAAGAACTTTCATCGTCGTGAAACGAAAAATAACAAAATGCAATGCGACGGATATCGGAAATAAGGAAATTGAATAGCGAAGAAGACATGGAAATGACGTACACAGTGATTGTAAAAGGGTACTTTGTGCCCGAAGCTTTTTTGTTAATGTGACCTCGTCCTGTTTTCCCATGAAGAAAGCGAACTGTGAGATGCAACAGGCTTTGATTGGTTAGGCTAGACTTCATGTTGAGAGCGATGGCATGTTTAAAATTGTAATGAAGAGAACCTGTACCCCCCTCCGACATAAGCGACAAAAGATCGCCCGTGCTGTGCAAAACAGTTACGCTAACTGTAATAAAGACAGGCAGCTATTCGCACCTGCTCACATTAAACCCGCGTCTGAAAACTCTGATGGTTGATGGAAATTGAAAGGAACGAGGCTTAACAGGAACGACGGTCGGAAGAAGCAACGAAGGTTGAAAGAATTGTACTTGCGAATATTGCAGAAATAGTTTGAGTTAAATATCAGTTAATGTTCAATATGGAAGATTTAATTGTAACTAGATTTGTCCGTGGGTATATTTTGCGATTAATCAGCTGCCTATGAATATTGTTCAAAAGATGAATGTATATAGTGAATAAAAGGTATTCCAGTGTGTTGATACCATTGAAAAATACTCCTACCTACGAGAAATGCACTCAAAGAAGATTACATGATTTCATGTGGATGCAGATTAAAGCATCAGACGTTCAAGTAAGTGGGAAGTGACAGTGGTTAAGTGGATAACGACACGGACTGAAGACCTGGGTGTTCCAAGTTCGAATCCAGTTGGTTCCACGGTACCACTTTTACTTAGGGATGTTGGCAACCTTCTCGTGGTCCTTCCCGTAAGTACCCGATGACTTTCCAGAAAGATTTCTAACTAGAAAAATATCGGGGAAACTAATGCCAACACCAGAATCATCTGATTCACACGACAGAAGAACTAAGTAAGTGTTAGTCGGCACATATTTAGTCGTTAGAATAAGCGGTAGTATTCTTAAATTGTGACCATTCTGTTTGGGAAGGAGAAAGATTCTACCACTTGTTTCATATCTGTAAAATATCTGATGATGTGCTGCGTTATTTCCATAGAAGCTGCTGCTATCTCCCTATGAAAAATTCACAGCGAGAAATCGGTTTTCTACCTAAACAAAAAAAACTTGTCTTCCTTCTTCCGATTGCCTAGCGTTATGCTGAATTTTATACGAACAGGGATTCTTCTGTGGGACAATTTCTTTTGTAGATTGTAAAATAGCCGTCTTCAAATCCAATGTCAACAGATTCCTGTCATTAATCGTCCTTACATATATTCGAACATGGTCCATTCCATGAACCATTCTCAATCGTCTCATAATGTTTTTCATTTTTTTACTGTCAATATATCTTTTAGTAGCTGTTGGCCTTGATAGGTGGTGGTTCGGTAGTAATAATATGAGAAGAAATATCGTATATTTCCGGAGAAATCAAAATGTGTACTTCTGTGCTATCGTAGAGTGGATTAACGATGAGATACGAAAAAGAAAGCATGAATAATTCTGATCATGTTTTATCAGGAGAATGAATATGTGGTTAGAAAATAATAAAAGTAGTGATGCCATAGACAGTTAGATAGGGGAGAGACACAATACAGTTGACGATTTAACATGACTGAAGATTCCCCACGAAATCTACTAAATTACACCTCTTCAACATTCATAATCGATTTAATGTATAAATTAATGTTATGCACTCATCTAGTAAAACTTTATTTTTATCGGCATATTAATTCTCTAAGTTTTTAACATAGTTCACCCAAACAAGGCAGGCCGCAACTGTAGACGTAAGGGGCTACTAAGCCATAAGAGAGACGATTTGAGGGGTCAACCTAAATTGGGAGCTGCGCAGCGAGATGTCTGTTTACATTAGTTTTAAATGTCTACATGTCAGTACCGTCGAGGAAACAGGTGACAGAGAGAGAGAGAGAGAGAGAGAGTTCCAGGGGCCAGCAGCAAGAGGAAAGAAAATATTCGAGTATAAAGCTCTCCAGCATCTGGGAACCTCCACAGTGAATGGATGGGATTTAGCTGATTGTCGAGTTGGTCTAGTGAATTTACGTCGAGGGGGCATCAGAGTAGACAGTTCATCAGAGCATAATCCATTGAAGTATTTGTAAAACAAGCACAAGGATGCTACATTGCGGCGATGGGACAGTGACTGGAGCTTGGTTGACAGTGTGGACCTATTAAGTTGGCGACTCTTTTTTGGACCTTGTCAAGGAGGGAGAGACTAGTAGATGATGCACCAGCCCAGATGTTGCAACAATACTCCATGCATGGGCGGATGGTGGCTTTGTAGAGATACAGGATAATGCCAGGTGTGAGAAGTTTACTGGCACGGTAGAGGGATCCCACCTTCTTTGCTGCAGCCTTGGCAATGTCGTCAATGTATTTGTTCCAATTCATGTTATATATTAAGGTAAGGCCGAGGAGTTTGAATGTTGAATTCTCAGGTATGGTGTTATTTGCCATGACAATCAGTTGTTGGAGAGGTTTCTTGTAGTAATTGAAGGAAAGGAGCTTGTCTTTGCGGCATTAAAAGTTACCAATAATTTATGACGCCAATCCACTACTGCCTGGAGGTCATTTTCTAATGATTCAGCCATTGCCTCGGATATAATCACGTCGGTTTTGCCAACATGACGAGAGAAGAAAGCGTGGTGTCGTCAGCTAATAAACCAATCTCAGACTCTATGGCATCAGGGAGGTCGTTTATGAAGATCAATGATTGATTGATTGATTGATTGATTGATTGATTGGGGTTTACGACATATCAACTACTTGGTTATTTAATTCCGGAAAATGTTTGTTTATTTATTTTGTATTTTTTATTTTTTAAATTTTTTTGGTTGTTATTGGGGGAGAATTGTCCACAAGGATATGTTGAGAGTTATTTTATAGTATAAGAGTGTTTAGTTTATTTTCATTTTAGAGTTTGTATATGTTTATGTTTGAGCATGAGGATGAGGGGCATGAGTAGGGAGAAAGTGGTTACATTTTGTTATAGATATTGGCTTCTTTTAGGTATTCAAATATTTTATTTAGGTTCGTTGGGAGAAAAATGTTGTGTAGTTTGTTTTATTTGTGATATTTTTGTCGGATTCGTTTCAGGTCCACGCAGTTTGATAGTATGTGTTTTATAGTATATGGTTCCTGACAGGGTATGCAGTAAGGGGGTTCTTCCCCTTTGAGGAGATGAGAGTGGATGATGTTGGAGTGTCCTATTCGGAGTCTTATAAGAACAACTTTCTCTTTTCTTGTCATTTTTATGTAGGGGTTTTCTCCTATCCTTTTTTTTTGATAGCGTGAAGTTTATTGTTGGGGAAGTTGTTCCAGATGTTTTGCCATTTGAGTTTTGTGTAGATATTGATGGATCTCTTGAGGTCTGTGTGTGGAATTTTAAAGTTTTTATCTATAGGGTTATTGTGGGCAGTTTTTGCTATTGTGTCAGCTAGTTCATTTCCGTGGATTCCAGTGTGCCTAGATATCCAACAGAGTGTGATTTCTTTGTTGTGTTCTATTTGGTTACATTTTTCGAGTAGGTTTTCAATTAGGGGGGTGTTGGTCTTTTTGTTTTTTATTGCTATTATGGCAGATTGAGAGTCAGAGAATATGATGTGTTTGGAGTTTTTACGTTCCGGGACCAGGTCAAGTGCATTGCATGGATTTCTGCATTGAAGATTGATGTTTCTTTGGGAAGATGTTTTGGTTTTTTGGTTGTTTTATCGATTATGGCTGCACTAGCTGTGGTGTTGCTTTGTTTGGATCCATCTGTGTAGATATGTGTATCTTCTGGGTATTTCTCTTTGATTTTTTCAAATTTTTCCTGGAATGTTAGCGTGGTGTATTGTTTTTAGTGTTTTTAAATAAGATTTTCTGCCAGATTGGTAAATAAAGTTAGCATAATCAATTTTGGAGCGGATTAGAGTTCTATATAATTTCAGAAGTGTGTGTGTGTGTCTGCTCCCCAGTCTGTGTAGGCCACGACTCGCAGGAGCTGCAATGTTTGGCTGCATTTTTTAACGTAGTTTATATGGGGTATGAAGTTTAGGTTTCTGTCAAAAATGATTCCTAGATGTTTGTGTTGTTCTACAAACGGAATAGTTTCACCATCAATATATAAGCTGGGGTCGTTATGAAGTTTGCGTTTATTGCAGAAGTGGACACATTTAGTTTTGTTTTTGGAGAATTTGAAGCCATTTTCTTTTACCCATTTGTTGATTTTATTTATATAATTTTGTAGTTTTCTTTCTAAGGTATGAGTGTTTTTGGAGCGGAAGCTAATTGAGCAATCATCTACATATAGGGAGTCAAGGGTGTCGTTTGAGAGTTCTTTTGTGATGTTGTTTATTTTGATGTTGAAGAGGGTGGTTGAAATGATACTGCCTTGTGGTACACCCTCTTCTTCAATTTTTTGGACTGATTTGGTGGATCCTATTTGCACTTTGAAGTTTCGGTTTGTTAAGTAATTTTTAATGAATTGTGGAAGTCTGTCTCTGAGTCCGGGGTTGTGTAAATCTTTAAGTATGCCATACCTCCAGGTAGTATCATATGCCTTTTCCAGATCGAAAAAAACTGTTGTGACATGTTGTTTTCTGATGAAGGCTTCTCTAATGTAGGTTTGTATGGTAGTAATGTGGTCTATGCAGCTTCGGTTATTTTCTGTATCAGCATTGGCTGTTTGTAATGAGTTTATTTGTTTCCAGGTACCAAACTAAGCGGTCGTTAATTATTATTTCGAAGGTTTTACATATGCAACTTGTTAGGGCTAATTGTCTGTGGTTTTCTGGGTTGGAAGTCTTTTCCCCTGCTTTGGGAATGGGGAGTATAGTGGCTTCTTTCCATGTTTCGGGGAATGTTTTGTTAGTCCAGATGTTGTTATATAATTTGAGTAGGAGATCTAGTGATTTGGAGGGGATATGTTTCAGGAAGCTGTAATGAACTTCATCTAGTCCTACAGCTGAGTCATGTGACTTTTCGATGGAAGATTTCAGTTCAGTTAGTGTGATTGTTTCATAATAGGGTTCATTGTTTTCTGAGGTAAGGTTAATTTTGTATTTTTCTTGACTTCTTTTTGAATTTGAAATTGTTTGCTGTAGTTTTCGGATGAAGAGTGTTTAGAGAATGTTTCAGCGAGTTGGTTGACAATTGCTTTTTTTCCGTAACTTTGGTATTTTGTACAAGGACATGTTTTGTTGGCATGGGATTGTGTTTTTCAGAGATTTTCCGGATCATTTTCCAAATAGCTTTTGGTTTAGTGGAGATGTTTATTTTTTGGATGAATTCTTGCCAGCATTTTCATTTTTGTTTCTCTGATTGTTTTGCGGGTTTTGGCGCGTTGTTGTTTGTATTTGATGCAGTTGCTAGTTGTAGGCTGTTTTTCAAATTTCCTTAAGGCTGCTTTTCGTTGTCTGATGGCCTTTTTGCACTCTGAGTTGAACGAGGGTCTGTTTTTCTTTCCAGGTGGGGAGTTTTGGGGGATGCTTTTTGTTGCAATTGAGTTGAGGATTTGGGTGAAATCTTCCATTCTTTGTATTTTGTCTTCTGTTAGTTGTTCCGTACAAAGCTGTTGGAATGTAGTCCAATCAGCTTTGTTGACGTTCACTCTGGGTGTGTGGTCTTGGATGTTGTTGTTAGTGTTTATTATGATTGGATAATGGTCACTACCACGTGTATCTTGATGGGTGTTCCATGTGTAGTCCAAGAAGCTGGTTGGGTCGCAGAAGGTGAGGTCGATAGAACTAGTTGATCCATTTGATGGGTTGATATATGTCGGTTCTTTTTGGTTGAGTAGGCATAGGTCGTTTTTGTTGACTAGTTGTTCAATTTGTTGCCTTTTGCGTTTGTTTGTTTGCATCCCCAAAGAGTGTTGTGTCTGTTAAAATCTTCTAGGAGGATAAAAGGCTTTGTAAGTTGTTTAGTCAAGTTTCTTAGTTCATTTACGTTTATTTGTTCATTTGGAGGTAAATATATTGAGCAGATCGTGATGGTTTTGTGTAGAGTGACGTGTGTTGCAATTGCTTGGAGATTTGTTTTGATCGGGAAATTGCTTTGTGGGATATCGTTTTTTACAAGTATTGAGGTGCCTCCATTAGCTCGGAGGCCTGCATTATGGATGTAATGATATTGTTCATAGTTTGGTGTTCTGAAATTGATATCGTTTTGTAGGAATGTATCTTGTAGGCAGATAATGGCTGGGTTAAAAAGTGAGATGAATAAGAGTAGTTCGTTGTAGTTTGGTTTTATACCTCGACAGTTCCATTGGATGATATTGTTTGCTTCTGATGGGTGCATTATTTTAACGTTAGCCATCGGCGCTTTTGTTTTTTTCTGACTCCCTTACCTCCACCTCCATTCCAGAGGGGGATGCAGCCTTGTTTGTCGCCCGGCCCCGTGCCTCTGACCGAGAGTTAGATGATCTTCCCTTCTTTTTTGATCAAGGTCCAAATCTGGATCTGGATTTTATTGGTGTTTTGGGTTCAGGTGTAGGTCTTGACCTTGCTTGTGATGTTTGTTTGGATTCATCATTTATTGTTTTTGGTTTAATATTGGTTTATTTATTTATTTCGGGAATTATATTTTCAACTTCCATCATGTCAAGAGATTGGAATCTGTTACTTGTTATCACTGTTGTTCGTTGTTATTTGTGTTTAGTAGAGGATTCAGCTTCATTTGGGGTAATTTTTCCTTTTATAGATTTCGTTAGCTCAGGGGTTGTTTGGGAGGTAACTTTGTCTATATTATTATTTTGTTGGTTCGATTTTGGTTTGCTTTTAGGGATTTGTTGTTGATTTTTGTTACTTGTTTTGGTTTTAGTTATTGTTTGGTTTTTGTTATTTTCTTTTTGTATTGTTATTAAAGTTTGTATTAAGTCTTTAAGTTCAGTAATTATTTTGTATAAGTCTTGGTTATTTGTTTGGTTAGTTTGATTTGATTTTTGAGTGATTTCTGCATATGTATTTACTTTTTGATAGGATTCTACAATTTTCCTTGCCTCTGAGTAGGATATGTTTTTGTTGTATTTTATTTCTGTAATTTCTCTTTGAAATTTAAAGATTTTACATTTTTTTGAGTATGCAGGATGATTTTCATGGCAATTTGAACATTTGACTTCATTTGAGCATTCTTCCTCTGTATGATTGGGTTTGTTTTCACCTCATTTCACACAAACTTTGTGCCCTCTGCAGGTTTCCCTGTAGTGGCCAAATTTTATGCACTTGAAGCATCTCACAGGGGCTGGTATATATTGATATACTTTCTCAATCAGATATCCAATTTTGATATCTTTTGGTATGATAGGGGTGTCGAAAGTAAGTATATAGGTGTTGGTGGGTATGGATTGCCCGTGTGTGTGTATGATAATTCAGACATGATCTATTATTCCTTGTTTTTTAAAAGCAGTTTTGATTTCTTCAGTAGTTGCCAAGGTTAGCTCATGACTACTTACGACACCTTTAGCAGTGTTGAGTTTATCATGCGCGTATACTTTGCATTTACAGTTATGAAAGTTTCTCATTCACAAAAGAGTTTGTGCATTTTTAAAGTTCTCTACTTCTACAAGCAGGTTTTCTATTTTTCATTTTTTAAATTGATTTTGGATTATTTGGTGATAGAATTTTTTCGATTAGACAAGGAGATAATTCACTTATTGTTTTTCCCTCGATGGTTTCTATTACTAGAAATTTTGGAAAGTTTTTTCTATTATTTAATTCAATTCTTCCAACTTGCTATCTGAGCTGGAGTATTCGGCTATTTCAGAATAGTTTCTTTTAGTGTTTCTGAGTTTTTTATTGTGTTATTTATGGAATGTGGGTTTTTATTCATCTCTTTTGTTCCTCACCCTCCTCGAAGCCCTAAAGTGGGAGATGTTAGGGGGGGGGGGGGAACTCATTCGCTCTTTCATCGCAAGGGTACAAAAGAGGTATCCTCAATCCTTTTTTTGTTTTTATTATCATTTACAGATTTTTCTTTGTTTTGTTTCCCAGTTGTTTCAAAACATTAGAAGAGTAACTGAAATGGGATATTACTTGAAAAAGAAATTGATTGACCCTTGCCATCGCTTTCTAACTCTTACGTGTTTACTTGTATTTAAGAAAAAGTAATGTAGTGTAACGTTTCTACGTCTTGATTCTTGATGGTTTGGATGACATTTACATGGGTAAGAATTAGAGCTTGACATTACAAGCCGATTGATCGGATCGGGCCTCTCCTACCTCCCGTCTAGCCGAAGTAAGGGCCAAAGCAGAGTGTTGCAAGGCGAATGATCATTTGTGTTACCAGGTCATGACTTGCTCAGCTACCGGGATCCCGTCCTAAGACGACACGGGTCGCCACCCACGGCCAACAGGTAGCCCCATTTTCGGGAGGGAGGGGCTGTAGTTTTTGATTTATGCTTTTCAGAACATTATCATGTTTTGCAAAGAAAAAGGAAAAACAAAAACATCAATGTTTGGTGTGATTTGAATCAGAAAAGTCAGTAATAGACAGCGTGAACTCATAGCACCAGTAGGTTCTATTTAACCCATAGATGGGGCCATTACAGGTACTACCACTTCGGGCCAGAGTGGACCTGGGAGCAATGGCAACTAAGGGGCAGCTCCACATTCCCCAAAGCTCCATAAAGGAGCTTCATCACTGAATGTCTTTTAAGGTCATGTCCAGGACCTTATGAAGATCAGGAACAATAAAAATCCAGAGATAGATCCAAACAAAACGCCAGCATTTATGTCATGTTGCTTAGATGAACGGCAATCGAGGACAACCTGGATCTTCTTTTGTGTTATGAAGGGTCTAATTATATTAAGTAATTGCCTAGCAATACCGTATGAGCGTATTTTCAGGAGAAGCCCTTTATGCCATACCTTGTCAAAGGCCTTGGATATATCAAACGATATGTCCCTAGCTTCACCTGCCTTGTCGACTGTCTGCAGTAGATCGTGCTTGTCTAAATCCATACTGGCGGTCAGACAGAAGTTTAGCATTAACTAAGTGCCGGACTATCGCTAGATTGATTACTCATTAAACGATTTTAGTAAACATCGGGAGTAAACTGATTTGGCGCTAGTTCTGAGGATCGATTATATTCCCAGAATTCTTGTTGACTGGTACCACAGAGGCAATTTTCCAGCAATCGTGGAAGCAAGATTCAGCTAGCAATTTATTGTATAGTTTGAAGAGGGCAGGGGTCAGTTCGGCAGTGCATTTCTTTATTACTATTACAGGTATAAGATCAGGCCCACAAGCTTTGGAATTTTCAAGATTGTTTATGATGTCTCTGACCTAGGATAGGGCGATGACCAGCTTATCAAGTGTGGCTTCGGTCTGTAAAGAGAATTTAGGGAGGGGGTGATTTCTGAGTCCAAAGTAGAGTTAGAGGCCAAACGCTTGGCAAGTAGTTCAGCATTATCAGTTGCCGTGCCAACGACATTATTGTGGTTTGATAGTGGGGGAATCGTTGATTGACCATTGTTGACCACACTATTGTAGATTTTCTAGAAATCGCGAGTACCTAGTTTCTGTGACTGAATGCGTTTTTTTTTTAACTCAGTATACCTTCTCTTGGCTTCACCTATCACGGCCTTACAATTATTTCTTGACTCTATAAATTTCTGTCTATTAGTAGCTGACTGATGACGGCCGAATTTACGGAATGCTTGCTGCACATTCCGAGATGACCCATTGGGGTGAGTGGGGCTTGCTAAAGAATTTTCGCATGGGGACATAGGCTTCAATGCCTGCTTTGACCCATTCAGTTAACTCATTTGCACATTGGTCAGCAGGGGGTGAGAAGGTGTCCCTCCATGGGGCGTCGCTGATGTGATCTCTGATTGACTCAAAATCAGCCTGCTCGTAGTATCTCGTTGTTTTGAGCAACGGCTCATCAGCTTTTGGACGACTTTTTAGGGTAATATGAATCATTGGCACAATGTGATCAGCATTTCCAAGTGGGCTATGAGCTTTCGTCATATGAACCTCGGGCATTGAGTTCAGGAAAAGGTCTAGAAGTGAGGCTTGCTGGTCTACTCGATCAGGGATGCGGGCCTGGAAATCGAAAGTCTGGGAGAGGGAGTGAGATAAGGAGAGATTATACGTAGAGTTGCCGGCTGCGTCAGTAAAGCTGGAGAATCCTAACCAGTCACGGTCGTGTGCATTATAAACCACCAAATACATGTATTTGGGCATTTGAGTCAAGTGAGAGTGCTCTATCCATGCTTTCAGAGACAGAGTTTAGCAGGGTACAGCCCTGGGTCAAAGGAGAACGATATAATATATATAATGTAATGATAAAAGAAGAATGAATAAGAATGCCTTTCGTAAAGGTTTTATCAGCTTAAAATATATACACGTGTTTGGCAAAGTCAATATGGCGGAATCCTTAGTTCCGGCCAAAGGGGAATAACCATGACTCATTTCCTGAAGAGTTACAGTAATTTATTATAACATATAAGTAACTAACGTTGTGATGTAAAGTCAATTTAAAGCACATGTAGTCTTGGTCATCCGATTCTAACCTATGTTTTCTAGTCAGGGGGGGGGGGGTGTTCCGAACATAAACTCCTAGCCCGTGTATATGTTTGTCAGCGTTTTTACGGCAAAGTGGGAGGTAGTCAGTCATGTCAAAGTGGTGAGAGGGCATTGAGGATTGATGGTTTGTTTTACTTAGTGCTAGGATATCCGGGGAGTTTGTCAGGATAAAAGTGTCTATGTCGCTGATGTTGGTTCTAAGTCCCCGGATATTTGTGAATGCGAGCCTCAAAGGTAGAGGCGAAGGTGTTTTTCGCTGGGTGTCTGGTGTAGTTTGATTTTTTTTTGTAATGGCATGTTGGTTTTGTTATAGAGTAGGTTGTACAATGTAGGTGCTTGTTAGTTGTCAATAAGCTCACACAACTAGTCCATTATTCGCGACCTGGTCCTTGGGGTTGTGGCCTCGGGAAAGCCCACCGGAGATAACTGAGGGTCCCTTTCCATGGCACATACAACTACCTACGGTATTATGCAACTGATGATGAAGCAGCCGTTCTTAGCGCTACTCAGCAGTTTGGGTCCCTGTCCTATCAGTTGGAAACAGCAGTCAGACAAGCTGTCTAACCTGTACCGTCAACCTGCTGGAACAAGGGCGACCCATACTGGTCATGTAAGACGTGAGGACGAAAAAACTTTCCCCGAGAGAAAGAGAAACAGCGTTCAGTGTTCTAGTAAGGAAACAAGGCCAGGCACTGAGTGTGTTGAGGCGTTCCAGCGCTGGTATCTCGGCGCCTGGCTAATAGACAAAGAAAGAGTGCAAGGGCTAGCGATAGATATAACATATCTACTCCTTAAGCGATTGTAAATTTGCAAACTGGATATTTTGTTCGAGATTCCAACTCTAGGGAGGTTGTCGATCAGGACTAAGGAGGCCTCCCTCCCCAACGGTTTGCTGCCACGGCGAAAGTAGTTGGTAGCAAGGTTTTATTGTCAGAGATGTCCTTCCTTTAGATGGATTGCCTGACAAGGTATTACGGGTCCAACACACCAAGAGGGGAAAAAGCCTGCGCCGTGTACTAGTCGGGTGTTTCAGAGTCCCCGCAGGTAAAGAAAAAACTTCCATATATATATATATATATATATATATATATATATATATATATATATATATATATATATATATATATATATATAGATGAATAAGTTTACTGTATACTGCTGAGGGAACAGAAAGTTCAAGAATATTTCCCTCTCGCAAGAAAGTACAAAAAAGGGACACTTCAGGCCAGCGTGGGATTACAAGAACTTCTTCAGTTGGAAATCAATAGACAAACAATAAGACTATATATCAATAATCAAACAAATTTAATTCAAACACGGAATTAAGTACATTCAGATAGTACACATACACATCTAGAGAAAATAGTAGGTGAATGGCCAAAAGAGTAAGAAAATTAAAAAAATTAAAAATGAATAAAAAAGTGTCCATCTTTTCGTCGGTGGCATTGGGAAATATCGGGTCAGGCCTGGCACGCCTAGCCTACGAATGACTTTAGTGGGAGGAGAGTCACCTTATTTTAGGAAGGAATTTGATTGGAGGGGAGTATTTTTTCAAGCAGTTTGAAGACATTTTTTCTTTGCTATAAGTTAGGACGACTTTTTTTATTATTTGCATATTGTATTGGCCCAGTAACTAGAGTTGTTGGAATATATAGTTTTGAAAATAGTGAAAGAATCGTTTGCCTGACTCGTCTATTTGTATTGCTACGTTAGAAACCACTAGATTAATTAAATAATTAGTCAGCCGGCGTGGTATTTCAAGAATTTCTTTAGTGGGAAATCAATAGACAGTAAATAAGACAGTATATATTAATAATTAACACATTTAAGTCAAACACAAAATAAAGTACATTCAGATAGTACACATTAGAATTTAGAGAAAATAGTATGTGATTGGCCAAAAGTGTAAGTAAATAAAAATATGTAAAAAGTACTTATCATTTCGTCGGTTACATTGGGTAATATCGGGTCAGGCCTGGTTCGCCTACGAATGACTTTAGTGGGAGGGGAGTCACTTTATTTGAGGAAGGAATTTGACGGGAGGTGAGAGTATCTTTTTTCAAGCAGTTCGAAGCCATTTTGTTTTCTTTGCTATAAGTTAGTAACTTTATTGTTCATTTGTATTTAAATTATTTGTTTGTTTATTATTTAATTTGTTTTAGTTTTTGTAATCTATCGTTTGTTTTCATTTAAACTTATTCGACGTTTTTTTTCATTTTCATCTAACTTATCGATTTAGTTTTTATTTAAACTATCTTATCGTATGTTTTCATTTAAACTCATTCATCGTTTGTTTGTACTTAAACGTGTTTAGTGTTTGTTTATATTTTTTAAATTATTTATCGTTTGTTTTTAATTAGTTTGTATATTTAATTATTGTTTATTTGTTCCTCAAATTCATAATTAAGTTTTTGCAGTATTTGAGTGCATTCTGCTTATATACATACGTAATTTTGCATACATTGTAACCAACAATATTTTCTACACAACAAATAATAAGTTGATATTATTGTAACTTTAAAAAATTAAAAGCGGCATTGCTTGACTTTACAAAAGTTTTTAAAATGAAAAGTTACAAGAAAGTTTTTTTCAGATTATTCACAATCAAAATAACAAACTAATTTTAGTCTTTAAAATCAATGAAACAACGTGATGTTTATTTACCTTTACGCAGCAATAGCACACCACTTTACTATTCATTTTTAAGTGTTGTGTCTTTATTCATATAGAATTAATTTTAGTTTCAGTATAAATCGAATCGTGTTCCTGTCTTCTCTTTTTTAAATGTAATTTTTAACATTTTCTCATGTTTTTTTTTAAAGCTCACATTCATTCTCGACAGTTTTTGTTCGACAGATGTCGCTTGCTTGTACCTACTAGCATGACGTCACTTTTCAGCGAAAATGATTTACTTTTTAAGAAGTTCACCACATAATTGACTTCATATAGAAATATATTTTAGTCAATGTGAATTTTAACAATATTTTTTTAATTAATGCGGTCATTCATTTTTAACTTGAAGTTTTACTTTTATGAAACTAAAAGTAAAATTGGGAGATTGCATGAAATGTAAAATCGAAAAATAAGTTTAAGTTAGCATATTTGTATGTTTGCATAAACCAATTTATTTCGACTGATATTGAAATTATTAAATGTCTCTCAACAATTTAGTCGTGGTTTATGATCTGAGAACAAAAAGATTAATTTCTGATGTTTAATCTTCACAAATCAAAATAACACCAACATTATATTTGACGAAAACTGACAAATAACAATCAACTATGTTTCGAATTAACGTCCATAAGTGATGTATTTTGTATGTACATACATTTCACAAAATTCAATTTTCTAAAATCAGCATGACGTTTTGGTTTGGCTTTAAAACTATATGTCCTATTATGTAACATAGATATAGTTCATGAAGAGTAAACCTCTAAATTAATTAAACAATGAAAAAGTATTAAATTAACCAATCATGCAAAATAAAATAATTATTTTTAAAATTCAGTTTTCAGCATTATACGGCGTTTTTATAATCATAGTTTGTGTTGTACTGTCTGTTAGTCTATCTAACTAGCGGCCCAGAGATGCCATTGAAAACAAAGCCATACCAAAATTAAACATAACATTTGTAGAGTGAAATTTAACAAGATATTCAACGGTGGTCTTAATTTTGGATTAGGGTTTGTTTACAATAATATCGAGAGGACTGCGTTAATGCCAGACAGCCAAGAACAGCAAAGACGATGGTATTAATACATTTATTACTTACAGAATTGAAAAGTATAAACATTAAACAGTAAGCATTAAAAAGGGACATATGGGGTTTAGGGCTGAAAGCAGAGGTACATAAGAGTCCTCATTTTTTTTTCTGGTCAACAGTAGGAGTTAGGCTAAATGAATCAGCAAACAAAAAACATTAATAAAATGAAATACTAAGAATTATTCCATAATAATACCTTCATCATATCTTTCTTTTCAAATTAAGGAGAATTTAGAACAGAGTATAAAAAAGAAAATACTTATTTTTAGTACGTTTTAGAAATGTATATCTGGTGAAATCTCAGAAAGTGATATTTTAAGTTATAATTACGGTAGGTTCTAGACTAAAATATCTCCGATGATATCTCTTTACACGAAACTAATTCCATGTATATATTTATTTTTAAATGGGTATTGATTTACTTCTCTCCAGGAGTTTTTATCTTACTCCCACAAGTAAGATGTAACTCAAGGTCGGGTCGGGAAAGTGGGGTTTAAAAATTGCCTGGGTAGCCCCGTCGGCATTCCCCGGTAGGGGCGCCTCAGGCAGTAAGCAATAAACTTACTCCTCCCCAAATAGGGGAGGCGAAGCCTGGGAGGGTAGACCTCTTAGAACTGCAAAGGACAGACCCATAGACCGGCGTAAATCAAGCCCCGAATGCCAAGACAATACCAGTCTATGGGGTGCAGTATCCATCGGAACAGATACTACACTTTAATTATGGAAAAGTTGATTCAAATCTGATACTTTAATCTGTAAAAATAAAACAGCAGTTAACTGAAATTGGTTGTAACTAAACTTATGAGCTATATTGTTTTATTTCACGAATTTCATTATTTCTACCCACTGAACATTTTTCAAAGGACAGATTTTCTCTTCCATCTTTAAAAGTCTGCAAACACGATGAACTAAACTGATTTCCTATTTGTTTTAGAGTTTTTTTCTTTTTTCTGACTGTTCTACTATTGAAGGGAATATTGTAAATAAATATTTTTTCATAACTTAGTTAGGAACTAAAAAGATTTCTCATTAAAAATCAAACTTAGAAATTATTAAATAATATATTTGCTTTTTCATTGCATTTCATAGCATTTCCCCCTGAACCGTCTGTTTATCCTAACCTGATCTTTTCTTCCGGTTAAATTTTATCAGATTTTCCGCTCTGCCCTATATTATTTAGTAATGAAAAGTAAAGAAATACTTCGAAAGAACATTATTTTTAATTGTTATATTTGTGTTTTTAATTTGAGAACCATAGGTTGTGTGATACTACACGGAATCTTTTCTATTCTTGGTCGGTGAAGGAGAAATCCTTCTACACTCAGGAAATGTCTTTGTCTCAATCCACGGTGCTTCATTTTGGAGAAATGGATTTACCCACATTAAAACCCGCCAGCGTGTTTAATTCTGAGGGGATGCAAAGAAATAGGGGCTTATTTCAAAATAATGTTGGAAATGGTTTGAACGTTTCAACAGGTTGATTTAAGGTGCAGATGGTGCGGGGAAAACACGGCTGTTTTTAGGAGTGAAAGTGGCTCCCAATTCTATATGAGCGAATAAAGCACAACGTATGATTAGTCGGTGCTTTCTTAGATTAAGATCCACGCTAAAATCGACTTGGCGTCGGTACTTTCTGAATGTTTACGTAAACCGCCGCCAAGTTGGTTGCCTTACCTGCGGCTAAAAAAATAAAAAAACTAGGCTGGATTTACAAGTGACAAAAAAAACATTAACCAACATTAGCCAAAACAAGTCAAATAATACATTTAGTCAAATTGTATGAAAGAAATATTTATTTTTTAACGAAGAAATAAAGATAAACAGGTGATACATTATTATTTTTAAGCGTTTTTCTACTGGAAAATATTTTGGTTCGTACTCAGGAAGAATTGGCGCTATCAGGGTTAGGGTTTCGAGTAAGGGTTTATGGTAAGTGTTGCTTTTTTTTTACTGAAAATCATTTGTGGTTTTGTTAAGGTTAGGGCTAGAGTTTAGGATTAGAGGTTAGGGTTAGGTATTAAAGGGCTGTTGTTTTTTTCCTAAACATTTATTTTTTTTTACAATTGGTTTTACTTCCTGGCGAAAGTTAATCACTCCTTCGGGAAACGCAACAGCCAATGATAGCTCGTGAAAATTATTTGAAGTACTTTCGCGTTTCAATCAGTTGCAATCGCATTTCAATCAACTAAAATGTTGACATGTCGTCTGCTTATTAATTTCAATCTATTGAAATATTAACATGTCGTCTGTTTATTTTCTCGCAATTTGATTGGCTTACTGTTTCGGTACTTTCCGACGGTCTACGTAAACATCCGGAAAGTACCGACGCCAAGTCGATTTTTGCGTGGGTCATAATCTAAGAAAGTACCGATTAGTCTTCCGTTCAGCGCATATATCTATTTATTGGATGATAGTCATTGTTACTAGTTCATCGATTACGTTGAATCATCAATACATTATATGCATATGTTCAAATATAAGAAATCAGTGAATCTAACATTTTCAGAGATGTTCATATACATTTCGAGAAAGGGACATTTCATTTGTGTGTGCATATTATATTTATGTAAAAGAAAACTTACGCGACAATTTCTTGTTATAAGTGTTGAAGATCAATATCAGAGAAGTAATAAAACAAAATAGCATTGAATATCAATAGTTGCTGTTTTATGACATTGTAATTATTCTTTTGTTTTCGTCATAGGTTATAGGGAAGACGAGTGTTGTGTTACATTTTATTTAACTTTGTTTCGATAAACAATACACATAAAAAAGTGTATAGATGTTTAACAAAGAATAACACAAAGTATTGATCGAAGGAAAATAATTACCAGACGGAATAAAACATAATATTGATGTGAATTCTCTGATGGCCCGACCCGATAAAAACTGGCGAGGTTTGGGTGTTTGTCCAAACAAATAAACATTCTTTTTTTTTTACTCGTGTGATACTCCATCAGTGTCAGCCCGCATTATTTTCTAATGCTTTGATTGGTCGGTGAGTGCTTGGACTGAAGTGATCAAAGCCGCAGTAAGCTTGATCCAAGTTATGACAGTTTTCATTTTTGATTTGAATGCTTTGTAAAGTTAACTAAGACTCACCCTTCGGTTCGCTAGGGTGGTGACGGAGGAAGTATGTCTTTTGAATGACAGCTTATTTTTCTCTTTGGGAGAGTGTAATTCCGATTTGCAGTTGCAACTGAATGGGAGCTGCGTGTCTGAAACGGACTACTGCAGTCCGACTGTATTACGGATAAATCATGTAGCAGTTGGGTTGATGAGACAGAATTTAAAAAATAAGTTATTTTCTTCTAAGACATTGTCTCGTCCAGTTATTGTTTAGTCAATACTTTAAGCTTGCAGACTTATCTATTGTTCGTCCAGCAAATCCAGACATTTTGTCTGACAAAGCAGAGAAGCAATGCCAACAGACGATTACCCAGTCCGGAGCAGTGGCATCATTATGAAAGTTACAGCTTGAGCGCAAAGATATTGACAAGGCAACCAGTAAAAACGAATGAGACATTCGCCTCCCTGCCCCTCTCAGCTAACCTCCGTGACTAAATGATATATTGTCACGATAATGCCTCAAACAAAGTTTCGGCACAAGTATATATCCCCGGGGTACGATAGTGTCAAACTATAAGCGATAATAAAAGAAGTGTTTCAGTGATTACTAGTGAAGACTGTAAATTACTCGGGTTAGGGTTAGGGTTAGGATTACGTTTGTGATATTGCATCACTTTCATTATAATGCTTAGGAAATATATAAATCTATGTGTACTCTCTCAAACTAATAGTAAAATAGTAGGGTAGACTGGACTCTCAAGTCTGTAAGACAACTGGTCTTCTCAATGTGTGAGAGCAACAGTTTTAATGAAAGTGAATAAACTGACCCCATTATATATTATGTCCTATTACTAAATTACTTGCTCTTCTATTGTTCTTGTGGATTTTGTTGGTTTTCCTGTTCAAAGTTGAATCGGAAACGTGTTTCGTATTGCAGTATTAATTGTGCCTGTATTATTATTACAGTTTGGTAGGAGTAACAAATACTTTTATAAGCTTTCTTTAAAAAAACTGCCAGGAAAAGTATTGTGGCCTTAAAGGGCTGATAATAAATAAGACAACACGGTGGTAGATTTACAAGAGTGTGCATTTACAAAAGTAAAGAATAGTATGTTAGAGAAAGACTGCATCTGAGACTGTCAGGACATTTCGTCGTAAGCTCTATACAGAGTGTCTGGAAAAGTCCATATATTCCCGAAATGAAGTAGATCACCATCACACCATAACACCTCCCTTTCAGCCTTGCTCCGTATGGAGTCAATATTTTTTTATTTTAGGGTTTATTTCAATGAACACCGTAGTCATATGTCTTGCTTTTGATTTTCGTTGTAAAGAAACTGTTTGCGAAATTGGTATCTCAAATATGTTGAACACGACATCAATTAATTCGTTCTCAAGAGCAGGATTTATCAACCTTTTTAGCGTTATGAAACCATCTTCCCGAGCCCCCAATAATGAGCATTATAGTAATTTATTGACAAACTCATTATACTACAATAATTCTGCAAAGGATATGATAAAATTATTCAAATTGTGACGACCTTATTCTAAAGAAACATCAGTATGATTGTTGCGATAGTTTGTTACAAGCAAGTTCCTCAATTCGAAGAGAAGTAGTAGACAGGTACACTCGTAAGCCATGCTCGACATTCAGTCGTGATCGGTGTTTTGTTTTCATATTCAATAGCGTTGAAAACCCTTGCTCGCACATGTAACTACTAGGGAACATGAGTAAAGAGTTCCAAACTCTTTCACATACAACAGGGTAAATTTCACTCATTTTAGACCAGATCATGGCGAGGGGAAGAGTTTCAAATGCATATTCTGCAACAGATTCGTTTACCAACTGTAAGAATTATTCGTGCATACTATCGGAAGAAGGTGCACATTCACAAGGAATGGGTGTATCATCAATTTTGATTCTATTTCACTCAAGTTGGGAAAGTAAGACTGCAACTCCATCCACAAAGAAACAAAATGTGATTTCACAAGCTATATCACATCTAGTCTTTCAGTATTTTGACTTTCATCAAGTGCCTCATATATGTGTTCAAACATGCTTTGATTTCCATCCTTGACCTTGCCTCCCCAAAGTTCCAACTTCATGGTGAACGACCTTAGTTTGTCCGTGAGATCAATCAATTTAGCAAAACGGCATTGGAGGGATACGTTGAATGAGTTGAGGCGTAAGAATATGTCATTCAGGTAGGCCAGCTTATTAGACCACTGGCTGTCTGACAGTTTCATAGTAAACTCATGTAACTTTGACTTGTTATCACATTTGAAAAACAACCAGCGAACTTCAGTGTGAACGGGTAATACTTCTGTATCACTTCCAAACTCTTGACACAGTAGGGAAAACAATCTTGTGCTTAAGGCACTTGATTTGATAGCATTTACAATGTGTACTACACCATCAAATGCTGATTTCAACTCAAGTCAGAGAGTTTTTGATGCCAGAGCATATCTATGAAGCATACAATGAAGATGTCTTGTTTCAGGATTCATTTGATTCACTTTTCCTAGCAACCCTGATCGATGGCCAAGCATTGCTTGTGCTCCGTCAGTTGTGCATGCACATACATTATTCCAAGACATTCCTTCTCTTTAAAAAAATTGAGATTTCATAGTAAATGTATTCACCTCTTGTAGTTTAATTCAAGGTATGACAGAACAAGAACTCCACCATGAAATCTTGACTACTGACGTATCGTGCAAATCCCAGAAGTTGGGCAAAAGCAGCCACGTCAGTCGACTCATCAAGCTGAATTGCTAAATTTTCCAAGGATGCTTCCTTTATTTCAGTGATTACGCGTTTCCTAACATCGTCAGACATATCTACTATTTGTCGATGAAAAGTATCATTTGAGAGAGGTACTGATATGACCTTCGGCTCAGCATCACTTCAAACTTGTCTAGGGTGAACTATGTTAAAAAAAAGTTTCTTTTTAAATAACACACCTTATTATGTCTTTGCAACAAGGGACTATTAACTTTTCTGTAATGTTGTGAGGTGTATTTTCCTTTGCAATCCTCAGTGATGCAATGTAGGATGCACGCACACAGATTCATTTTGTTGCATTGAATTCTCCCGAACGATCAAATCGTGCTCGCTTCAGTCTCTCTCCCTTTTTTGAAGAAAACAGTATTTTTTCTTTTACAATTTGGATGACAACTGTTTAGATGGCGTTTTAAAAAGGTAGGCTACATGCATTCCATTGATAAAACAACTTTGTGGCATAATACACACTGTGAACAATCACTCCCATTTGTGTTGATAGCACTGAAACTATACTGAATGTAGCTTGCATCATACTGGCGTTTCTCCGGTGATTAGGCCATACTGGTGTTTGTAATAGTAAAAAGAGGAACTTTCCTAAAGCCATATATATATATATATATATATATATATATATATATATATATATATGGATAGCATTTCTCATTCAAATGAATCAGTTTTCATTCAATTACACCCTTTTTTCATTCAATTACACCCTTTTGCCATCCAATTACATTACACATTTTGTCATTCAAATACACTGTCTTTGCTGATTTGTTTTGAAACTTTTTTCTGTTACTGCATATATTTTCAAGAAAAAAATGTCATTTAAAAAATATATAAATCGGCAATTTATTTCGTAAAAAGACTCCAAAGGAAAGGTTAATAAAAATAAAAAGGTTATAGTCAATTTTTTTTAATAGTTTCAATTTTGACTAGCTTACCCGGAAACAGCGTAGCATAACTATAAAAATAATCTCGAATCATATAGCTTGTCTCAAACCAGCGTAGTACACTGAAATAGCGCAGCATAACTATAAAACATGCGACGAATAAGTTAAAACTCATGTAACGAAATCCTTATTCTGATGAAATAAACGTATTGATACTTCTGTATTTATAAAATCTTGATAGCAATTTCATAGTAAGTACGTGAGTGTTCAAAATAAAAATGAAAGTAATGGCGTATTAAATATGCAATCTCACGAACCTCACGACAACAGCTGTGTTAGCCGGTCCATTATCGAATTGCTCTACGAATTAATGTTTTACCTAACACCTCTAAGTTGTTTTGCCATCAATTAATTGTAATCGAAAAAAAATTTGTACAATAAATAAAAACAACGATGGATTTAATAATAATTACAACTTCACAATATTTTTGCAAATGTTAGTCCTGGTTACATATAGCATGTATTTATTGAATATATCATATCGTCGAACATATTTCAGTCTTCCGTTACATATTGGTTTGAGTGCTCTGTAACACACTCTGAAGAGTGCTTGTTCGAATTACTAACATTTCTTTGGTCATTTACTTTTTTATTATTAATATAATATATGCCCTTTTTTATTTTTGAATTATTACTTATATATTGATATATGTTTATACTAAACCAATTATGAAAGCAAGCTTATGACTTTCATAATCCACCACTATTGCTATTTAAAATACCTCCTACATCAGCCATCTAAGTACCCCTAAAATCTTGTTGTGAACCTCTAGATGTTGGTTACCCCTGCTCTGGAGTATTACTCTCGGCATCATCTGAATATAGTTTCCTTGCATTTTGTGGAGAAATTGTGGTCCCCTTAACATGTAAAGCATATTTCCAATCCGTTTATCCACAATTCCTGTTTCCCAGTAGGATTTATTCTTTTTGAACATACGTTAAAATCTCCATGGTGTCATGGAAGATGGAACATTCTATTCGGGTTCATCTTATATACTTGCACAACTAATTCAATGTCTTTTTTAGTAGGTGTACCACTCACTTTCTTAAGAGCTCTTTTGAACGTATCCATGAACCGTTCTGCTTGACCATTTTTTCTCGCATAGTAAGACATGATCGTGATATGCTCCACTACAAAGGTTTGACAGAATATTTAAAATTCACTAGACGTTAATGGAGTTCCATTGTTCGATACAATAGTCAACGACCAGAGAAATGGGCGAAGATTCATGTAAAAAATAAATGATTATTTCCGTAGTTGGTTTCTTACATCGTAATATTTTCGGCCATTATTAGATATTGTCAACTACTATTAGGTGATACTAACAATTTAGTGGGTCAAGAAGATCTATGTTGATCCTAGACAACAGTCGGTTAATTTTCGGCCAGAGTTTGAACTTTATAAGAGGTGTCTTCACTGCCAAAGCACAAGCTTTGCATATTTTTACCGCATTTCCAGTGTCTTAGTCCATACTTGTCCAATATATACAATTTCTCATGAGACTGTTAATTCTCGAAATGCTCAGGTGACCGACATGATTTTTTTTTAGTATTATCTTCTATAATGCTACAGGAATAACCACTCGATCGCCGTATATAACTACTTCATCACAGATTGAATACATTTCCGAACTTTGTGTTTTAATTTTATTCCGTTTTTATGTTCTTTAAAAAAAATCGTCGTCTAACGTATTTTCCCTTATTTCTTCGAGTATTACCGGAAGCTCCCAGACAACGTTACACGATTTACTTTTACCTCTACCTCAGTTTGTAGAGAGGCAATCACTGTGTCTTCAAGGAATTCAGCATATGTTGGAATAAGTCTAGATAATCCGTCAGCATGCATTTTATAATTGTAATTAAGGAGAATGGTTCCCAATCCCCGTAGGCTGTTTACAGTATGCGTCGGTAAACACTTTTTTATCCATGAATCGTTCACAGTTTTTTATGGTCGGTTTGCAACAAAAAATGCCTTCCGTGAACGAAACGATGAAATTTGGTGATTGCAAAAATAATAATAATAACCGCTGTTTATTTCTCAATGTGTGATTAACTCTTTTCTGCGTGGTGATAGGCGTTAGCGATCCGTATTCGATTTTTTGTAATATAAAAGCTAAAATGCCGTGCGAACTAGCATCATTAGCTACAATGATTTCGAGATCTGGATTGTCGTGTGTCAAAATAATTCTGATGTGAGAATATTTTTTGTTTTGGCAAATGCCTCCTGGCATTCTATCGTCCAGACCCAATCGTGTTTTTCTTTTTAATAGCTCATTAAGAAGCGTTCGCAAAGTGTGCATGTTTAGAATAAACACATTGTAATAATTTGCTAAACCAAGAAAACTTTGTAGTGACGATACGTTTTCCAGGGCCGGAATTCGCTCTGAATGTACCATTCTATATTATGTGTCTATAATTTTACCAAGACATTCTATTTTTCATTAAGAGAATCGCATTTTCTCTCTTTCACTTTAAACTCATAGTCGTGAATTCTCTTAACTACTTCGTACACATGCGATTTGTGTTACTCGGTGCTTTTACTGATCACTAGAATGTCATCTAGGTGTTCTGTCGCAAATTGCAGTCTACTAAGCAATGTGTCCATTATTTGTTGAAAAATGTCTGGTGCAACCTTAACACCAAATGGTAATATTTCGAATTTGTACAAACCCCTATGGGTATTTGTACAAAGAAGCTTTGAGCATTCCTCGTCCACGGGTATTTGTAGATAAGCATAACTTTAATCAACATTTTAAAATGTTTTTTTCTTCGTTGTGTTAAGCGAATATCACTTCTAGACTAGGCAGAGGATAGTGGTAATCCTTTACTGCCTGTTTAATCCTGTGAAGTAATCTGCTCGCTGTATTACACTTTGGATAATGCACCCACATTTTTGTGTCTATTTCATTTCTTTTTAAAAACTGGTTGAATATTTATTTTTTATGCAGTTAGCATTAAACTAAATCAATCCCAAAGCGGGGAGGACAGACATGAGAGGGTGAACCTCATAGAACTATTCAGGACCAATATCTAAGCCTGACAGGTAAAAGGCTACCGAAATGGGCTAGTTTCTGCCGGACTGATAGTCGAGAAAGGATCATCGATTGGTATCTTCCAGTCTACCTCTGTGGGAAACAAATGCTGTGTCCGAGACTAGGTATTTAGTTCCTTCCCACCGCAGGAAGATGTTACAAATCGTCGGAAGTTGGGGAGAATCAAGCCAGTGCTCCTAAAGAAGGAGAACTCAGGCCTCTTTTAAATGTCTTGAGCAGCCCCGTCGGAATTCCTCAGTCGGAACGCCTCATGCCTTTAGCAATGAACTAACTTTACCCCAAAGAGGGGAAGCAAGGCCTAGGAGGGTGAACCTCTTAGGAGTACCTAGGATCAATACGTCAGCCCGCAAATAAAAAGCTATCGAAATGGCACAGTTTCTGCCGGACTGATTGTCGAGAACAGAAGCGCGACTGGTACATATGTATCAATAGTATCCAAACAACAGAAGCTACAACGAGGCGAGACATAACTTACTTTTTTTCCCAACGCAGGAAGCGCTGGCACAAGGTTTGAAGATTGGGAAAATCAGGCCAGCGTTACTAAAGGAAGAGCACTCTGGGCATTTAGAACTTTCCTTAAACCCGTTCGCATTCTCTGGTCGGGGCGCCTTAAGCAGTTAGAAATAAACTAACTACACCCGAAGAGAGGCAGAAAGGCATGGGAGGGTGGACCTCTTAGGACGACCCAGAACTAATACAACAGCTCGACAGATAAAAAGCCACCGAAATTGCCTAGTGTCTGTCGGAATTAATATCGATAACGGGTTCTCGACTGGTATGCATATCTCACAGGTCCGCACAACAGAAGCTGCAAGGTGCAATTTCCACGACATTTCGTTGTAAGCTCTATACTTAGTGTTTGGAAGAGTTTATATATTTCTGAAATAGGGTAGATCACCACCAAACTATAACAAAAATAAAAATAATTGTTTGGAAAAGCATGGATGCTAGCCTTCAAATATAAAGATGATACTAAAAAGAAGAAAACCAAAAGAATAAATACAAATTGGAATGAACATGGCTTTCAGGTTTCAGTACATAGTATATCGCTTCGGAATATAAGAAGGCGAAATGTGGGAAAAGGGATATTTACTGGAGATAAGTATCAGATACATCAAGTACGCTAATAAATATATATATATATATATATATATATATATATATGGGAAAATGAAAAAGGAAAACCAAAAAATGGATGTTTTTTATGTGTACATCAACGTTTCGTCTTTATTTATAAGACTTCATCAGGATGATAAAATAGAGAAAAAAATGTCATGCAAGTACAGATACATGTAGGGTAGACATAGTGGGAGGAAAAATAAAATGAAATAATTTCATTTTATTTTTCCTCCCAATATGTCTACCCTACATGTATCTGTACTTGCATGACATTTTTTTCTCTATTTTATCATCCTGATGAAGTCTTATAAATAAAGACGAAACGTTGATGTACACATAAAAAACATCCATTTTTTGGTTTTCCTTTTTCATTTTCCCATCACGTCGGATTACCTTCATCCTTCTCTTCCCATATATATATATATATATATATATATATATATATATATATATATATATATATATTAGACGTACCCGTGACCTGTTTGGTCACAACCACTCTCATTATTTATGCTTTCATTTCGAATATTTCGAAGTATGTTTACTTCTATATTATCTTTATTATTTACTCACTAAGTGTTTTTATCAGATTGCTCACTGACAATAACTTGTCCTGTGCTGTTTCATGGAGTATGAGTGAAACAAGTCGACCCAGATTTTCAGTACTCTCTTTCTCTTTCGATAACCATTGCGAATGAGTCGCTTACCATTGATTTCTCGCTGGCAACGACCATTAGAATTCTCTGGGTAAAGGTGAAAGTGTGGTTAGTGCTCGCCCGCCTCGGTTTTTCCCTCTTTTTTATCCTTCACGACTATTTTGTGTGGCATCAGCTGAGACTGGTTCCAGGACTTTTTGAGGGAGGGGTGAAATTTCTTTCATTTTGTGTTCGCTTGGTTTTATAGGTGTTCTTCTTTTTTGTGTGTGTAATTGTAATTATGTGGTCATACAACAATTCCCCACCATTTTACGCAGTCATTTGCATTATTGTTGTACGCTGCAAGATATTTTAAGCTGCATCGGTTGGGCAGTAGATAACAGAGAAGGTAGTGGTGCATCGTATCGTCTGCCTCTCCACATTCACAAATGGTTGTGTCAGTGTTGTATCCCTATATACTCATAGCAACTTATGATCGCCCAATTCCCGTTCTCATGCAGTTGAGTTTTTTCCACTAGAGCTAGGGTCCCTCGAAACCGGAAATGAGGGCATCAGAAGGGGTGATTCTCATGTCAGTAAGAGGGATGCATTCTCCAGCTGTAGTCTAGTCTCTTCTGGAGAAGTTGTTAGTAGTTCAACATGGCTGAGGAAGCTTCTCCTTGACTTCAATCGTTGGACCGTTTGTTCACGTTCATCACTGATAGTCTTTGTGATCTCTACCCGGCTGGCAATGACCCGTCTTACATTCGAAGGGGCAACGCCAGTGAGGAGATGCAGGTTGTTCAGGTTGGTAGGCTTCAGGCAGCTAGTGATCAAGGTGTTGTTCAATGCTGAGTCTAGTTCTTGGCCAACGTATTCCACAGAGGAATATCACAGGGCTAAGGCAGTACATCTTAGCGCGTGTGTGCTGTGGCTCCCTACTTGGAGTTGATTATTTTCAGTAGGATGTTGTTCCGGGTGCTGACTTTCATTTGTGTCCTCTTTACACGTTCCCCGAATGAGAGGGTGCGGTCCAGTGTTACACCAAGGTAGACAGGGTTGATGAGCTTAACAAGTTGTATTCCAGACCAGGTGATGTTTACGGATCGATTGGCCTCCTTATTCTTGAGATAAAACGAGCAAACTTGAGTTTTTGCAGGAGTTGCATGCAGGTGGATGCTCTTGTAATAGAGAATGTGTTCCTGTAAGACTGGGTTGAGGTTTGTTTCTACTGATTCAAACATACTCTTTCGGAATGTTACGCATAGGTCGTCAGCATAGGCGAACCGCTTCATTGGTTAGTCATTAGTGTAGATGTTGTACAGTAATAGAGCCAGCACACTACTTTGAGGTAAGCCATTCATGGGGGATTTCCTGTCTATGTTTTGTTTTATTTCTATAGCAACTTCTATGTTACTGGTTCCCGTTTGCAGTTTACGTCGGTTGGTTTCCGCATTCAAGAATTTTCCTTAAGATTTCAGCTGTTTTATTTTACATTGCCGTCCGTTGTATAGTCTCAGTCTTTCCTTTTGATTCAAAGTTATCCCAGTCTTATTTCCAGATTTTTCCGGGGTGTTCCTAGTGCTCCTATCAGTATTTGCATCATATTGACTTTTTCATGTTCCATATCCCTCTCAATTCTCTGACAAGTTCCGTGTTCTTGCTTCAGTTTTTGTCTCTTTGATCTTCACTCTGTGAACTGATGGATGGAAAAATTTACGCTTTCTCAGTTGTTTACCTTCTTTTAGACCATTATGACATCAGCTCTCCTTGCTTGGATGAGTTTATCTATTTGTATCTCCATGTCTCTGATGATGTTGCGAATTTCGTTTTCCAGTTCGGTCTCCGGTTTGTGCCTGTACTATTTGTTTGCAAGTTAAAAATGCAGTCTTTTGCATAGTTCCCAGTGTATTGCCTTCCCCACACAGTTGTGTAGGTTCTTGTATTATGTTTGGACTAGTTTGCTGCATTCACTTATTATGTAGTTTACCACTTAGTCTCTTTGTCCACGAAGCCTGTATTTATTGTTTTTTCTGCTTTTTGTCACTAATAGCTTTGATATAGTTAGTTCTTACTGCATTGTTCTATGCGGCTGTTAGTAGTTATTCTGTTTCTCTGTTTAGGTGTCCTTTTCGTAGCCATGGCCCGGTGTTTTCTTGACTCGTATCATTCTTCGGAATCGTCTATGTAGCTGTTTCTATTCCTACTTGTCTCGGTTTGTCGTTTCTGCTAATGCTTCTCTTTATTATGTTCGTGTGGACGGTGTCTCTTGATGCAGTTATCAGCCTTTCTGTGTGTTGGGTTATGCATTTTTCCAATGTTTTGGTATCACCAACACAGTCTTCTATAGATACTAGTCTTTTCGCTTTTCTCTCTATTTTTCACGTAGAATCGGTCAATACCATCGTCCAGGTGTAGTGCATTGTGTATGTTCATTTGTTTCCTAGTCTTCTGGTCAAGGTGCCTAAATTCTTCTTTTGTCCAGGCTATAAATGCACACATATATCCTACTAGTGATACTGTTCAGGTGTTCATTACTGTTATTAGATTTCTACTATATAATTTACTTTCTAAGAGTGTGTTGTACTTCTCATGTATTCTTTTTCAATCTTCTCCTTTATTTCTGTTGATTTGATGGTGTCTGGCTTCACGAACGTTCAGATATTTATAGATATCGTGTTCGCTAAGTGCCCTTATCTCCTCTTGTTTGGCGGTTCTATGTTTCCAGGTTCCTTGTTTTCATTTCTAGCGGTGCACACTGTTCCATTCTGAATTACATTTGAATGTCCTAGCTAAAGATTCTGGTCGGATTTATCAGCTTTTCCAGTTCCTTTTTGCTGTCTGCAAATAGCTTCAGGTCATTCATATACATAGTTTGTGTTAGTCTTTTTTCTGTGTCTGTACACTTGTATCCGGCATCACATTTCTAGAGTATGTATATAAGGGGCATCATGGCTATGATAAACAGTAGTGGTGATAAAGAGTCTCCTTGGAATAGGCCTCCTTTATTCTTATCTCATATCTCATATTCTTATCTATTGGCGCCCAGCAGTCAGTTGTAGTCTCCATGTTTCTATTGCTTGTTTAATAATTGGTAATCTTCTCGGACATGTGTACATCCTTAAGTACTCAATTATCCCTGCTTTGAGGATTCTGTCGTAGTTTTTCTTGTAGTCGTTCCATGCCTTGTCTATGTTTTTATTTTGCTTTTTTCTTCTTTCAGAATATCTTGATCTATGTATAGAAGGTCATGCTTCTCTCTTTTCAATTTCCGGCATCCTTTCTGTTTTTCAGGAAGTAGGCTACGATAATTTAGGAGGGATAGATCTGTTCTCTCAAACGCGCCATTAGGATTTTCCACATTATTGATAAACAGGTTATTGGGTTGTAATTGCTTGAGATCGTTTCCGTTTTCCTTTGGTCATCGATTCAAGTAAATTTGTCAGAGAAGCTTAAAGAAATATTAGATATTTGTAAAATCAACATACAGTGAGAGGGGCAAGAGAAAAAAACATAGCATCGATAGTAGAGTGTATTGTTCATTTAATTTTAAATTACGACCAATTAGAACATTTAAAACAGAATTTCTTTTAACCCATGCCTCGATCGCAGAACTAAAGTACACGTTGTTTTGTTTAAGTCTATAGGATGAAGGGCTTCGGTTATAAACGTGTAACTAATATTTTTATATATATATATATATATATATATATATATATATATATATATATATATATATATATATATATATATATATATATGAAGCAATCCAACAAAAGATATAAGCGTCAACTAATATCTTATAATTAGTGAAACATCCGGATAAAAAACTGAAGCTCAATATACTGGATAGAGCATTAATATTATAATATAAAATGAAGTAATAAAATAAGGTGTCAATCAAATTTTATTAGAATTCAAAGTTCATGCAAAGCATCCTTAAGTCCTTAGCTCATGAGTTTTCAAAGATAATTCTTCTCTGCAGAGGACCATTACCGCAGTTATACTATTACAGGCAATAAAATTACGCTTTGAAAATATATAAAATTATATACACAAATATATAAAAGTACATAACATCAAACATATCAATCCAAAAACATACTTTTGTTGAATCCATACAGTCCATCCAGGTCATACAAGTTGAGAAGCATAATCAGGAAGGACATTACTCCAAGATACAAACAGCAGTCCAAATACGTGAAATTGAAGGGGCCGGCAAAGTTATCCAGTCGCGAAATGTGTCCATATTCAATGTTAATGATAAATAAATCAATCAAAATAATACAAAAAGTCCAATCAAAGTTCCGAAATCCCAACAAGTGCAACTCAAGTCAAATCCAAATTCGTTGTTTAATTAGAAAACCCGCTAAATCCGAATCGAGCAAAATAAGACCGACTCCCATCACATCTAGCCAGAAGAGCGAAAAATATATAAGTGATCTTCTCTCCAGACATGACAAATCCCTAACGAACAGAAGGCGATATTAAATTGTCTACATCTCAGAATGACTTCAACGGGTTTAAAATTATGTCTGTCTTGCATCCTGTTTGACAGGTTCAAGAAAGACAGCAACATACAACCCCGCCATCCATCTCACCCAAATTAGGTTTTCCCTGTCTGGGTCAGTAAGCGTATTCTATGTCAAAGGGGAAGGAGCTAAGAAGTTAAAAGAAAGCGAAAAGGGAGTTAGGAAAAATAGGTCAAGGCATGTGATCACGTACCAATCCAAAAGTATTACTTAAAATCTAGCTTACAGTAAAAACCGACTTCACAAATCTAGCCCTATCCAGTAATTTAGAATATTTATGAAGTTAAAAATTACGAAGTTATTAAATTCCAATAATTTTATAGTTTAATTCAAGATTTAATTTTTAAGATTTAATTTTAACAGGCCAGAAATTATTAGTAGTTTAATTTAAGATTCAATCCCATCAGCCCAGGAATTCCAACTCAAGGCCTGACATTCCCCAATTAAAAAGTTTAACCTGCCCTAAGGTTTAATTTTTCCCAATTAAGATTTAATTTTCCCAATTACGAAGTTATCTAAATAATTAGAACTTAATAATTTAATAGTTTAATTTAAGATTTAATTTTATCAGATTAGGAAGTTAAATTTAAGGTTAGGTTTGTTCAATCAAGAAGTCCAATCCAAATTAGGGCTTAATTTTTCCTAATCAAGAAGTTATAAATATATTCAAGGTTTAAGGTTTAATATTTCCCAATTAAGAGGTTGTAAAGATATTGTAAAGATATTGTAAATATATTTAGAAACTGAAAATTTAGGTGTATATATTTAGAAACTGAAAATTTAGGTGTATAAACCCTTACAACCTCGGAGTCTAAATCCCTTAGGCAAAAAAGATTTAAAATCAAAAAGGACCCATCTCGAAATCTGGACACCCCCGGTTTCATTGCTCGCCCAAACAGCTACGGCAAAACTGGTGGTGGTTACCATATAGCATATTTGAATTTCCTTCTGTGTCGACATTTGGAGACTAATTAACTTCTAGAATTTATCAGATTTAAATGTTTAGGTGCAGTAGCTATCATTACAGCTTCAGAGTTGCATAGACCACAAGATCTGGATCCTGGGCTGTAGGAGTTTGATTTTTTTAAGATAGACCATTTTATATTGTGTGGAATATTATTTGATCTTAAATTTTTAACTAAAGCGGTAACAACAGAACATCCCTGACGGATGTTCTGTTGTTACCGACATCGTTATTGAAGGAGTAGTTATGCATGGAGATGCGGGATTTAATTAAATTTGCTGTGGCCCCAATATATGTGTGTACCCTAGGATTTACCCTTATTCCCGCGCCATTTATATTCCTATTCACAGGTCTATTTCTATTTACTGTATTTATATGATGTGGATTAGGTTGGTTAATTGATTGTATATTATTGTTATCGTTACCTTCCATTGGGAACTCATTACCGGTTTGCTGAGGTAGAGGATGGATATTAGAATTGTTAGGTCTAGAGTTATGGTGCAAATTAGTTGTAGTGCTCAATTGTGGAATTTGATTAGGGGCTGTATTTATGTGGTCTCTAGGATTCATTATAGAATTATTTTGCTCAGTTACAGTACAAGCATATACAATATCAGAATATGTGCATCTATTGTCCAGTGGGCAATCACTGGTGCGCCTGCAGTTGCATGTATTTATAGGATTGGAATAATTAGAATTAGATTGGATATTTTTTATTTTTTTGCTATTTGCTGAGATTATTGTTTGGGCTATATTTGGCATAGTAGAGTATGAAATTTTAATTGAATTCTTATTAAGTATGGAGCTATATTTATGTGGGTATTTAAAAGAGTTTTCCAATATTTTAAAGAATTCCTTCGGGATATTGGTTTTAACGTTATTATTGAAAGGTGGGTTAAACCAAATATTATTTTTCCTTCTAAGGCGTTTACGTGCAGTAGGTGTAGGGCTATCTATATGTTGTTGATTTTCATCAGGTATGATAGAGTGCCTTAGGGGTCTTTGTTTATTTACATTTCTTTTAGTTCGGCTCCTATTGCTAGTTGTCATATTATGTGTAATAATATTTACAGTTCTATCATTCTCTTTGTTTTGGCTATAAGTTATTTTTTTAGAATATCCAGAGTTGAGCAATGCATTGTTATAAAATTGTGCGTTTTGGTTGAAAATGTTTTTATTGGCAGAAAGCTTAGATATTCTATTGGAAACAGACGGTACTATTGAATTAATTATAGCTTTCGGGTGGTTAGATAGTTTATGTACATAGAAAAGAGTTAGATTGGGTTTATGGAAAGGGCTATATGATCCGTCATTGAGGTTAAGGGTGATATCAAGGAAGTTAAAAGTTTTTCTCTCCGGATCAACAGTTATGGAAAGGCCGAAATTTCTGAAAAAATCATGTAATTCTTCAATTGTTTTACTATATCTTCTAGGTCTTTCATCTGAGACAAATAGGGCATCGTCTCTGTATAGGCCCCCTCTTATATTTTTAAACCTATGTTTCATTTCATTTAAGAGGAATAAACCCACTAGATCCGTTACCTGAGCAGAATCAGAAGCTCCCATAGTAATATCGAAATCGTTGGGGGTGTCCTTTCTGGTCCATAATTTGCCTTCGAATTGGAGAATAGATCTTCTTGCTAAGGTGATCAGTTTAATTTCCTGATCAGTAAGGTCTGAATTATTTTTCGCTAAATTTAGGGCTTTATTTAAGAGAATTAGGGGAAATAGATTGGTAATAGTTGTCTATGTCAAAAGTTATAAAACTTAATCTATGTTTATCTTTAAGGTTCATAAACCATTCAATTACGCTATCTGAAGATTGCCACAATGAAAAGAAAATTTTATTTCTGATTGTCGGGATGACCCTATCAAGAATTTTTTTTACTGATTATGCCTAAGTCAGATTTTGATGGGCAAATTAACCTTATTGATGGGTTTTGTTGAAAGTTAGTCTTATGGTCTTTAAGAGAAAATCTAGGTGTAGCTGGCGTTACTATTTCTGCATGGTTAGTTAGATTCATATATTTAAGTAGTTTTTTAGCCTCCAAATTTATATCTATAATTTTATTGGGTGGTGCAATTTTATATGATTTATGCAACTCACGGTATATTAAATTCCTGTAAGAGGTATAATCCAATTTGTAGTAGTTCTTAGTCTTGTCTGCCGGAACAATGAAATCCGCATGTTTGTTAACTCTCCTGGTAAATCCATTTATTTTTTTGACGATAGAACTGCAATATTTAGTCTGCTTTCTGAATTTAATTCTTCTGACCAAGTCGAACAAGGCATTCTCAAAGCCGGCCAAATCATCATTCTGCCTAGGGAAAGATGTTGTTTTAAGGCCGTAATGAGCTGCGGCAATTCTCTCAATTTTTTTGAGCTCCTTAAATGAGTTCAATGGTAGTCCACCTCCACCAGTATTTTGCCGTTTCGTATCTCCAATGTCAATCCGATCCGGTGATGATTTTAGATCATGATGGTAAGCTCTCCATCTAACATTTATCAAAAACTTATTTATTGACTGGACAAATTTGTGTTTTCTAATTAAACAACGAATTTGGATTTGACTTGAGTTGCACTTGTTGGGATTTCGGAACTTTGATTGGACTTTTTGTATTATTTTGATTGATTTATTTATCATTAACATTGAATATGGACACATTTCGCGACTGGATAACTTTGCCGGCCCCTTCAATTTCACGTATTTGGACTGCTGTTTGTATCTTGGAGTAATGTCCTTCCTGATTATGCTTCTCAACTTGTATGACCTGGATGGACTGTATGGATTCAACAAAAGTATGTTTTTGGATTGATATGTTTGATGTTATGTACTTTTATATATTTGTGTATATAATTTTATATATTTTCAAAGCGTAATTTTATTGCCTGTAGTAGTATAACTGCGGTAATGGTCCTCTGAAGAGAAGAATTATCTTTGAAAACTCATGAGCTAAGGACTTAAGGATGCTTTGCATGAACTTTGAATTCTAATAAAATTTGATTGACACCTTATTTTATTACTTCATTTTATATTATAATATATATATATATATATATAGAGAGAGATAGATAGATAGATAGATAGATAGATAGATAGATAGATAGATAGATAGATAGATAGATAGATAGATAGATAGATTAGTATTACATAGATCCATACAAAATTTTATAAGGAGATATAATATATTACGTGTCGATTTTCAGTATTTACTTAAACATTGCTCAATACTTGAGTATACCTAAGTATATAGTTATGGCAATTAAGCTACATAGAGACTTCGGCGTTTTCTCATAGTACAGAATAGTCAGACTAACACGCGTAGAATGTGTATTACCGGCGGTTTTAATATATGCACGTGGTGTTTAGTATAGCTGGTTTACCAATCATATAAATTTATATTACCTCCCCGAGTTATTGTTTTCATTAGTCAATGGCAGGGCTTCTATCAAACAATGGTTCGAATGGCTTTTACTTCCTCTTCCTTTGTTATTTTGTGTATGGGCTGCGAACCCTTTTGTGAATGCGTCAAAGTAATAGGTGACCTTATTCTTTATTTAACTCGTGCGGCTTGAGATAATTTTATATTTTAAGTGTTAGTTTAGTTTAGTTTTATTTTATATTTCCCATGTATTATAATGCAAAAGTAAAGTTTATCATTTGTATGCAGTTGTTTGCTATTTCATTTCTACTGTTGAATAGGTTTTGGGGGGTCTTAAAAGTTAAAAAATGTCTCATTCATTCTTAATCTACACGGGTATTCTAAAATTCTACATGTACTGGCCTGTCGTACTATATTCCACTAAGTAATGTGCAAGCGTCCGCGTACTTTGAACTCCCAATAATGGATTATTAGTGCTGTTTTATTTAGCATTTTGTATTAGTGTGTGTGCATTTATAGTTGTCATCTCTATCTCTCTCTCTTTCTCTCTCTCTCTCTCTCTCTCTCTCTCTATATATATATATATATATTGAGAGAGAGAGAGAGAGAGAGGAAGTGAGAGAGAGGGAGAGAGATTACATAAAGTGAAAGGCGAATAATAATGCAATTTTCTGTATTTTAATCACACAGGAAGTGAAACAATCGAAATGGTAGTAGCAAGCCAAAACAACGAACGCTGCAGTCACCAATAAAAACAATTACATAAAAATAAATTAAATATTTAATTAGGGCGTTGTAGTCCATTGGTATGACGCTGGACTATAGACATCAATATCGAAGGTTCGATCCTTGTCTTAGTTAGCCATACTTATGATGGATGTGAACCAGAAACACGTGCCATGGATTACTTTTATGTACCTATAAAATTAATAAAAATGTAAATATTAACAGAAAATACCTCATATAAAGTTAAGGGCGATTTCCTGCATCTTAATTACTCAGTAATCGAAATAAAAAAAAACAACGAACGCTGAAATCACAAATAAAAACAATTACATAAAAGTACATTTTTTCAGACTAGTCTTGTTTTTCAACGGGCTTGCCTTTAAATATTAATTGACTGTATTTTTGCCATTTTAAACCTATTCCATGAATCTTAGCCCAGGAAGTCTTTTAAATGGCGAATACTTTCCACCTCACGTTTTACTGAGCCTTGTTGCATCCACGAACGTACCTTTTATTGGACCTTTTACCCTCTGGATTCTATCTATCTTCGCTGCACCTGAAGATCTGTTTTTTTGGAATTTAACTTTAAATCCTCTCTTGTAACTTCTCGTGCCTTTTAACGACCTACCTATCTACATTTCACTTTCTCCGATGGACTTTTTGATACCGGACTTTTTTGCAATCGGACATTTGCTTGCACTCGGGCAGAGTTTTGCCTTATGTTTCTTTCCCTACAATTTTTATTTTACTTTCTCAAATTTTGAATTTTGGCCTTTGCCAACTTATCTATCTCAGCGACTTCCTCTGATGATAAGATTTTGATCTTTGAAAAGCCTGGCTTAGAAAAAATTTAACTTGAATAAATTGCTTTTTTGCGGTATATACCTTGCTATGAGCAACTGAATTGAAAAAAGATTTGACTTTTGCTTTTCTAATTCCTTTTCATCCTTCTACATATATATATATATATATATATATATATATATATATATATATATATATATATATATATATATATATATAGGTTGATTATGTGGCAGGGGTTTGGAACGTGCGACTGTCTGAGATTATCATCCGTACACTGATGAGAGCGAAAGCTTGAAACGCTGGTATATGCATATAAACATAATTTAATACTATTTACTTAAAATTAATATTGTTATAAACCTCTTTAATAAGATTGCAGTTGAGCTCTGTTCGATGAAGTTAAAAAATAGACTAACACATAGATATAAGCCATATTCCGACAACGTTCATAGAATCTCTAGTCAGTCTTTCTAGATATGCCGCCCTTTGTACGACTGTCTGAGATTATCATCTATACACAGATGAGAGCGAAAGCTTGAAACACTGGCGTATGTAAATAAAAATAATTTAATATTAATTATATATATATATATATATATATATATATATATATATATATATATTATGTTTAGAAATTGTTTAGATGAGGTTTGATAATTTGGATTATTTGGATTGTTCGGACTACAGTTTTCAATGTGTATGTTATTCTCACAACGTTTTGGTCGATGTGAAATATATATATATATATATATATATATATATATATATATATATATATAGAGAGAGAGAGAGAGAGAGAGAGAGAGAGAGATAGAGAGAAGGAGAGAAAGTATAGCGTAGTGCGGTTCCAAAGAAAGTAAAGTATATATGTTTTTAAAGAGGGTGGTCCAACATCTATAAATTTTTTAAAGCTTTTTTTAATTGTTTAGCATTTTATTATTTCATAATTTCATATCGCGTTTCGAGCATCTTGGCTCTCTTCAGATCTTCTTTCCTTTAGAAAAAAACCGCGTCTCTGTGATTGCGCGCCTGTGTGTGTTTACATATCATTTATTTCTCTTGGGGCAAATCTATTACATTGTTAAGCATGCTTGCGTGTGTGTGACCCTTACCTCCGTGGGTCATCTTATGTGTGTTTTTTTATTCATTTTTATCAATTTCTCTAATAAAAGGTAGAAGCGCTCTTGAAGTTTATTATTCCTGTCGTCTATGTGTCTGCGTGTCTTTGCGAGTGTGCGTGTGTGGGGAATATGTACATGCATATCTATAAAAATGGATGTGAGTGCGCGTATGTGTGTATGAACAAAAACACAATAACCTTCTACCCCACCACACACAACAAAACAGACCCTACAACCACCCCAGCCACCAATTGATGCAATCGAAATACTCCAAGTCATCATACAAAAAATCCCTATTTACATAACTTTACGAAACAATACAAACCCCATAACCACTTTCAGCATCAACATATTTTGCCAAGATATTACAACTCGAAAACAAACAACCAACAATAGGAACACATTCAAATATATAAAAAAAAAACCTAACTATAACATGCGGAACACCAATTTTCCCAAAAAAAAAACAACATAATCCTCTTAAAGTGTGTTTTAAAGAATTATAAAATATATAGAAAGTGATCCTTCTTTTAAATACTCCCCAAAACAACGAAACGGACAGTCCCTATCATTTTTAGAAACTCCTCCCCGAACAACAATCCAAAATCATCAATTTACCTACATACATATTAACAAAAGAGAAAATAGAAATACTAAAATTAGGCCTCAAATTCTGCTCAACTCACAAAAGAACTGAAGATAGACCTTAAAGAATCTGAACGTAAGTTCCGACAAATAGAAAAGTTAAACAATAACGAAAACAAAACAGATGATTCATTAGTAAAAAATAAATCAAAAATCCACGCCCAGCATTGAACAGATGATAACACAACTCACAAAACATACATATCACACACGTCTACATACATATAAAAACGAGTGTGTGTGCATGTGTGTGGGTGTGTGTATGAACAAGAACACATACACACGCACACACATGCATGTGCGCATCCACATATATAGAAAACATAAATGCCACACGTATGTATGTATTTATGAACGTGTGTACATACATATGTTTAAAAGTGGATGTGGGTGCGCATATATGTGTACATAAACAAAAACACATATATGCGCGCACGCACCTACGTGCGTAAACCAAAACCAAAGCACTTACCTAAACACACATACTCTCACACACGCACAGACGCACAGACGCACAGACACATGGACGACAGGAATCATAAACTTCAAGGGCGCTTTTACTTGTTATTGAAGAAATTGACCAAAATGAACTAAAAAACACAGGCGAAGATGACTTACGGAGTTTAAGGTCAAAAACACGAAAGAAGATCTGAAGAGGGCTAAGATGCTCGAAACGCGTTATAAAATCATAAAATAATGAAATGATAAGCAATTTTTAAAATATTGTTTAGAATTTGCAAATGTTGGTAGCCTCACTTCATTAAATATAAATTAATAATTAAATATGTATAGCGACAAAGAAGTGCGTGTTTCCTTTTCTAAGACGCATCAGTGTGGCTAGACAAATGATCCGTCAACTGCATAGATAAAACCTTAGAGCTTGGAACTGATAGCCAAAAATCTATAGCTATGGCTACTATAAAACAGACGTGAATGAGAAATGGAAATACTACATTTGTCAGTACTATGTAATTGGCTCTAATAGTTTTAAAAAGGGGAAGTAACCGTTTCGTTAGCACTTAAGCGAACCAATTTATTATACCAAAAAAGGTCGATAATTATAAATTGATAATTATATATTTATATCCACAGATACGCGCTTGTTTCATTTTCTAAGATACATCAGTGAGCTAGACAACTAATCAACCGACTGCGTGGATCGAACCTCATCCTTTGGGCTGTATCTGTATGTGTATGTGCATCTGCGTATATTTTGTATGTGCATATACTAGATGGAAAACACTACCGAAAACAAGTTAATAATATTGAGTTATCATTCGTCTCTCTAATTACTAATTAGCACTCAAATTACTTCAGAGAAAATAAAGCACACTGCTATAGTGAACAGAGTGAAAAGTAGAGCTTACACGACTGAAGTTTTGAGTTCAGAAGAATTTCTTTTTTAGTTCCGCTTCTATTTGTATGTCTTAAAGTAACTGAAGTTCGAGTAAATGTTAAGAATCAACATAAACATGTATCTCTTACCATTAGTGTTAATGACATTGTTTTATCAGAGGTAAAATACGTTAAGTTGGAGAAAAGTATGTTCCCACGAGCAGCCCTTTAAAATGTAAAAGATGCGGCCTATCCATATACTTTGAATCAATCAAGAACATTCTGCGAAGTAAAAAGATGTGCGAGAATATAGCTAAAATTACTTTATTAATAATTAATTGTGTCAAGTTACTCGGCCATTACAAGGGCTTCATTTATTTAAAATCAGCATTTTTGTCATTACAACTGTGGTTTAAATCACCTTAAAATAAAGGTTAAAAAGTTACTGTCGGTTTTCCTGCTACATCTAAGTAAAGAGAATATGAATATGTTACAACCATTTGCATAGTTATGTAATAATTCACATAAAATCTCAAGTTGGTATGTCTTATCGCCAACAATAGTCACCGTGCATAGTTATACACTGACAGACATACAGACGTGTCTTATATTTTAATTGTTCAAACCGGTCGCACGATTCAAACCCCGTAACACTAGACACCTTTAAGTCAAATTCGAGTGCTTTCATCGATGAGACCAATTTTCATCGTTATGCGACAAGTAGATAAATAACCCCTATTTCTGTCAATCCAAGCGAACGACGGTAAGCCGTGCGTATATGTATACACGTATATTTCATAGTAGTATTACAAAACGAATAATAAATATAAATATGCATATATGTATATATATATATATATATATATATATATATATATATATATATATATATATAACATAAAATATAATAACACGAAATCACATAATTGTCGATGCAATAATTTATTTCAACCGTGCGGTTTTTTCAAGCATCACTCAGACAATTACATTTTTTAGACTGATAGAAAATTGAATTTCCCTACTACAATTCAAACACAACCAGAGAGAGTGGTGGTAGCAACCAATTTGATACATCTTTTATAGAGAGGGGGAAATTTAAAACTTATATCTAACTATGGCGGTCGAAGGGGAGGGATCTTTAAGTTAATCAACTAAAAACTAGTTGATTAACTTAAAGATCCCTCCCCTTCGACCGCCATAGTTAGATATAAGTTTTAAATTTCCCCCTCTCTATAAAAGATGTATCAAATTGGTTGCTACCACCACTCTCTCTGGTTGTGTTTGAATTGTCGTAGGGAAATTCAATTTTCTATCAGTCTCAAAAATGTAATTGTCTGAGTGATGCTTGAAAAAACCGCACGGTTGAAATAAATTATTGCATCGACAATTATGTGATTTCGTGTTATTATATTTGATGTTATTCTTGCTCTGTTTACTACATTGAGCTCTCATACCCAGATTTCCTCCTGGAATTATCCCATTATAACACAAATATATATATATATATATATATATATATATATATATATATATATATATATATATATATAGGTGTGTACGTATGTATGTGTTATATTTAAACTTTTGTCACTTCATACACATGGGTTCTTTCTTATATTATGTTTAGAAATACTTCTTCCCTATTATCTTATTTCGATTTTCGCAGTTTATTTCTTGAAAAAAGGTTCTAGTATGTGTTCTTATAGTATACTTCTTCCATGTGAATTTTTAACGTTACTATATTTTTATGAGCTTGTTTCTGTAAATTGCGCGTGTTCGTGTTTGTTTGTTTTCAAAGTACCACATACTGTTTTGTTCTTAATTAGCTCATTTTTATTGTTTTCGATTTATCTATTTTGCGGATAATTGTTTTGTGTCATTGTATATGGAAATAAAGAAGTTTGGTCGACAATTGGCAGCGCCAGACCTTTAAATATATATGCTCAAATACAAGAATTTACCAACGAAAACAAAGTAGCAACTCAAATACAATGAAGTATGCGAATAAAGACGTTTATTCTTCGCAAACCCGGCAGGGCTCTATTTGAAAGTATGTTCACGAGAATGTGTACAACAATGTTTGAGAAAATTGTATGCGTGTGTGTGTGTAAGTTGGGAGGAACGTCTTACATATGGTACAATGTGTTTGTGAACGCCCAAATGTCGGCAGCCGATGGAAGAGAGAGAGACGGTCTGGTAAGGTGGGTGCGTCATAGGCCAGACCGGATGAAAACTATGGAGAGGTTCTGGTGAAGTGTGTTCGTCGAAGGCCAGGTTTGGAAGAAAGAGAGACTTAACTTCTTGTGCAGTGATTTTTATATTATCGATAGTAGTGCTCTCTACATCTTATTAAAGGGGAAAAAATTCGGGTCTGGGAATACCTCTGATGAGTGTGTGTGTGTAAATCTGTTGAGAAGGGTAGGTAATGCTATAGATATTTCAATTAATGTTATTGGGACTAAGCTAGTATCGTAATGTGTGAACGCGCCAGAAATATTACGTGTAATAAACTAATAGAAAATAACAAGTCTACGAATGAGTTCTAAACTAGCATGTGATAAAACTAGTTTTCTGTCACTCATCTACTTAGGACTACAAAGAGCGTTTTGGTAATTGCTCCATGTGTACATCTAGCACCGGAAGTTCTGCAGACGTATGAAAATAAAGAATCGTATTTGATATCACACAAATACGGACCGTCGTACACGGAAATAAAACATGAACACATACTTTCGAATTCATTTCGTCTCGGAAAAAATATTTAAAAATTATGTAATTATATTTATTTCTGAAAAAAAAAATTAATACTCTGATTCAATTTGCAAAGTTATAATTATGTGTAATCATAATAATTCGTGTTTTGATTAAATTAAATAAAGAAAAACCAATAATTATTGTAAAACGTGATTGTTGAGAAACGGAAATGCTGAGATTTCTTCTCAGCAGAAAAACAAGTTATTATTGTAATTAACAAAATATTATGAATAATCTCCGGTATTTTTTTAATTAATACCATCGAGTCATTATGTTTAATACTTTATAATAATGAATAAAGTTTAATTTCTTGTTTAGCTATTCTTAGTACATGGATAGTTACAGTTTAATATCGAATAAATATCGTACTTTGTTATTACCATCAGACAAAGATATTATCAGCAAATCAGAAAAAATATGATCGCTCTATTTAATTTGAAAAATCTTTTTCTTTATTCTTTTTTAATAATTAGCGAACCTTAATGACTCTAGTGTATCTATAGGCAACTGTAGCATGCGGGGATTGTTTGAATGACACGATGAATTTCTCAAGGAAAATGCACATTATGTCATTTTCGTTTCGTAATTTTTACTTTAAATTAATTTTTAATATAATCAAATTAGTTGCAGATTTTTGTTCTATCTTGTAAGAGATTCACAGGAAAAATTCGTTTTCTACCCCAAATACAAAGAACTTACATTTGTTCCTCCATGTGCCTTACATCAAACCGAATTTCCACGAACCGAGTTTATTTCTGTGGAACGCGTTACCACGGCGTTGCTTCTCTGCTAGACGTCTTCAAACCCAAAGTCAAAAAATATTTGTCATAAATTCACCTCATGAATAACCAAACGTTGTTCATTCCATGCATCATTTTCAATCCTCTAATAATATTTTCATCATTCAATCATTTTCAATCCTCTCGTTATGTTTTATCATTTTCAAACTTCTCATAATATTTTTCATCGTTCAATCATTGTAAATCTTCTCATAACATTTTCATCATTCAATCATTTTCAATCCTCTCATAATATTTGTCATCACTCAATCATTTTCAATCTTCTGAGAATATGTTTCATCATTCAACTGATAATCTATCGATCTCAGTAGCCCTTATCTTCGCGTTGTGACTCATTGATATAAAAACATTTTTTTAATTAACAAGTCAGTCTTCCGAATTTTCGGTAATTGTTTATCTATTTAAAAATAAGACTTCCTTTCGATATAAAAGTGATCCATGAATATATTTAATTGTTTAATTTTTTAATATAAATCTGTTATTTAAATAAAAACTTTAATACAAATGTTATTTATGGATTATGAAATCATTCAATTCATTTTTCGATCCATGAATCATAATTCACATTAAATAAATTGTCTTTTCAAACATTTACTCATTTTTTAATTAGTTCATGAAGTTTACTGGCCACTGCACGTTTTAATCACTTGCATTTAAAAGATAAAGTTAATTTGTCAAATTAAGAATATTGGGCCGATATAGCAGATTAATATTCATTCAGATTAGACTATACTTTCGTTTTCTATTACTACTATTCTATTGGGGGAATATATTTTAATTTCGCTTCAATTCTTTTCTGCAATATTTATTCCGGCAGCTAAAAATAAAAATAAAGAATTTTTTCTTTACTCACAAAAAAAACAAAGGAAAATAATAGTGGGTAATTATAGCAAGTTCGCCATCTTGGGTACTTAAAAAAAGAATATTTATTGTCTGTGTATGTGTGTGTGTCACGCATCCACATTGTGTACACACTATTATTTGTTCTTTTTTCTGAGTCTTAATCGATTAGTTGCACGTACTAAAAGGAACTTTTAAAACATTCCTATTTCAGAAAATAAGCAAACAAGTCAGTCCTTTGTGTTGTTTCTCCTTGGCAACGCCGGATAAGTACAACTGGTCATTTAAAATATGAAAGCTAGACTTGACATTTTTTGTAGCGAAAAAAGTGAAGGTGCGTTGAACGAAGAATTAGCTTGAAACATTTTAGTGGTGCAGACCACCCGATGATCAAACATAATCCACGCCATTTTCATTTGAGCAAAGTGGATGTCCATCTCTGCTCTAAAGATACAATATATTTTGAGTAAATTCTTGCTAGGCAACCTTAAGCAAAGTAACGCTAATAGAACACACACTAAATCAAAAGGCACGCAGTTAACTTGCATGTGCTGAATCTGCTTACAGGTTAAATATATAGATTATCTTGCCTATCTCTTGTCTGAAGGGCTTGCGATAAGAACAGCTGTGATTGTATAACATGCATACTGCTGACGTTAGAAAATATACGATTTTATCCTGCGGGGAAAATAAATAATCTGCCGTGTGTCGGCATGTTTCATGTTCATATCTTTAGCAATCGCATTAAAATATATAAGATAAATAATCCTTCGTCTGATCCGGGTTTGAAATCATTTCAAATAACCTTCAGGAAATAGCGAACATCTCAAGTTAGACTACGTTAGATTGTGTATGTATTTTAAAATTACATGCATGACCCTTCACACGTACATGAATGCACAAACATATACACACAAGCAGACATAGACAGACACCTACTAATGTTAAGATATAATCACATACATACTCATATGTAACTACCAACATATATGTACATGCTCTGAAAATGAGGTGTTGGTTCCAGGCTTACCGATGCAGACTATTGAAATTAGAGGGCAACTTACAAATCAAATTAGATTGGTAAATACTGTACAGCTTGTATAGATAAGTGTCTTTCCGTTATGGCAAACACCTGCAATTTGAAATGACTCATTAGCGATAAAAGAAATATTCACAGAGGCAGAAAGAGAGAGAAGGAGATAAAAAAAGATAGAGAAGGTGAGATATAGAGACACATAAAGCTAGACACACACACACACATGCAAGCATCTTTTCATACGTATTTGCACATATTATCGCACCTAACTGATCATAAAATAAGGTTGGTCTAGTGGTTCTGTTTACGGTATGCAAACCCTTTTTGGGGTAGTTTCATTCGAAAAAGTCATACGTACTGCTACTACTCCTACTAATTGTCATGCATACGATTAGTTCAGCACATGTCACTTCATAGGTCATGGCCTATCGGAAACCGTGGGTTCATATTTTTCCTAACAACATTAGTACGTAATTAAACACCGTATATCCGATAAGATTTCAACTCAGCAGAGCTGATTCCATTGTCAATGACACTATACAATTAGTAATAGCACTCACACCTTCCATATAAGTTGCAAGTGCAAGTTAAACGTTGTCTGTCGACGTGAACTCGTGCGAACGACTTCAAATTCAGTCAGATTGTTTAATAATGTGCATATTGTTTTTGCTTACAATCAATTACGGCCACCAGCTTTGCCGATTGATATTTCATTTTTCTTTTAGATTTTTTTAACAATCCTTTATTAGAGAAACTGTGTTATCAACAGCATCTGCAAGTTTGCTGGGCCCTTAAGAGGTAACAAGTTAATAAACTGTAGATTGACTACGTCGCGGAACTAAATTGTAAGTTATCATTCCAAGTTCAACTCGTTGAAATGTACATGCAGAGACAAACTTCTTATTGGATGCTAAGTAAAAACAAAACAGAAGGGCAGAACGCTGCCTAAAATAGGGTAATGACGAGCGACTTTCCTGTGTTATCTCAATTTAATATGATACGTCATTTCCTCTCCTGACAATGAGATTCAAACGCTAAATTCATATATAAAATAGAAGAAGCATAGTTTTCTTTATACATACTAATACGGTGTATGCGATCGACGTCCGAAGATTAATTAATTTGCAAATTGCTTTGTAAAATGACATCTCATTAATTCACTACTATTTTTATTGTTTTCAAATTTACTGATTGTTTGCATTTTTTATATAACACATGGTTCTATTTTGTATATCATCCAAAAACACATACACCGCGACCAAGCAAGCAATTTAGCGAGTATCCACTATTTTTTTTTATTACAAAATGAATATCCATCATAACAAATTTCGTTTTTTTTGTAAACAAATCAACCATTTTATTTTTTAGTTGTTAAATTGTAAATTGAAAACAAAGCTCTCCAAAACACAAACACGCCGCGGCCAAGCAAATAAGACAGTGAGTACCCCCCTTTAAATATTTTTTTCAAATAGTTTTTTTTATATCGTGGATATAGACTTAACATTTCATGTGAAAATAGCCTTTTTGGGCAATTTAATTCTTGGGTTTGCGATTCTTGCATTCTTCAATTTTCCCGAGCAACACTGGGAGACGGGTTCCCCTATATTATGATGAGAATAATAAAGTAATGTATTCACTTTTAATGATGTTATCCTCACCTTCGTCATGAACATGTTCGAGGCGTTTCGATAGCTGTACTCTTCGCCCCTCTTTTTATCATAGTTCACCCCAAACAAGGCAGGCCGCCACTGTAGACGTAAGGGGCTACTGAGAAATAAGGGTGTAGGTTTTTTTTTGGTGGGGGGGGGGACGTAAATTAAAAGCTACGCAGCGAGATGTCTGTTTACATTAGTTTTAAATGTCTGCATGTCAGTAACGTCAGAGAAACAGGGAGCAGGGAGGGAATTCCAGAATCCAGCAGCACGAGGAAAGAAACTGATAGAGTAGAAGGTTATCCGTCATCTGGGGCCTCCACGGAAATGGATGGGACCTTGCTGATTGTCGGGTTGGTCTAGTGAATTTACGTCGTGGGGGTACCAGAGCAGCAAGCTCATCAGAACACAATCCATTGAAGTACTTGTAAAACAGGCACAAGGAAGCAACATTTCGGCGATGAGACAGGGCATGGAGCTTGGTGGATAGTGAAGAACCTATCAAGTTGGCAACTCTTTTTTGGACTTTGTCTAAGAGGGAAGGACTAGTTGATGATGCACCAGCCAAGATGTGGAAACAATACTCCATGAATGGGCTGATGGTGGCTTTGTAGAGATATAGGATAATGTCAGGTGTGAGAAGTTTACTGGCACGGTAGAGGGAGCCCACCTTCTTTGCAGCAGCCCTGGCAATGTTTATCGCGTACGTTTTGACGTACTCACGTTCTGGAATTTCGTACTGAACCTTCTTTTTAATCTGCTGCTGTGTTAGACTGTTTTAATTCCGTGTTCCATGGCGTTTATATATTTCGTGCGGGTTAGCGTTTTCTTAATTTCCCTCATCAAGGATTGTTAAAAAGCTCGAAAAGAAAATGAAAAGTCAATCCGCAAAGCTAGTGGCTGTAATCGACAGGGTGTGAGCGTTGGAGGATTTGTTTTCCTGAATTATGAGAATGTGTTCTGGTGATGTATATTCCCAACGTAAAGGTTATGTAAGTATGTCCTCATAAAAAAACGAATCATTAACAGATTCAGAATCTCTTTCCCCCCTCTCCCTCTCTCTCTCTATATCGCCTTCTATCTCGCAATAAAAAGGTAAGAATCAAAGATAGAATAACGATCTATGAATAATAAGAAAGCCAAAGTTTGTTTCGACGTGTAAGAGCAACAACGTTTTAAAAATATAGCATTGTATTAACACAGCTACTAGTTATGTGTACCACCGAAAAAGCTTTTTCAAAGACGATTAAATTGTTTTACGACAAACTCGAATCAGTACGAGAATCACTATACCAAATGTCAGGGGCGGATTGGGACCGCAAACCAGCCCTGACATATAAAATGGAAGCGGCCTACAAAACAAAATATACGAGAGTAACAAGTGAGAACATTTTTTTTTACTAGTGAGAAGTAATTAAGGGATTAATTCTAAGCCCCAGACATGTAAAATATATGGCAAAAATATTTATTTTGTACTTATTTCTATTTTTTAATTTTTTATTTTGTTTATACACATTCTCAGGCTAGAAAATATATAAAAAATGTATGTGCAAGTTGAACAATTTATTCTTATAATGTATATTTGAACAGGAAGTAATAGAAATAGAACTATTGTATTCACAGACACAGTTTACATACACTACACAACACAAATTCAATAAAATGCACATTTTATTTCTGAGAAGGCTGCTATTATCAGAATCCAATTTGATAAGAATGTCTTTCTCCACACACATCAACATGAAGGCATCCAGGTGTGCTGCACTAATAGTACTTCTAAGACGGGTTTTCATGAATTTCGGTGTAGAAAATGACTGTTTACACGCGACTTGTGTGCATGACTGTGAGAGCATATACTTGTATGCTATTCCTATTGTACCATATGCATATGTGAGTAGATTATACTTCCGGGGGGGGGGTATAATAGACACATACTGCACAATCTTGCATATTTGAGAGGTGGATTGTTTGTCTTCTGTCTGTCGGTCTGTCAGGATTTTTTTAAACGTACATAATTCTACTTAGACCTTATCTTAACTCCTTCTTTAAAATGTCACATATGTTCATAGATTCTGTGATACTGTTTCGGAATAGTCGACCAAAAATAACAGCTATGATCGTATTATCTTTTTTCTTTTATATATATATATATATTAGAATAATTTACTGGATTAGCGTGATACATTTAGGACTTCTGTCAATGTAGGACGCTACGAATGTTACCGTAGTGCCCGTCAATGTTAAGAATAGGTTTCCAAATAATCACTTTCCTTTAACCTACAAAAAGGTCGTACCCTCCCTCTCCGTGTTAAGAATTGTATTAAAAGTTATAATTGCCTAATTATTAAAGGGTTTATCCAGAACAGGGTTAGCAGTTTTCGGATTCGTACAGTGATATTTTTCATATAGGATTCTCTTATATTGGTATTTGAAAGAACAGAATAGTACTTAGTACAGAATAGTTAACATATCCGCCAAATGTGTTTTTAAATAATAATGTTATTATTTCAGCACGATCTTTAAACTGCAGAGTTACCGCGTATAAATTCAGTATAGCGTTATGTCGGTTTTTAACAAATGTGAAATCATTCTTTTAGATTTGTTCCTAGCCACGCTAGTCAATAATAAATTAAACATCTTAATGAATAAATGCACAATTTGGGTCAACTTCTCACAGGAACGATAAAGTCAAAACCCCTATTTCAAGTTGATTTAACTTATTAACTGAATGCCCGTCTTTCTTATATATTGTTTATGTATATCGCATATCAGAGTAGCAAGCTACATTCATTTGCATATTGATTTTAAAAAGTGAATTTTATTAATTAAATATTATTTGTCATTGTTGTTTAATTCAATGATTGTTTTGATTTTAACATAACAAATAGTTTTATTTCCTTGAGAAATATTTAGCATTTGTGTTCAAATTAAAACGGACCGACTTAATTTTTCTTCGACTCGAAGTGTTAACCAAATTCGTTTCAAATATTAAAATCTTCTTGTTAAAAGTAAGTAATAAAATAGGCGTTAAAGCAAATCAGGATAAGTGTTGTACTAATTTTTATTTTAAATCATTTCTTTTACAAAAATAAGTATTCACATAGGTTGTTTGATTTTTGTTTTTTTAATATAATGAATAATAAATGTTTGACTATTCATTATACTTAAAGAAAAATATAGACCACCTATGTGAATACTTATTTTTGTAAAAAAATAATTTCAAATAAACATTAGTACATAACTTTTCCTGGTTTTCTTTAACATCGATTTGATTACTTATTATTAAGCCAAACATATCTGGAACCAATTTTGCCTTAACACCGTTTAACCCCGCCTTTGAGTCGGGAATTTTTCTGGTTTGCCATTATTGTAGCATAACACTTTTAGCTACCCCCTCCCCCAAAAAAACTGCTGGATGAAAAAACAACAACAAAAACAGTTTCGGGTGCTTCTACACTGACGTGATGATATTAAATTATCAATACCATAAAAACCAGTATGACATACTTACGTGCAAGGGAGAGATAAGTATCCTCACCAAAAAGTAGGAATAAGTGTCGACTAGTACTTTAATTAAAAACAGAAATAACTTGTTCAGTAATCGGCATTGAACTTGACTCGCCATTAAACACTAGGATATTTATGGAAAACAGGAGAGGTAAGCGCGTTTTTCACGTACACTGTAGGTCCCAGATGGAAATGTCAATGATAATGTTGGGACAATTAATCGGAATCGGAATCGGGAATCGAAAAAATCGGAACTTTTGGGGGTATCGAATTCGGAAAAAGTTGAGCTTAATTTCCGATTCCAGAAACGATTCTTTGGAGAAAAAAAACTTAAATTTCCATTGCTTCGTCTAATGATAACTATTTATTGTTTTTAAACTATCAGTAATAATACAATCTATAGATCATAATATCTTGAAAGTACGATGTAAAAAATAAAAAAATGAAATTTTGCATAAATTTGTTAGACAACATTTAAAAGAAGGCAGTTGATTTATAAAAATAAAAAATTATAAAACATGTTTGTCAAGACAAATACTGTCAAACATCATTATTAATTAAATTAAACGTAAAATATAAAAAGTGTTTCTTATTGTTTTCAATTAATTTATTTTATGCTGTTGGGCTTTTGTCTGTTTTTTTTATTGTATGGTGGATTTTTGTCCGGTAAACTTTTGTCCTGTGGGCTTTTGTCTGGTACCCAGATTGCATTGACAAACCATAAAAATGTTGGTCAAAAAACTGCTTGAAGATTTTTACATGTCTGTGTCAGAACACTTTGGCTCAGTCTTTCTTTGATTTTGATTGTCTTATGTCTGTACTGATTGTAAAACAAAAATAATAATCTATAAAAGGTAGACTGGGTGTCGTTAGAAGGACAATAAAATAAAAATAAAAAATAATAAAATGATTATTGGTTACCAATAATATTTTTAGTAATTTTAATAATTAGATTTTATCTACTGACAAGACATACGAAAACCAGTGAAAATTTGCTAACGTAAAAATGTAAGTGTATTTTAAAACGATTTTAAAGACATCTAAATTATATTCTATGAATTTAACATAAACTAATACCATGATTTTTATTAATTTTTATATCATATTCAAATTTATATTTGAACGTAATGTGAACGTTTCAATCGTCTTATTTGTAGAAGTAAGATAGATTCTTTGGGCATTTTTAACAAAAGCGAACAGAATGAAAAACGTAAAAACAAAACAAATGTGCAACAAATAAATGTTACCAAAGGTAAGATAAAACTACAGTACTTCTTCATATTCGTGCATAATCCGTTTTTCCCAACTATTTTACTGACCATTTTTTTTTTTGCTGTACAATTACCTATCAGGCTGCTATAGAATTTACGAGGTTTTGTAAAAAAAATCCAATATTTTTAATTTTAAGATAAGGTATCAGTTTTTAATATAAATTTAACGTAGACTGACCCCCCTCTTTTTGACCATCTAAAATTTTAAAAAATATTTTTATGTGTACCTATAATGTCGCGAGAGAATTCCGGGTTTTGGGGAATTTTGTCAAATTTTTACATTTTTGTGACGATACTTTTTCTTACCTGATACGTAAGTATATAATAAGGTTTTATGGCATTAATCATTTAATCTGTAAACGTCAGTGTATAAGCACCCAGTTTCGCATATACATTTAACATAAAGTAATCCTACATTGTTGATGCATTCTAGCGTTTTAGGACAGTAACCATTTTTCTTTTTGCTATGGTAAATAAATGTTATGGGTGATTATTTTTTTTTTGGGGGGGGGTGTACTTTTTGAGAGGATCGCGTGTGGTTTTACAGCCTTGTCAGTCGAACTTAAGGTCAATGTTAAAAACAAAAATGTGTTAACTTGCGCAATAAGTTAAAATTGAAAATCATTTTACGTTAAATTTATATACGAAACTTATGTCCCTCTCTAAATTTGAAAATAATTGATTGGGGAAGGAGGTATTTCTCACCGCCACGTTTTCCTTGATGTTCACATGTAATCTCCTAAAAAAGTAGAATTTAATTTTTGGGGGGTAGGACAGTTTATAATCTACAGATTTACCAAAGTTAGTTGTTAAAAATATGGCATTCTCTGAGTAAAAACACATTTTTCAAATTATACCCCCTTCCCGATAACTTGCTGCCCGGAGGGTGGAAACGTTATGCTAGTTTTTAATAAAAATGTAAAAGGTTTTGTATTAATTTGAAAAATTACAATTTGAATATAATTTTTTTTCATTTACAGATAAACAATTTTTTTAACATCAGTAACGACTGGCCCACCGGGCATTTGCCCAATGTCCCAGCTAAATGCGCGCGAAACTCTTGTTGTACTGACAGCGAATGTTACTTTGATCCACATGTAAACATCCCCATTAGAAGAGCAACAGAAAAGTGTGACGCGTTTTTTGGGTGATTTGAAACATGCCGGATGATAAAATTTATGAACTGGCCTTGTAGATGCTATTCTCATTGATTCAATAGCCGTCAGTTGACGTGCTGATTTGCGAGCTATTGTTGTTAATCAGCAGGGATTAATGTTTGAAGTTGAACACGCAGAAACGAAATAACTGAGTTTCATCAATCCAAGTTATTAATGTTCAACGGCTTGTAGACCAGAGAGTTCCTATTTACTGGCAGGTTAGACACAAGGTTGATTTTTAATGTGGGGGTGGACAACCAGCACCTAGAAAAGGTCACTCTGGATTATGACAAAAAAATAAAATTGCCTCAGTTTAGAAAGATTTTTCCTGCACTGAGCGAGGACAGAAATTATGAAGTGTAGCATCAAAACAGACAGTTCACTTTGCTCCTATCCAAAAAGCCTAAAGATCACTTGTTGAAAATGTGAACACGAAAGTTTAACCCATCTTAGTTTACTTGAATAAAAAAAACGCGTCTCCTACAGAGATTCCCATGGTTATCTTGTCGCTTTCGTACATCTCAAAGTGATCAAAATAATAATAAAAAGCCGCGCATGCGTGGTCCCCCTCTGTATGTGACTTAATGTGGCGAGTGTAAAATGCAATAAATTTGGGCAATTTGGGGCATTTTTGACACCACCCCTTTAACCCCCTAGGGGGCGAACCAGATTTTTTTTTGAAGTCAAGGATACTCATTTTATATCAGTACAATTGCCTCTACATTTTGGCCAAGTTTCAGAAAAATTGAATGGATGGATCAAACGTTATGAGAGAAAAGAGTCATCTTTTGCCATTTTAGGGGGCTTTTGACCCCCTGGAGGCGCGAACCAGATTTTTTCCAAGGTCAGCGATACTTATTTTCTATTAGGAACAATTGACTCCACATTTTGGCCAAGTTTCAGAGAAATTGAATGGATGGATGAAAAGTTATGGTGCAAAAAATGTCATTTTTGCCATTTTGGGGCCTTTTGAACCCCTGGGGGCCTAACTAGATATTTTTGCAACAATCGGAGAATGTCACTTTCTAACCTGATAAAAGTTACAATTTCATGCAAAATTTCAGAGAAATTCAATGGATGGTTGCGGAGAAAAATCCGGACGGACGGACAGACGGAAATGCCTCATAACATAGGTCCCCCGATTTATAAAATCGGGGGACCAGTAATAATAATAATAATAATAATAATAATAATAATAATAATAATAATAATAATAATAATATTGATGATGATGATGATGATGATGATGATGATGATGGTGGTGGTGGTGGTGGTGGTGGTGGTGGTGGTGGTGGTGGTGGTGGTGGTGGTGGTGGTGATGATGATGATGATGATGATGATGATGATGATGATGATGATGATGATGATGATGATGATGATGATGATGATGACGACGACGACGACGATGATGATGACGATGATGGTGATGATGCCACTAAAAGACGATACGGACAGACTCTACATGAAAAGAAATGAAGGACGTAGAGGACTGGTAAGTATAGAAGACTGTGTGGAAGACACTAAAAAAGAGCTGGAGAAATAAAAAAGGAAAACTGGTGACAGCAGAGGGCATGGAACTCCCCAACCAAGAGGAAATGAGAGCGCTAAGCGAAAAGGATAGATATACATATATTGGAGTTCTGGAAGCAGACACCATCAAATTTACAAAAAATAAATAGAAGATTGGAAAAGAATAATTACGAAGAACAAGAAAACTCCTAGAAACGAAATTATATCGCAGGAATCTAGTGATATGAATAAACACATTGGTAGTAGCACTAATAAGATACCCTGGACCATTCATAGTCTGAACCAAAAAGCAACTCCAGCACCTTGATCAGAGTACTAGAAAATTAATGACCATGCACAACTCACTACATTCAAAAGACGATACGGACAGACTCTACATGAAAAGAAACGAAGGGGGAAGAGGACTGGAAAGTATAGAAGATTGTGTAGAAGAATCAAAAAAAGAGATGGAGAAATACGTAACTCAACACACGGAAATCCTTATCACTGCAGCAAGAGACACCGTTCCAACGAACAACTCGGGAAGCACTGAAACTAGAAAGCAAACGACAAGAAAAGAAAAGATGGAAGAAAAACAACTACATGAACGCTTCCAAAGACTGACAAGAGAAGAAACCAACGAAAATAGCTGGGCATGTCTAAGAAAAGGACACTTGAATAGTGAAACGGAATCTTTACTGATGGCTGCACAGAACAATACAATTAAGACAAACTACATTAAAGCTAAAATAGATAAAACCCAGGAAAACAGTAAATACAGAGTGTGTGGACAAAGAGACGAAACAGTAAATCATATAATAAGTGAATGTAGCAAACTAGCCCCAAAAGAATACAAAAGCAGACATGACTGTGTGTAGAAGGCAATACACCGGAAACTTTGCAAACAATTGAATTTCGAATACGCAGACAAATAGTACAAACATAAACCATAAACAGTACTGGAAAACGAAAAACACAAACTCATCTGAGATATAGATATACAAACTGACAAACTCATACAAGCAAGGAGACCGGATGTTATAATAATCAACAAGAAGGAAAAATCTTGCAAAATCGTAGACTTCACAGTTCCAACAGACCACAGAGTGAAGATCAAACAAACGGAAAAACGAAGCAAATACACGGAACTAGCCAGAGAACTTAAAGGAATATGGAGCATGAAGAAAGTCAGTATAATAACAATAATCATAGGAGCACTAGGAACAATCCCAAACACCTGGAAAATAGACTGGGAGACATTGGAATTAAAGGGATCATTGGAACTATACAAACGACGGCCATGATCAAAACAGCTACAATCTTAAGAAAAATCGTTTAATGTGGAAACCAACCCGCATGAGCACCGAAGGGTGCCATGGAATCTACTCTAGGAAGAAAACAAAACCACAGAAAGAACACATTACAAACAAAGGAACAGAAAATGCAAGAAACATCACTTTATAAGCTCCCTCCATCCAATAAATTGCACCGGCCTCAACTGACCCGACACAAAAATGAACCAATGAACAGAAATAGCAAGAAACACCATCAGCTATAGAAGATAAGAAATCGTTCCCTATTAGATTTAGAAGTCAATGTTGTACTGTCAAAGCAAGAAAAGTGCTCTCAGCTGCACCCAGTAGCTACAGAGATATGGATCACCAGGGGCGAATTTAAATATAATTAGATGCCTTCAACATATTTGGATGCCCTGGGCCACCGCCCCATTACCTCACCCCTTATCCACACCACTGGCTGCACCTTCTCAGATATGTCAATAGTACTCAATCTTTGGACGTATATGATTTTTTATACAGGTAGAGGACTATCATCTGTGATAGTTTATTATTATTAGACTAGGCTATTGTACAGGAGATACCGAGAATTAAAGGAGATATTGAGAATGACACGTTATTTAGGTTATCCACAACTATAACAGTTTGATTTTCATAAATAAATGTGTGTATGACATTTTCGTTTAACGTGTTCCTCTACGTCTCTTCACAGTCCAAACAGACATGATATTACGAGCCGAGTGAATTGATTGAGACCACCAGGTCGATTCAAAATGGCGCTCCCAACCTGTCTGACGCTGCTCATTAAAATATATTATATTCGATAACAGCAACCATAAGTTACACGTAACAAGCAAAATGATGGCCTTGCTTAATCGCTGGTAAACAGTTGGAGACAAAAGTTATAACGTTTACGCTGCACGACACCCAATTAAATAGTCGATTGTGAGTTATGTGTATATCTGCGCATGTGTACGTGTGTGTATGAGTCTTTACGTCTGCGTGCATCGATTGTGTATGTATGCATCTCCTTACGTATGTGTGTTTGCGTGCTTTTGTTTATTTGTGCGTGTGTGTCTGGATGTGTAAGAGTGTTTATCTGGAGGTATGTGTCTACATGTATGGGTATGCGTATGTGTGTGTATGTAGGTGCTTGTGGAAGTCTATGAATGTGTATATGACTATGTTGTTTGTGCATATGCATGCATGTATCTATATATGTGTATTTGTGTGTGTGTAGATATATGTGGGTGCATGTTGTAAACTGTGTACGTCTATGTATTTGTTTATGTTGAATTAGTGGCTAAGCATGTAAACACACTAGTTAAAATAATAACGCAGACACAACTTTAAAGCCACTGATATTTCGGTCGTTAAATACAACCTTAATCTTGAGGCAAAGTCGAATGTAACAAATGAAATATCGGTGGCTTTTGAGATGTGTCGATGTCATTATTTTAACCAGTTTGTTACCATACTTATACACTAATTTCGTATACTATCCATTTCATCCTGTCTGAAATTGTATTCTATGTTTTAAAGTTCTTCATGTGTTTATGAGCATGTATGTGTGTGTTTCCACGGGTGTGGGCATGTGTATTTCTTCCAAAATAAAAATATTAAAAAATAGGCGACCGAATCTTGTTTTTTTAAAACATTATTACGATATGCCAATTGAAGCCGGTATAAACTCTCAGATACTGATTCTAGAATAAATACGTCTATCATTGAGACATGCAATCGCTTCAACCCTCAAAGGAACGGATATTGATTTGTTAGTAGACCAACCACCAATTAGCGAAAAACTGATCTTGCAACGTTCCCTGCTGACTTGATGTTATATATGATTGCTTACATATTATTTGTTACAGTTAAGGATATATTTGATGGGAACTCTAGTAGATATATTGTTCACTCGTGACACACACACACACACACACACACACACACACACACATTTATATATATATATATATATATATATATATATATATATATATATGAGTATAAAATTGTATTTATAAAAACATTATTGGTTACATATGTGCATACATGTTTCGGTGGTACTCTTCGCAGAGAGTGAACCTTTTTCAGATGAAAGACTTCAGAGAAGTGGGATGGATTTGGAAAACTTTTCCTTTAAATACATCTTTTTGGGGGGTAGGTTATTTTTTATGAATTAGTATCGGATTACATACTTTACTTGTTAACTCTTTCAATTAGTTTCGATCTTTTTATTCTTTTTTTTATTATCTGCCTTCTTATTATTCCCCCTTTTCTATTGTTGTATTACCTACTTAGCCTGGATTCCTTTCAACTCTATTAAAAACTTCAAAGTTTTTATCTATTTACAAAACCTATTCAAGCATAAATATCTGATCTTTATTTAGAATATACACGTGTGCACAAATTAATAGATACACAAGTACATATAGAAATAAACAGATACAAATACATGAATATATATACACGGATATACACATATATCCACTTTCAAGCATAAATATATGTTCACTATATAAAATACACACGTGCGCACAAATTAATAGATACACAAGTAAAATACATAAACACACACACATATATATATATATATATATCCATACACAGATATACACATATCCATTTTCAAGCATAAATAGCTGGTCTTAATATATAACAAAAATACAACGTGCACACAAATTAATATATACACAAGTACATACATGAAATATATAAACCTACCTATACATATATAAATACCAAACACAAAAATATACGCATATATCTATACACGGATATACACAAGATATAAATACACACACACACACACACACATATATATATATATATATATATATATATATATATATATATATATATATATATATATATATATATATAAAATAGACACATAGGCATATAAATATTCCATTAACCTACGCATACGTACACACAGAATTAATATAAAAATAAAAATATACAACATTTACACCTGTATAAACATACCCATACATATAAGATATTAGTTAAAGTATCCATACCCATACATACACATATATCTGGATCAAATTATACACATACACGCACGTATTCATATATACACATACGCATATACCCACAAATATATATATACACATGCATATAAATATATAAACCCATACTAATACCAATACATGAATACATACATATACATCACTACATATGTATATATATATAGATACTATTATATATACATATATAACATACATAAACCATACAATTATATACATATACACCATTATAGATACATGTACATTTTCATACACATATAACATAAATATGCATAAAATCATTATATGTGCATGCAGACAGCTTACACACACATACCTATGTGTATACAGACATGTGTATGCATGCACACAAACACATCCACATGTACATAAACATCGATATTTCAGTAATTAAAACTAAGGTGCTTATATCATTCATTATTGCTCCTATCTATCTCAGTTCAATTAGCTTACATTTATACCTGCTCTAGTATTAATACAAGGAACTTACAAGATAAGTACCATAAAGACAAGCAAACTAATAAAATATAGTGTATGCAATTACAATAGTTAATTCTATATATATATATATATATATATATATATATATATATATATATATATATATATATATATATGATAACTATGAATATGTGGCGAAATCATACTATTATATGTTGATGTGTAGTGATTTTGGATAATATAGATTACCTAAGTTCAAAAATATAAAGACATCAGAATTTTACATTAAATATAATAAAAAAAAGAAAAAAGGAAAACAGGAAAAAGAATAACAATTGACTATGTCTTATACTGCCAATGAAGTAACAGTCAATAAAGTGATAGTAGTTCTTCGTAATCTAACGTCTACCTAGCGTGTGTCCCTTGAAATGTTTGCAGATTAAACTCGTTTCGTGTCTGACGTTGAGTATTTTTCCCTATCTTTCAATTTAATAATTTCAAGTTTTTCACTTAGGCATAAGAAACAGGGTGAGGTGAGTGATCTACATGTTTTTGCTTTTCTAATGATGCTCCATCTAATTATTGAGTTTATTTTCTCGTCTATCAATTTCCAGAAGTATCGGGACAGCGAAGTGTTACTGTATTTTTTTTAGTTCTAAAAGATAATTTATGCATGTTATACCTATCTATAAAACTTCATGTTGTGCTTCCTATATAGAACTTATTATCGTCTGCATTTTGAGCAGTGTAGATTTCAGCACGATATATTACTAATGCAGTGGCGCAATATTTTGTAAGGGGCATTCATCTTGTCTCTGACAGTTACAATTGTTAGTGGTTTTATTACCTTCAATGTCACTATTAGTATAATTCCTTTTAAGTATTTTATTGTTATGTTTTTTAAATTATTCTTTCTAGGGTATCTGTGCAACTATAACTTAGTTTTAATGCATTCTTATTAAATATCTTATGGAGTGCGTTACCAGGTGGGAAGTGTTTGTTTATAAGTTGTAGAAATGTGCTACCAATTTTTGTTTTAACATCATATTAAATGGGTGTGATAACCCAGATTATTTTCCTGCCTCGATTTCTAGAGTTGTCAGCATTTGTAGTTATATTTTTATATTTTATATCAGCATTTACGTACCCGCTATTCGTTAAGGCAGTGTTGTAAATATGTTTTATAGTTGTTAAACGTTTTCTTGTCTGATGAGTTATTACTAATTCTACTTTCTATTGACTTGGGTATGTGTCTAATTATTGAAGGTGGGTGGTTTGATTGTGAATCTACGTATATGGGGCTGGAGTTTTCTTTCATTTGTTATCAGTTAGGTTAAACGTAACATCAAGGAAGTTAACTTGTTTGACATTGCCGGTAATTTCAACTTTAAGCCATAGTTTATTATTTCTTTATGAATTATCTTTATTATAGTGTCGCATTTCGCGCTAGTAGATTCCTTGACTAACATTAGACCGTCATCTCTATATGAACCTATATCTTCTACATCTATGTTATTATTCATGGTAATATGTCTTAATATATATAGTCCGACAAGATTAGATGCCTCTGTGGAGTCTAACGATCCCATGGAAACATCGAAAGATCCGTTTTCTCTGTTTTTAGTCCATTGTCTACTTGATTATTGGCAAGCATCCGCGTTCTTTAAGTTTCTAGAAATGGATGGCTAGTGTTGTTTTTATTCAGTATTTTGTTTTTGTTATTTAATATGCTTTTATGGTCGTAATATCTGGTTTTAAAATCTAGGAAAATCATACTTATGTTATTCGGGCTTCTCTTAGCAAATATTGTGACTTTGTAAACAATGATTTTAGTTAGGCATTTATTTTGTAGTTGGGCAAAGTGCATGAGTTCCAAAGCTACAGCTTTTCTTTTCATTATTAACTTTCTTATTCATATTTGAGTTATTACTATTTTAGTCGTTATATGTTTGTTCTCCTTAGTGTTATATATATTGTGTTCACCTTTGTACGCATTTTGGCATTATTTTTTCTCTACTGCTCCATTTCGTATTTTGTTTTTGTGTGATTTTATTATAACTTCTAAGTCTTCGCAGCAACCCTACAACAGTTAAAGTTATGCTTAATGATATATATATATATATATATATATATATATATATATATATATATATTGGCCACATAGATATCATTTATTTCCCATAAATTGTCTTTTGGAACCGAGACTGAATTCTGACACGGAAATCATACAGCTCCCCCCCACACACACGTATATATATATATATATATATATATATATATAGGCTTCAGACTTTGGGTCCCTCTTTTAAAATTTCGCTTGGTTCAACCAGGTTGGTGAGTCGTAAAAGACGAAACACGTTTCCGTGGATATATATATATATATATATATATATATATATATATATATATATATATATGGTAAAATGAAAAAGGAAAACCAAAAAACTGGATGTTTTTTTATGTGTACATCAACGTTTCGTCTTTATTTATAAGACTTCATCAGGATGATGATATAGGGAAAAGATATCATGCAAGCACGGATACATGTAGGGTAGACATGTTGGGAAGAAAAATAAAATAAAATGAAAGATAATAGCAGCGTCTAGCTGGACGTCCGTACTTGTTAGAGAATGAAAAATGAGTGGGAGAAAAAAGGGGAAGGGTGGAGGGAGCAAGGACTACTGTGGCTGGCGATGAGAGAAAGAGGTGGGGGATGAGCAGGGGTAAAATGGATGGCAGAGAGAGATTGGAGGAAAAGAGGGAGGGGTGTCTGACCAGATGGCTGCGGTCGAGACCGAAGGGGAAGAGTGAGTTGGAACGTTTGTGTGTGTGGGGTGTGTGCAGGGAAATGGGGATGGGCAGAGAGGGAGGGGGGGGGGCTGTGATCTCGGTGGATGGGCGAAAGCCATAGTCCCAGAGAGCGTTTGAAGAAAATGAGGGAAATTTAAGAAGAGGCATGGGAGAAAACGGATGAGAGGGGGAAGAGGGAGGATTTGTCGTGATAGGGTGTGAAATATTTGAAATATTTGGAAAATGATAGCAATGAGTGGGGGATTGGAGTGGGTGGGGGAGGGGGTGATTGAAAGGGTGGGTGAGGAATATATTTGAAATATTTGGAACATGAGAAAGTTTATTTGGACTGTAGTATTAAAAATGTGAGGGAAAAAAATGAGGAAAAAAATAAGAGAAGATACAGGGAGAAAAGGGAAGGGTGTGGGTGAATGGAAGAGTGTCATAAGGTTAGAGATGAAAATAAAAGTTAGCCATGATCAGGTAAAAGACTTTGTTCAGTGAGGATGATCTTGCTTATTAAGGGTGATAGGTTAAAGAAACCATTTCGCTGCTTGATAGTAGTGGAGGATGTGATGAGTGCAGTTTCCAATAATCTTCGCCGAGATTTGTTGTGGATGTGTTTAGTGATTTTGGCTTGTTCAAATTTGAATGCATGACCATATTCTAGAGCATGGGAGAAAAGTGCACTGAGAGGGTTGTTGTTTTTTATATCCCTTTTATGTTCATTTAATCGTTTCTTTAATTCACGTTGTGTTTCTCCCACGTAGAATTGATGGCAATCATTGCAAGGGACAGTGTATAAGCCGGCATGGGATGTGGGTGTTTTTTGGAAATGTCTGGATGTGTTTAAAGTTTGTTTTATGGATTGAGAAGTGGTTTGTACTATTGGAATGCCTAATTTGTTGAGAGTGTTGCATATGGATGTGTTATTGGAATGCGTGGGTAGGAGAAGGGGTCTGTCTATGAGAGAGGTGTTAGGGGTTTGATTTTTTTGTGTGGTGTTTCTGGAGAATATTTGGAAGGCTTTTTTCTTGGCATTTAATATGAAATGTGTGGGGTATTGCAATGTTTTTAGGGAATTAAAAATGTATTTTATTTCTTCATCTATGTGTGGGGGGCTACATATTCTAAGGGCGCGTAGGAAGAAGCCTATAATTATACCTGTTTTGATCTTGCTATGATGGTGGGAGTAGAAATGTATGTAGTCATTTTTGTGAGTGTTTTTGCGGTGTACCTTAAATTCTAGTTTATTGTTGGACTTAATTATAAGAGTATCAAGGAAGGGAATAGAGCCGTTTATTTCAGTCTCATGGGTGAATTTTATGGAGGGTTCTACTGTGTTGAGTTTATCCTTAACATGAATGATTTGTGTGTCTGTGGGGAGGAAAATTAAAATATCATCTATGTATCTAAAGTATTCGATGTTAGGAGGTAGTCTATATTTGAAAGGACCGGATTCTAAGAATTCTAGAAAGAGGCAGGCCAATACACCGCTAAGGGGGTTGCCCATGGGGAGTCCAAATTTTTGTTTGTAGAATACTTCGTTAAATTGGAAATATGTTATGTCAGTGATGAGTCTAATTATTTCTATAAAAATGTTGGGGGGAAAAGGTAGGTCGGTTTTTGTTTTCTTTATATGTGTGTGAAGTAAGTGTAGGCATTTTTTTACAGGTACGTTAGTGTAGAGCGAAGTTACATCTAGGCTGTGTATATTTTTATTTTCTACGTTGATGTTTTTTATTCTGCTAAGAAGGTCGCCTGAATTTTTTATGTGGGAGGGACTGATGGTACCCATTAGTGGAGTGAGGATGTTAGCTATGGCCCGTGCGATTTTGTGTGTGGTGCTACCTATGCTTGATACAATTGGACGCATGGGGGTGTCAGGTTTGTGGGTTTTGGGGAGCCCGTATAATGTGGGAATGATAGGGTGATACTCAATGTTTGATGTCCATTTTTTGTTGTTCTTAATTAGGTGTTTGAAAGATTTGTTAAAATGTTCTATGTTTTTATCTATAGTTTTTTGGTCAGTTTTAGTGTATATGTTTTCGTCGGATAATAGAGTAGATATTTTTTTGATATATGAATTTTTGTCCATGATTACTATGCCCCCTCCTTTGTCAGATGGTGATATGAGTATGTTGTTGTTGTTAGCTAGGTGTTTAAGAGTGTCTATGTATCTCTTGGGTAAGACGGGGTCATTAGGGAGAGTGGTGGTAGTTGAGATTATGCCTTGAATGAAGCCTTTGGTGAAATCTGTGTCAGTGTGTCTGTAATTTTTTAGAACTGTGTTGGTGGTGGTGTTAGAGTGTATTCCAGTGGCGAATTTTAAACCGAAACTGAGAGCTTCAGTTTCTATGTTGGAAAGTTTATAGGTGGTGAGGTTGTTTATGAGTTCCGGACGTCCTAGAGTTTTCCATTTGCTGTTTTGGATAAGTTTGTTGAGTTTGTTGTTTAGTCTGGTAGTATGTTGTGTATTGAATCTTTTGATGGATTTAGTGATGTTATCGATAGTGTTGGGCAGTATTGTTTTATTATTTTTGAGGTTGATGCCCAATGTTCTGGCCTCGTGGAAAAGGTGTGAACTCTTGTGTTTTAGTAGGTTTGCAGATGATGTTAAATATGTTTGAATGTAGTCAGGAAAAATGTGGTGCGATTGCTTTAGAAATGTAAATGTACTTGCGGGTATGACCTTTTCTTCGATGCATCTCAGCAGAAAGTTTCTCCTGTTGTTGTGGGAGTTGGCTGCGAATAGTGTGTTCTTATATTTCCGTAGCTTCTGCTGGAAGGTTTGGTTTTCCATTTCGACAAAATGGGAAGAGAAGGATGAAGGTAATCCGACGTGATGGTAAAATGAAAAAGGAAAACCAAAAAACTGGATGTTTTTTTATGTGTACATCAACGTTTCGTCTTTATTTATAAGACTTCATCAGGATGATGATATAGGGAAAAGATATCATGCAAGCACGGATACATGTAGGGTAGACATGTTGGGAAGAAAAATAAAATAAAATGAAAGATAATAGCAGCGTCTAGCTGGACGTCCGTACTTGTTAGAGAATGAAAAATGAGTGGGAGAAAAAAGGGGAAGGGTGGAGGGAGCAAGGACTACTGTGGCTGGCGATGAGAGAAAGAGGTGGGGGATGAGCAGGGGTAAAATGGATGGCAGAGAGAGATTGGAGGAAAAGAGGGAGGGGTGTCTGACCAGATGGCTGCGGTCGAGACCGAAGGGGAAGAGTGAGTTGGAACGTTTGTGTGTGTGGGGTGTGTGCAGGGAAATGGGGATGGGCAGAGAGGGAGGGGGGGGGCTGTGATCTCGGTGGATGGGCGAAAGCCATAGTCCCAGAGAGCGTTTGAAGAAAATGAGGGAAATTTAAGAAGAGGCATGGGAGAAAACGGATGAGAGGGGGAAGAGGGAGGATTTGTCGTGATAGGGTGTGAAATATTTGAAATATTTGGAAAATGATAGCAATGAGTGGGGGATTGGAGTGGGTGGGGGAGGGGGTGATTGAAAGGGTGGGTGAGGAATATATTTGAAATATTTGGAACATGAGAAAGTTTATTTGGACTGTAGTATTAAAAATGTGAGGGAAAAAAATGAGGAAAAAAATAAGAGAAGATACAGGGAGAAAAGGGAAGGGTGTGGGTGAATGGAAGAGTGTCATAAGGTTAGAGATGAAAATAAAAGTTAGCCATGATCAGGTAAAAGACTTTGTTCAGTGAGGATGATCTTGCTTATTAAGGGTGATAGGTTAAAGAAACCATTTCGCTGCTTGATAGTAGTGGAGGATGTGATGAGTGCAGTTTCCAATAATCTTCGCCGAGATTTGTTGTGGATGTGTTTAGTGATTTTGGCTTGTTCAAATTTGAATGCATGACCATATTCTAGAGCATGGGAGAAAAGTGCACTGAGAGGGTTGTTGTTTTTTATATCCCTTTTATGTTCATTTAATCGTTTCTTTAATTCACGTTGTGTTTCTCCCACGTAGAATTGATGGCAATCATTGCAAGGGACAGTGTATAAGCCGGCATGGGATGTGGGTGTTTTTTGGAAATGTCTGGATGTGTTTAAAGTTTGTTTTATGGATTGAGAAGTGGTTTGTACTATTGGAATGCCTAATTTGTTGAGAGTGTTGCATATGGATGTGTTATTGGAATGCGTGGGTAGGAGAAGGGGTCTGTCTATGAGAGAGGTGTTAGGGGTTTGATTTTTTTGTGTGGTGTTTCTGGAGAATATTTGGAAGGCTTTTTTCTTGGCATTTAATATGAAATGTGTGGGGTATTGCAATGTTTTTAGGGAATTAAAAATGTATTTTATTTCTTCATCTATGTGTGGGGGGCTACATATTCTAAGGGCGCGTAGGAAGAAGCCTATAATTATACCTGTTTTGATCTTGCTATGATGGTGGGAGTAGAAATGTATGTAGTCATTTTTGTGAGTGTTTTTGCGGTGTACCTTAAATTCTAGTTTATTGTTGGACTTAATTATAAGAGTATCAAGGAAGGGAATAGAGCCGTTTATTTCAGTCTCATGGGTGAATTTTATGGAGGGTTCTACTGTGTTGAGTTTATCCTTAACATGAATGATTTGTGTGTCTGTGGGGAGGAAAATTAAAATATCATCTATGTATCTAAAGTATTCGATGTTAGGAGGTAGTCTATATTTGAAAGGACCGGATTCTAAGAATTCTAGAAAGAGGCAGGCCAATACACCGCTAAGGGGGTTGCCCATGGGGAGTCCAAATTTTTGTTTGTAGAATACTTCGTTAAATTGGAAATATGTTATGTCAGTGATGAGTCTAATTATTTCTATAAAAATGTTGGGGGGAAAAGGTAGGTCGGTTTTTGTTTTCTTTATATGTGTGTGAAGTAAGTGTAGGCATTTTTTTACAGGTACGTTAGTGTAGAGCGAAGTTACATCTAGGCTGTGTATATTTTTATTTTCTACGTTGATGTTTTTTATTCTGCTAAGAAGGTCGCCTGAATTTTTTATGTGGGAGGGATTGATGGTACCCATTAGTGGAGTGAGGATGTTAGCTATGGCCCGTGCGATTTTGTGTGTGGTGCTACCTATGCTTGATACAATTGGACGCATGGGGGTGTCAGGTTTGTGGGTTTTGGGGAGCCCGTATAATGTGGGAATGATAGGGTGATACTCAATGTTTGATGTCCATTTTTTGTTGTTCTTAATTAGGTGTTTGAAAGATTTGTTAAAATGTTCTATGTTTTTATCTATAGTTTTTTGGTCAGTTTTAGTGTATATGTTTTCGTCGGATAATAGAGTAGATATTTTTTTGATATATGAATTTTTGTCCATGATTACTATGCCCCCTCCTTTGTCAGATGGTGATATGAGTATGTTGTTGTTGTTAGCTAGGTGTTTAAGAGTGTCTATGTATCTCTTGGGTAAGACGGGGTCATTAGGGAGAGTGGTGGTAGTTGAGATTATGCCTTGAATGAAGCCTTTGGTGAAATCTGTGTCAGTGTGTCTGTAATTTTTTTTTTTTTAGAACTGTGTTGGTGGTGGTGTTAGAGTGTATTCCAGTGGCGAATTTTAAACCGAAACTGAGAGCTTCAGTTTCTATGTTGGAAAGTTTATAGGTGGTGAGGTTGTTTATGAGTTCCGGACGTCCTAGAGTTTTCCATTTGCTGTTTTGGATAAGTTTGTTGAGTTTGTTGTTTAGTCTGGTAGTATGTTGTGTATTGAATCTTTTGATGGATTTAGTGATGTTATCGATAGTGTTGGGCAGTATTGTTTTATTATTTTTGAGGTTGATGCCCAATGTTCTGGCCTCGTGGAAAAGGTGTGAACTCTTGTGTTTTAGTAGGTTTGCAGATGATGTTAAATATGTTTGAATGTAGTCAGGAAAAATGTGGTGCGATTGCTTTAGAAATGTAAATGTACTTGCGGGTATGACCTTTTCTTCGATGCATCTCAGCAGAAAGTTTCTCCTGTTGTTGTGGGAGTTGGCTGCGAATAGTGTGTTCTTATATTTCCGTAGCTTCTGCTGGAAGGTTTGGTTTTCCATTTCGACAAAATGGGAAGAGAAGGATGAAGGTAATCCGACGTGATGGTAAAATGAAAAAGGAAAACCAAAAAACTGGATGTTTTTTTATGTGTACATCAACGTTTCGTCTTTATTTATAAGACTTCATCAGGATGATGATATAGGGAAAAGATATCATGCAAGCACGGATACATGTAGGGTAGACATGTTGGGAAGAAAAATAAAATAAAATGAAAGATAATAGCAGCGTCTAGCTGGACGTCCGTACTTGTTAGAGAATGAAAAATGAGTGGGAGAAAAAAGGGGAAGGGTGGAGGGAGCAAGGACTACTGTGGCTGGCGATGAGAGAAAGAGGTGGGGGATGAGCAGGGGTAAAATGGATGGCAGAGAGAGATTGGAGGAAAAGAGGGAGGGGTGTCTGACCAGATGGCTGCGGTCGAGACCGAAGGGGAAGAGTGAGTTGGAACGTTTGTGTGTGTGGGGTGTGTGCAGGGAAATGGGGATGGGCAGAGAGGGAGGGGGGGGGGGGGCTGTGATCTCGGTGGATGGGCGAAAGCCATAGTCCCAGAGAGCGTTTGAAGAAAATGAGGGAAATTTAAGAAGAGGCATGGGAGAAAACGGATGAGAGGGGGAAGAGGGAGGATTTGTCGTGATAGGGTGTGAAATATTTGAAATATTTGGAAAATGATAGCAATGAGTGGGGGATTGGAGTGGGTGGGGGAGGGGGTGATTGAAAGGGTGGGTGAGGAATATATTTGAAATATTTGGAACATGAGAAAGTTTATTTGGACTGTAGTATTAAAAATGTGAGGGAAAAAAAATGAGGAAAAAAATAAGAGAAGATACAGGGAGAAAAGGGAAGGGTGTGGGTGAATGGAAGAGTGTCATAAGGTTAGAGATGAAAATAAAAGTTAGCCATGATCAGGTAAAAGACTTTGTTCAGTGAGGATGATCTTGCTTATTAAGGGTGATAGGTTAAAGAAACCATTTCGCTGCTTGATAGTAGTGGAGGATGTGATGAGTGCAGTTTCCAATAATCTTCGCCGAGATTTGTTGTGGATGTGTTTAGTGATTTTGGCTTGTTCAAATTTGAATGCATGACCATATTCTAGAGCATGGGAGAAAAGTGCACTGAGAGGGTTGTTGTTTTTTATATCCCTTTTATGTTCATTTAATCGTTTCTTTAATTCACGTTGTGTTTCTCCCACGTAGAATTGATGGCAATCATTGCAAGGGACAGTGTATAAGCCGGCATGGGATGTGGGTGTTTTTTGGAAATGTCTGGATGTGTTTAAAGTTTGTTTTATGGATTGAGAAGTGGTTTGTACTATTGGAATGCCTAATTTGTTGAGAGTGTTGCATATGGATGTGTTATTGGAATGCGTGGGTAGGAGAAGGGGTCTGTCTATGAGAGAGGTGTTAGGGGTTTGATTTTTTTTTGTGTGGTGTTTCTGGAGAATATTTGGAAGGCTTTTTTCTTGGCATTTAATATGAAATGTGTGGGGTATTGCAATGTTTTTAGGGAATTAAAAATGTATTTTATTTCTTCATCTATGTGTGGGGGGCTACATATTCTAAGGGCGCGTAGGAAGAAGCCTATAATTATACCTGTTTTGATCTTGCTATGATGGTGGGAGTAGAAATGTATGTAGTCATTTTTGTGAGTGTTTTTGCGGTGTACCTTAAATTCTAGTTTATTGTTGGACTTAATTATAAGAGTATCAAGGAAGGGAATAGAGCCGTTTATTTCAGTCTCATGGGTGAATTTTATGGAGGGTTCTACTGTGTTGAGTTTATCCTTAACATGAATGATTTGTGTGTCTGTGGGGAGGAAAATTAAAATATCATCTATGTATCTAAAGTATTCGATGTTAGGAGGTAGTCTATATTTGAAAGGACCGGATTCTAAGAATTCTAGAAAGAGGCAGGCCAATACACCGCTAAGGGGGTTGCCCATGGGGAGTCCAAATTTTTGTTTGTAGAATACTTCGTTAAATTGGAAATATGTTATGTCAGTGATGAGTCTAATTATTTCTATAAAAATGTTGGGGGGAAAAGGTAGGTCGGTTTTTGTTTTCTTTATATGTGTGTGAAGTAAGTGTAGGCATTTTTTTACAGGTACGTTAGTGTAGAGCGAAGTTACATCTAGGCTGTGTATATTTTTATTTTCTACGTTGATGTTTTTTATTCTGCTAAGAAGGTCGCCTGAACAGCAAATGGAAAACTCTAGGACGCCCGGAACTCATAAACAACCTCACCACCTATAAACTTTCCAACATAGAAACTGAAGCTCTCAGTTTCGGTTTAAAATTCGCCACTGGAATACACTCTAACACCACCACCAACACAGTTCTAAAAAATTACAGACACACTGACACAGATTTCACCAAAGGCTTCATTCAAGGCATAATCTCAACTACCACCACTCTCCCTAATGACCCCGTCTTACCCAAGAGATACATAGACACTCTTAAACACCTAGCTAACAACAACAACATACTCATATCACCATCTGACAAAGGAGGGGGCATAGTAATCATGGACAAAAATTCATATATCAAAAAAATATCTACTCTATTATCCGACGAAAACATATACACTAAAACTGACCAAAAAACTATAGATAAAAACATAGAACATTTTAACAAATCTTTCAAACACCTAATTAAGAACAACAAAAAATGGACATCAAACATTGAGTATCACCCTATCATTCCCACATTATACGGGCTCCCCAAAACCCACAAACCTGACACCCCCATGCGTCCAATTGTATCAAGCATAGGTAGCACCACACACAAAATCGCACGGGCCATAGCTAACATCCTCACTCCACTAATGGGTACCATCAATCCCTCCCACATAAAAAATTCAGGCGACCTTCTTAGCAGAATAAAAAACATCAACGTAGAAAATAAAAATATACACAGCCTAGATGTAACTTCGCTCTACACTAACGTACCTGTAAAAAAATGCCTACACTTACTTCACACACATATAAAGAAAACAAAAACCGACCTACCTTTTCCCCCCAACATTTTTATAGAAATAATTAGACTCATCACTGACATAACATATTTCCAATTTAACGAAGTATTCTACAAACAAAAATTTGGACTCCCCATGGGCAACCCCCTTAGCGGTGTATTGGCCTGCCTCTTTCTAGAATTCTTAGAATCCGGTCCTTTCAAATATAGACTACCTCCTAACATCGAATACTTTAGATACATAGATGATATTTTAATTTTCCTCCCCACAGACACACAAATCATTCATGTTAAGGATAAACTCAACACAGTAGAACCCTCCATAAAATTCACCCATGAGACTGAAATAAACGGCTCTATTCCCTTCCTTGATACTCTTATAATTAAGTCCAACAATAAACTAGAATTTAAGGTACACCGCAAAAACACTCACAAAAATGACTACATACATTTCTACTCCCACCATCATAGCAAGATCAAAACAGGTATAATTATAGGCTTCTTCCTACGCGCCCTTAGAATATGTAGCCCCCCACACATAGATGAAGAAATAAAATACATTTTTAATTCCCTAAAAACATTGCAATACCCCACACATTTCATATTAAATGCCAAGAAAAAAGCCTTCCAAATATTCTCCAGAAACACCACACAAAAAAATCAAACCCCTAACACCTCTCTCATAGACAGACCCCTTCTCCTACCCACGCATTCCAATAACACATCCATATGCAACACTCTCAACAAATTAGGCATTCCAATAGTACAAACCACTTCTCAATCCATAAAACAAACTTTAAACACATCCAGACATTTCCAAAAAACACCCACATCCCATGCCGGCTTATACACTGTCCCTTGCAATGATTGCCATCAATTCTACGTGGGAGAAACACAACGTGAATTAAAGAAACGATTAAATGAACATAAAAGGGATATAAAAAACAACAACCCTCTCAGTGCACTTTTCTCCCATGCTCTAGAATATGGTCATGCATTCAAATTTGAACAAGCCAAAATCACTAAACACATCCACAACAAATCTCGGCGAAGATTATTGGAAACTGCACTCATCACATCCTCCACTACTATCAAGCAGCGAAATGGTTTCTTTAACCTATCACCCTTAATAAGCAAGATCATCCTCACTGAACAAAGTCTTTTACCTGATCATGGCTAACTTTTATTTTCATCTCTAACCTTATGACACTCTTCCATTCACCCACACCCTTCCCTTTTCTCCCTGTATCTTCTCTTATATTTTTTTCCTCATTTTTTCCCTCACATTTTTAATACTACAGTCCAAATAAACTTTCTCATGTTCCAAATATTTCAAATATATTCCTCACCCACCCTTTCAATCACCCCCTCCCCCACCCACTCCAATCCCCCACTCATTGCTATCATTTTCCAAATATTTCAAATATTTCACACCCTATCACGACAAATCCTCCCTCTTCCCCCTCTCATCCGTTTTCTCCCATGCCTCTTCTTAAATTTCCCTCATTTTCTTCAAACGCTCTCTGGGACTATGGCTTTCGCCCATCCACCGAGATCACAGCCCCCCCCCTCCCTCTCTGCCCATCCCCATTTCCCTGCACACACCCCACACACACAAACGTTCCAACTCACTCTTCCCCTTCGGTCTCGACCGCAGCCATCTGGTCAGACACCCCTCCCTCTTTTCCTCCAATCTCTCTCTGCCATCCATTTTACCCCTGCTCATCCCCCACCTCTTTCTCTCATCGCCAGCCACAGTAGTCCTTGCTCCCTCCACCCTTCCCCTTTTTTCTCCCACTCATTTTTCATTCTCTAACAAGTACGGACGTCCAGCTAGACGCTGCTATTATCTTTCATTTTATTTTATTTTTCTTCCCAACATGTCTACCCTACATGTATCCGTGCTTGCATGATATCTTTTCCCTATATCATCATCCTGATGAAGTCTTATAAATAAAGACGAAACGTTGATGTACACATAAAAAAACATCCAGTTTTTTGGTTTTCCTTTTTCATTTTACCATCACGTCGGATTACCTTCATCCTTCTCTTCCCATTTTGTCGAAATGGAAAACCAAACCTTCCAGCAGAAGCTACGGAAATATAAGAACACACTATTCGCAGCCAACTCCCACAACAACAGGAGAAACTTTCTGCTGAGATGCATCGAAGAAAAGGTCATACCCGCAAGTACATTTACATTTCTAAAGCAATCGCACCACATTTTTCCTGACTACATTCAAACATATTTAACATCATCTGCAAACCTACTAAAACACAAGAGTTCACACCTTTTCCACGAGGCCAGAACATTGGGCATCAACCTCAAAAATAATAAAACAATACTGCCCAACACTATCGATAACATCACTAAATCCATCAAAAGATTCAATACACAACATACTACCAGACTAAACAACAAACTCAACAAACTTATCCAAAACAGCAAATGGAAAACTCTAGGACGTCCGGAACTCATAAACAACCTCACCACCTATAAACTTTCCAACATAGAAACTGAAGCTCTCAGTTTCGGTTTAAAATTCGCCACTGGAATACACTCTAACACCACCACCAACACAGTTCTAAAAAATTACAGACACACTGACACAGATTTCACCAAAGGCTTCATTCAAGGCATAATCTCAACTACCACCACTCTCCCTAATGACCCCGTCTTACCCAAGAGATACATAGACACTCTTAAACACCTAGCTAACAACAACAACATACTCATATCACCATCTGACAAAGGAGGGGGCATAGTAATCATGGACAAAAATTCATATATCAAAAAAATATCTACTCTATTATCCGACGAAAACATATACACTAAAACTGACCAAAAAACTATAGATAAAAACATAGAACATTTTAACAAATCTTTCAAACACCTAATTAAGAACAACAAAAAATGGACATCAAACATTGAGTATCACCCTATCATTCCCACATTATACGGGCTCCCCAAAACCCACAAACCTGACACCCCCATGCGTCCAATTGTATCAAGCATAGGTAGCACCACACACAAAATCGCACGGGCCATAGCTAACATCCTCACTCCACTAATGGGTACCATCAGTCCCTCCCACATAAAAAATTCAGGCGACCTTCTTAGCAGAATAAAAAACATCAACGTAGAAAATAAAAATATACACAGCCTAGATGTAACTTCGCTCTACACTAACGTACCTGTAAAAAAATGCCTACACTTACTTCACACACATATAAAGAAAACAAAAACCGACCTACCTTTTCCCCCCAACATTTTTATAGAAATAATTAGACTCATCACTGACATAACATATTTCCAATTTAACGAAGTATTCTACAAACAAAAATTTGGACTCCCCATGGGCAACCCCCTTAGCGGTGTATTGGCCTGCCTCTTTCTAGAATTCTTAGAATCCGGTCCTTTCAAATATAGACTACCTCCTAACATCGAATACTTTAGATACATAGATGATATTTTAATTTTCCTCCCCACAGACACACAAATCATTCATGTTAAGGATAAACTCAACACAGTAGAACCCTCCATAAAATTCACCCATGAGACTGAAATAAACGGCTCTATTCCCTTCCTTGATACTCTTATAATTAAGTCCAACAATAAACTAGAATTTAAGGTACACCGCAAAAACACTCACAAAAATGACTACATACATTTCTACTCCCACCATCATAGCAAGATCAAAACAGGTATAATTATAGGCTTCTTCCTACGCGCCCTTAGAATATGTAGCCCCCCACACATAGATGAAGAAATAAAATACATTTTTAATTCCCTAAAAACATTGCAATACCCCACACATTTCATATTAAATGCCAAGAAAAAAGCCTTCCAAATATTCTCCAGAAACACCACACAAAAAAATCAAACCCCTAACACCTCTCTCATAGACAGACCCCTTCTCCTACCCACGCATTCCAATAACACATCCATATGCAACACTCTCAACAAATTAGGCATTCCAATAGTACAAACCACTTCTCAATCCATAAAACAAACTTTAAACACATCCAGACATTTCCAAAAAACACCCACATCCCATGCCGGCTTATACACTGTCCCTTGCAATGATTGCCATCAATTCTACGTGGGAGAAACACAACGTGAATTAAAGAAACGATTAAATGAACATAAAAGGGATATAAAAAACAACAACCCTCTCAGTGCACTTTTCTCCCATGCTCTAGAATATGGTCATGCATTCAAATTTGAACAAGCCAAAATCACTAAACACATCCACAACAAATCTCGGCGAAGATTATTGGAAACTGCACTCATCACATCCTCCACTACTATCAAGCAGCGAAATGGTTTCTTTAACCTATCACCCTTAATAAGCAAGATCATCCTCACTGAACAAAGTCTTTTACCTGATCATGGCTAACTTTTATTTTCATCTCTAACCTTATGACACTCTTCCATTCACCCACACCCTTCCCTTTTCTCCCTGTATCTTCTCTTATTTTTTTCCTCATTTTTTTCCCTCACATTTTTAATACTACAGTCCAAATAAACTTTCTCATGTTCCAAATATTTCAAATATATTCCTCACCCACCCTTTCAATCACCCCCTCCCCCACCCACTCCAATCCCCCACTCATTGCTATCATTTTCCAAATATTTCAAATATTTCACACCCTATCACGACAAATCCTCCCTCTTCCCCCTCTCATCCGTTTTCTCCCATGCCTCTTCTTAAATTTCCCTCATTTTCTTCAAACGCTCTCTGGGACTATGGCTTTCGCCCATCCACCGAGATCACAGCCCCCCCCCTCCCTCTCTGCCCATCCCCATTTCCCTGCACACACCCCACACACACAAACGTTCCAACTCACTCTTCCCCTTCGGTCTCGACCGCAGCCATCTGGTCAGACACCCCTCCCTCTTTTCCTCCAATCTCTCTCTGCCATCCATTTTACCCCTGCTCATCCCCCACCTCTTTCTCTCATCGCCAGCCACAGTAGTCCTTGCTCCCTCCACCCTTCCCCTTTTTTCTCCCACTCATTTTTCATTCTCTAACAAGTACGGACGTCCAGCTAGACGCTGCTATTATCTTTCATTTTATTTTATTTTTCTTCCCAACATGTCTACCCTACATGTATCCGTGCTTGCATGATATCTTTTCCCTATATCATCATCCTGATGAAGTCTTATAAATAAAGACGAAACGTTGATGTACACATAAAAAAACATCCAGTTTTTTGGTTTTCCTTTTTCATTTTACCATCACGTCGGATTACCTTCATCCTTCTCTTCCCATATATATATATATATATATATATATATATATATATATATATATAGTCTCGGAAGTTCTTTTAACCTTCAAAACTGAAAAAAAAAAATTGTTGAAAGATTTTAGTCTAGTAAGTCAATCAATCTACTGCAATCACTATTTTAGTTTACTTCCAAGAATATACTCTAATATATATATATATATATATATATATATATATATATATATGTCTTTACCTATCTAAATACATAACATTAGGGAAAGGAAAATTATTCCCAACTAGCATTAAAGTAACAATTCTTGTTCCTGTAAATAATCGAATTCGTTCAAAAGTATCGCAAACAAAATAAACAAATAAATGGCATCTATAAAAAAGCGATACATTTCGGCACGAGTGGTAGATCTGTAGGCTTAGGACTCTGTGGTCCTGGTTTCAGATCTCGCCAGCTTCAACTGATGAATCGTAAATAACGAAACACGTGTCTATATATATATATATATATATATATATATATATATATATATATATATATATATATATATATATATATATATGTTTGATTGGACAGGAGTGCTAGCTTCTGTTGGTTCATTTTCTATTTTTTGATCCATTTTTACCAGTCGTTAAACGACCGATTTGGTGTTGTTATACATGGTGTGTAAGAAATCCCCATATTTTTGGCGAACGTCTTCAGGCGGATGGATGAGTAAGCAAACTAAAACTCGTGAATTGACTAAGAGGACGTTCTTTTAAACACTTCAGCAACATTTAAACATACCTTCGTCCACCTCATAACTATCAACTTAATTATCAACAGCATATATAAAAATCAAACTCTCCCTGCACTCAAAGTAAACCCTAATATACAACGCAAGCTATTAATTTTTTGCACCACTGAGGTACCCTTTTACGGTCCTAATGGTAGCTTATACACCCAAGTGGATGGCGTCTCGATAGAATCAGCCCTGAGAGCATTGTTTGCCGAATACTATATGTCCAACCTAGAAATTAAAACTTTCAATAGTATTACTAAACCCTATATAGACGTCCGATACGTCGATCGCATTCTCTCTACTAACAGAAAACCTATCTAAGTTAACTCTAATCAAAGATACCATTGAAAATAACTCAACATGAATTTTACACAAGAACTTAATATCAATATTAAAATTCCCTTCCTACGTGCGTACATATCGATAAACATTTTTTAACTGTATAGTGCCGGAGTTAGATTATAATATATGCAATTTTGATTAATTAATATATTTGAATTTAAAATTCTACCAAATAAATATTTACATTAATATGTATGTAGAGATTATCTGTGCATTACAGTCTAATATGTATATACATTTATATTATGTGTTCAACGCAATTTTTCCTATCATCGTTCGCATTCAGTTTCTTGCTCTTATATTTACCTAAATATCTGAATTTAAATCACTAGAATTTTCACCCGAAAAAAAATATTTTTTACCTATCACAATTTTCACTGGGAAAACGGGCAACATTAAAATAACACCTTTTTTTCTTCAACATTTTAATAAATACCACTTATGTAACGTTAATATGTTGTAAACTAACATTTTTATGAATAAAATTATAATCTTTAAATTGTTAATCAGCTAGCTCAATAGATTTATCTTACGTATCTCTTATCTGACAGTACAGGATAACAACTGCATTATTGTACAAATAGTTCCTATTAACAGAATGGCCGGACTTGGATTGTGATTTAATGAGGAACACAATGGGTTTTTTTTATTATGCTACCTTATCACTTAGGTTTTGGCGGCCCCTCGTTTCACCCAAAAATATGGCGCGAAGGAACTGATATTTTAGAAACCTCTCTAAATTAGTGTCTTATAAATATGGTTTAAAATTCATTAAAATCAGATAGACGTATTTTAAGTTTTAAGTGAGATCTGCCCCCATAACTCATTTAGAGGGGCACATAGAGATCCAATAGATTGAGGGAGACGTAAGGATTCGGTACCACTTCCGTTGTCTTCTCTGGAAATTTTGATATATATATATATAAGTTTACGTTCATCGAAATAGGATGTATTAGAAGTATAAAGGAAGGTTCCGGCCCATAGCTCAATTTGAGAAGCATTGAGACATTCGGGAAACTTTCATCGTCTCATGTGAAAACTTTTATATATAATATAATATGAATTCAATTAAAATATAATTTATTTGAAGTTTTAAGATGGGGTTAAGTCCTTATAACTCCTTTACGGGCAATTTGCGACCACTTACGTTGTCTTACCGGCAAGATTGTGCAGTATATTTTTAGTTTGTATGTAGATTCTCTAACCGTTATTTCTATAGGGAACACAGACAGACACACATTAACATATATATAGCATCATATGCAACATCATATTAAGGAGAGTTTAATTAAATAGCTACCTTTATGTTGTCAGATAGATATCGTACCCACTGAGCTATTCAGATATATGCTAATATTTAAAACCCAACGCTTATAAATGAATTAATTTCATTGTGTAACATGTTAGAAAAGTGTCATTACCTCTTTTAAGAGGCAGCTTGAGACGCATAACTAGTTCCATTATGTTCACATGCAAATTGTACATTTGAATACAATTTTAATTAAGGTACACTCCATAGTATATATTCGTTTTTCGGGACAGACATGCACATAGACGAAGAGGTGTTCTCTTTTATTATATATAGTCGACTAGCGAAAATAGACTCCCTAACGGTCGTCTATTTTTTCTAGGCTGCCGCGTTCTTATGTGGTGAGACAAAAAAAATTGTCTCCGAATACTTTTTTGTTTAAAAATGAAAAAAAAAAGTTTTTTCCCCGCCCCCCCCAAAAAGGGGGGATTTCTACCCTCCCCCCCCAAAAAAAAACATCAAGAGCGAACGCAGACCCCAATGTATTTTCGAAGAACAGTTATAGGATCATTCATTTGTAACTGGAAGAAGTGCAAAAAAAAAACGATTTCTTCATCTATTTAAAACTTGGTAAGATTGCATTACTTACCCTGTAGCTCATATGGTAGAGCGTTGGGCAGTTAGCGTTAAGGTTGTGAGTTCGAATCATGGCCTGGGCCACGAAATTATTTATTGTTTAATTCTGACTTTGAAATTTCGTTTATAAAAATTCTCGACGAGGGACTGACGTCTCCGAATACTATTTTGTTTTAAAAGGTAAAAAAAAAAAAAAATTTTCGCGCCCCAAAAATTGGGGTGGGGGGGAGAGTTCACCCTACCCCCTGCTCTGGACACCCCCCCCCCTGAAAAAATCGAGAGCGAACGCAGACCCCAATGTATTTGCTGAAGAACAGTTATACGATCATTCAAATCGTTCGCGGACGCAGACTCCAAAGTATAAAGAAGAACCAATTATTATACGATCATTCATTGCTAAATGAGAGATCTGAAAAAAAACCCGATTTCTTCAAGTAGTTAAATTAAGGGGCTATTTTCAACTTTGTGAAGTGGCGAAATCGTTATGGCGTCAAGCTGTTAGCGTCAAGGTTGTGAGTCCGAATCGCGGCCTGGACGACGAGAAGTTTTTATTGTTTATTTAGTCGTTGATATATGGCCTAATGTATTTGTTTATGTTTCTGACTTTGACATTAATTAAGTAGTAATTATGTCCCCCCCCCACCGCCCTTCTCTTTTACAAAAATTCTCCTGGGCGGACAGACAGACAGACAGACAGACAGGGAAGGTGCTCGTTATATTATAAGTGGACTAGCGATAATAGACTCCCTAACGGTCGTCTATTTTTGCTAAACTGCCGCATTCTTGTGTGGTTAGACAAAAGAAAGAAAAAAAAATGTCTCCGAATACCATTTTGTTTAAAAAGGGAAAAAAAAAATTTCCCGCCAAAATAAAAAAGTTGTGGGGTGATTCCCCCCCCCCCTCTGGACTCCCCTCCCTGAAAAAAATCGAGAGCGAACGCAGATCCCCATGTATTTTCTGAAGAAGTGGCGAAATCGTTAGGGCGTCGGGCTGTTAGTGTCCAGGTTGCGATTTTATTTTTTATTTAGTCGTTAATATGTGGCCTAATGTATTTGCTTATGTTTCTGACTTTGAAATTAATTAAATAGTAATTATCTTCCCGTTCCTCCTCCCCCCTTCCCAGCTCCCCCCAGACAGACAGAAAGACAGACAAAGAAAGTGCTCGTTATATTATAAGTGGATAAATTTAGGTAGATAAAAAGGACATAGAAGGAGAGAAAGAGAGAGAGGGGCAGACGGACACAGGAGAAGCGTTACCTAATAAATATAATAAAATCTTTACTTATGTGTTATTATATTTAAAATAGGAAGAATATATTCTTTCATTTCGTATAATTTTATTAATTTTTAATTGGTGGGGGGAATCGAAACCGCACGGTCGATATTTTAGGTCTGATAGTTTCCTAACTAAAGAATTCGGAATTTGTTAAGAGGAATTTTAAAATAACATTCATAAAAATCGGATAAACGTATTTGAAGTTTTAAGGGAGTTTTGTCCCCACGTGTCAGTTAGAAGTGGATGCACGTAAATATTCGCAACTAGAGGGTAACGTAGAGATTCGACGATAAAGTATAAAAAACAAAATGAGAAAAAGGAAACTATTGTCTGTATTACCATTATTAGGGTTATATAAAACCGAAAATGTTGATTAAAAAATTAATTTCATAAATATCTTATTTATTTGACAAAATCACGCGTCAAGTTGTCTGGTTGCTCAATTTTCAAAGTTTATCATTTCAACGACGTTTCTAACTGTAGTAACACCCATCTCATTATATACACGCGCGACAGTTTGGACATTAAAAAAACATCCTTTCGATAACACCAGAAGAGATTCTCGATCTACGGCTACGCCGTAAGACTTCGACGATGGCGAAGAAAAAATGGAAATAAAACGGAAAATGTCTGTATTACCATGCCTAGGGTTTTATAAAACCGAAAATTTGAATCTAAAAACAAAATGATTTAAGAAATGTTTCATTTACTTGACAAAATCACGCGTCAAGTTGTCTAGTTCTTCGATTCGCAATGTATATATATATTACAGATTACATATATTTGAAAAAATACTGCATTGCGGTAATATAAATGTAAGCATGTTTTGGCATGTTGCAGAGTATGGCATGCTATTATACTTACCGATTATGTTAAAATAATTAATAAGGGAATTCCTTTGTTGCATCTAGTCGAGACACCTTCAGGACCCCGCAAACATCTTAATTAGAAAGCGTTTCCTCTCATATGTATTTTAAAATAACATTAACGACTATTCTATCTTCCACACACACAGACACACACAAAAATACAAATGTGTATATATACTTACTAATATGCACATATCAACTGATACAAATGATCTTTTAAATATATCAGTTGATGGGTTTTCAGCAGCGTGTAGCAGGTTGTGTGCTTGGCCAAAACGGAAGAACCTGATCAACTTAATTGGCATTGATCCAGGCCCGGGTTTTTCATGTCGGTGATAAAAAAAAACTTTGATTTTTTTTCTTTCGAACATCGCTTTACTTTTACCGTTACGCCATCATAGCGTTTCTTTGAGTTTTAGAAACCTCTGGCACATAATTTTTCAAAGACTCTTGAAAATACGAGATTTTGAGGGAGGGGTCATCGTGTTCTTCTCCCCAGATGTTAGTCTATAATAACAGATAAACTAAATCCCTCTGTTACTCCTATAAATTACAAAGTGATTCTCCTTAGATTCCTGTCTTCGAAGCATGTGGTAATACGACAGTTTTCCACTTCTTTACACAGTCCTTTTAAGTATAACTGAAACTGGCGAGATCTTTCCAACTGCACTAATGGGATAATGGGAAGATCAGACAAGGCAGCGTTGTAACGTATGCTCTTCCTCTCCCCATTTGCTGACGGTTGGATCTGTTTTGTAGCATCATCCGGCCATAAAAGCTGTTGACAACTCCATTCTTGTTATCAGATGGTTGAGTGTCCTCCACTAAACCTATGATTCTTATGAGCGTGTAAGGATTGCTTCATACGGGGATTGGATTCCCATGTTGGGTAATTATCAAGCCTTCTGGTACACAGCTGACGCCTGTTTCTTCCATAAGGTGTTGTCAGAGGCTGGACATGGCAGAGAAAACTTGTACTTGACTTCAGTTTGTTGGTCACACCTGATTCGAAGTTAAGTAAAGAACACGTGCCGAAAGAACACTGTTTACTTTATGGATAATTCAATATAGGGCATTTCAAAAAATTCAATGAAAACCACAAGAATATATTAAATTTGAAGAAACAGACATTGCATTATATAGATGTTTCAGCGCTCTATACCTATCTTCACTCATCTTCACAACATGTTGGTCGCTGTACGTTTCGGACTTCTTGATGTGCCTTATGCAGTAGTTCGTAAAAGAAGCTAAAGAATCGTCTTATGCTAAAGAAGACCACACCGGTAGAAATATTTGGAAAATATTTAACTCTTTTTTGTCTAACACAAAGAGAGCTATGTCGCCGTTTAGCTTATTCTCACCGATATGCCAGCACGATCCTAGTAACAAATTCTCAGCTGCCACAATTAAAAGTTTTTCGAAGTATGTATTTCTTTTCGAAAAACATTCTTTTATAACTTATTTAAAAATCACAAGTACCGATGGTAAATTATAACATTAAGATACCACATTTATTTTTTAATTTCTATTTCAAGATATGTATATTATGCTTATCGTATTATTTGACATATATATTTTTATCCGAAAAGGACTGTCATGTCCAAAAACCTCGTGTTTTTTTTATTACTTTACCTATTTTTGCTTATATATCAGTAGACATAAATGGCTATATGCGCCACATAATAGTGTATCTATAGTATTCTTTGATTTGTCTATGTGATGAACTAATTATCAGAAATTACGATGAGACGGTGAATGTTTAAATGGTTAAATACCCGGCTTCGTTATAGGGTAAGATAATGAATCGATCTCAGTATTAACAAAAGTAAACATTTATTTTAATTCACGCTGTAATATTCGGGGGTCATTGGCAGGGTGAAGAATAAACTAACGCAGTTAGAGAGAGAGATAGAGAGAGAGAGAGAGGGGGAGAGAGAGATGGGGGGGGGAGAGAGTGCGAGAGAGATAGAGAAACAAACGCCCATTTTTCTATGCTGGCTAAAAAGGGGCATCCTATGTTTCGTTTTTGTTTTCATTTTACTTCCGTGTAAAGTCTCAGAAATCAAAGAGTCCCTTCGGAGGTTAACACTTGATCTCTATATGAGAAACATAGATACCCTTAACTCTCAAACGTTGAGTTAGAAAAGAAGTGAAGAACATCAATTCTCCTCTCAATAATTGAATAGTTAATTATGTTATAATATATGTTTCTTGTGGTCTCTTGATCTTACCAGATTCCAGGACAAGAATTCATCTAGTCTGTTGGAGTATCCAGCTAAATGCTGTTACTGGAAGTAACATAACAAGGAAAAGGTGCACCTAGTGTATAGCCGTGTCGAGGGGAGCTTATTGGGGCTTCGAACACTATGTTATTTTTAATATTTGGTTAGGGTTTACATGTAGGGTGCAGCATCCTTATGTCAGGTTGTCCTGATAACCCCTTGAAGAGAGAGACCGAAAACACTCGAGGATGGTGTCTAGTAGGTAATCTAAACTCAGCGTTTACTTTCGTTTATGCGTGCGTATGTATGCCCTTGATTGACCTTTAATTCCACCCGTTGTAGTGATGTACCACTCACCGGCACACGCGTTATCTCACATAAATCCTTCTGTAAGTTAAACATGGCGTGAACAGAGTGTAGCATAACGGTTTATCAACGCTTATAAAAAGATACGAGTTTTTACATTTTAAATGCTGAAATTTGTTTTTCCCGAAGAAATAACTGTGCTGGGAATAGCAAACCGAATAAAAATGTGTACATGAACTGCCAACAGTATGGTTACTTATGTGAAATTAACAAACTGTAAACAAAATAATACTGTATTTACATGGTCGCTATTCATGTGACTCGGTGACACAACGTAGAACAAATATGACTACTCTATTTTACGACCAATTCGAATTTGTACAATGAAAACTACACTAGAACAGTGTCAGCACCACCACACACCGTATTCACAGCTGAATAATTTGATCAACCGCAATATTTATATATCCCTATGAGAAAAGCAATACAAAAAATGTCAATATGTTTTTTCTATATAATGTATAGATATTAAAAGAAATATACTTTATGAACGCACTAAACTTCTTGCAGGTGATCTTCTCCATAAACGAAAGTGTATTTAAAAGTCATCGGTTCAATCAATAGCTTCTAGCTGAAACTATTGATTTACGAGCTATTACTGCTCGACACTAACACGGTCCGCAGGGATTAGCATTTGAACACGACGAAGTTATCTCACTTTTAGTTTTGTCACTCAAACTACCAATGTTCGTCGGCTTGTGCATCAAAATATCACGTTACTTTGTTAAAGAAGCCAAACAGCCTCTCTCCCTGAAGGGACATCTCCAATATATGGACGCTTTCTTTCGTACGAAAATAAGAGGAAGAAGAAGAAAAATAAGAAGAAAAGGTAGAAAAAGAGGAAAAAGAAAACGAGAGGAAGAAAATGAAAAAGGGAAATGAACAAATAAAAGAGGAAGAAGAAGAAAAAAAAGGAAACAAAAAAAAAGACAAAGAAGTAATAGCTGGTTTTCCACCGTAGAAGTATTTATTTAACAAAATATTTATGCAAACTGTTGTGTCTTTTAGTTATGCAAAAGCCTAATCCAATGCTGGATTATGATCACTGACTTGACTGGTGTTCAGGATTCAGGAATAATATAATATACATATACTTTATCGGGAATATTATAGACAATCGATTTAGAAACCACAGAGGGAAAATACCACAATATAAATTGAATGAGCTTATTACAATTTATATATATATATGTATACATATATATATGTATATATATATATATATATATATATATTTATATATATAGTCTAAAGAAGCTTTGAGTAATTTTCAACAAAATAAAAAAGAAGGAAAATGCAGTTTAAATTCTCAGAGAAACTAACTAAATCCACGATATTGCAGACTTAATATTCGTTGGAAAATTCACAAATAAAAAATATTAATAATAAGTAAATAAAATAAAAAGGGGGGTTAGTATATAACAGTGTAACAAAAACAGGAGACCTTAACTTAAGCGCCTAATATATACACGGGGGATCATCAGCTGTGTACCATGTTACTGTTTCGGAGATTTAAAAACAGGACAGTTATAATATTCATGGCTCTCCAATGGTACTGATCAAACGACCACTTCCCCAATAATCAAGTGTAGAAATAATTCAGCTTCAAATTTCACTAATATATACATAAATAATAATAATAATAATAATAATAATAATAATAATAATAATAATAATAATAATAATAATATATTACCTTTAAGACTACCGTGTGATATGGTAATTTGCATATCAAATAACATTAATTATTATTATTATTATTATTATTATTATTATTATTATTATATTATTATTATTATTATTATTATTATTATTATTATTATTATTATTATTATTATAATAATAATAATAATAATAATAATAATAATAATAATAATAATAATAATAATAATGATAATGATGATGATAATAATAATAATGATAATAATAATAATTATAATAATAATAATAATATCCAAACACTACATCCAAGAACCATTCTGCGATATGGTAGCTAGCAATAAAATTATATAGGAATTAAAGTTGCATTACAAAAAAAAAGCTTAAGTTCCTTAGGTACCAGAAAGGCAAGTAGATAAGAGGAAGGAAACCTAGCCATACAGTTCTAAATACCCAATATATATATATATATATATATATATATATATATATATATATATATATATATATATATATATATATATATATATATATATATATATTCAGATATCACTACTGACGCATTTCGTGGTTAAATATCAGGTAAAATAGTAAGACCTGTAAGGATGATTCTTGAACTTCATAAAACAAAGTGTATCTTCCATCCCGATAGTCATTGTACAGAGTAGAGTTGGTTGTTTATTCGGAAGGTGTTTTATCTCATTCGGTCTGCTCGCTTCGTACGCTTTTGGGTACGGTCTCAGGATCGTGGCGAAAACACGTCCTCGTGGTTAGAAGCTGTTTGACCGCCTCTTCCCGTTTGATGCCTATTCCTTCCGCCAGAGACAAAGTATGCTCTTTACCACATTTAGTTTACTCTTTTTCTCGGAGTGATTGGATAAAATGGAGTCTGAAATTAGATATTAGTTGTTTTTATTTTGATAGGCAATAATGATTTTATGAGTATGAAAATAAGACAATAATTTTAAAATAGAATATACCTGTTAATTATTTATTTAAACTTGCTTTTCAAAATCAAAATACAAATTACAAATATCATTTATTAGATACAGCTTAATTTCTCTGTGTAATGCATATTATTAAACAGTAAACACAGTCCAAGTAGTACATATTCCAAGCTAGTAGATCACACATTGTACAAAAAGATGTCGCCGAAAAATTGAATATCGCTTTAGAGATCGTTACTGTGAGAGAATTCAGAAGGAATGCTATAATTAGTTTATTAACCGGATTTCTGATAATGTACCCTCCGAATATCATTGATCTTGTGGCATATGTTGCCCTTGTTAAACGGCAGATAAATTCCGAAACATATTCATTCTCCGTTGGTGTTTGGGTGGAAATCTATTTTCGCAAGACATGTGTGCTACTAAAGATTAGACCCGGTCTTCATAGTCCTTCCTTTCACAGTACCTCCTCTTAATGGAAAAAGGACAGGTTCATTTCCTGATATCTAAGATGCCCTAACTTGTGAGGGAGTACCTACGGAGACTGCAGTAATGCTCTTAACTGACTCCAGGTTCAACACACGGAAAACGACATCACATCTTACCTTCACGAAGAAACAAGTAAATCTTAATGCACATTAATGCCAAATGATGAATATTACTAAATATTACACCCAGTCCTTGTCATATTTCCTGCAAGGACAATGGAGATGCGCAGGTTCATCGCTAGCCGCTTATGCATCCCTTACTTGAAATTGAATGTCGAGAGAACTGTAGTCATTTTGAATTAGCCTTGATTGCTGATGAAGCGCTTCGCCCCAATAAAAAAAGTTACATGATACCATATCAATCTCTTCTCGCAAGGCAGCTTAACCACGTTATGGGGTAATGAACTGTGATGTTCTGAATATCTTAGAAAATGGCCAAAAATACGATTTTTTAGAATTCTTTTAAAATTTGATATGTGTTTGAGTATTTTGACATAAACTATATATTATCTTAAGTTACAGACAAAGTTATCAAATCATGTTTTTGATGATTGAAGAATATCAATTTGAATTATTTATGTTTTGGATTTGTCTACACATCTTGATGAAGATGATCGTTCAGTTTTTAATAACAATAACTTGTTTGCTATGATTTTTTGTTAATAAGGCTGATCATTTATTTTCTACCAAACAATAAAATATTTATCCCAAAGGGTATTACTCTGTCAAAGTATTGTTTCGGAAGAAGCGTGAGACCTCTGGAGACAACGCGATACGGGTCAAACAACAGAGTATGGGGTAAGCATGGAAACACGATGGAATGTGCACAAAGATATAGTTTCCCTCAGTGCATATTCATTAACTGCTACGGAATATCATCCCGGATTCAAAAGGTGGAATGAGAACACTCACTCAGATCATGAGGCGATTATGTAAGTGCCTAAAACACACCAAAGACGTATGTCATGTATGGTTGAATATAATTGCCGTGCACAGACACAACGTGATGGTCAGATACAGGAGATGCATACTGAACCCCATACAGTGCTCACTACACTTTTTCACGCAACTGTAACCACGGTGATAACTCATTAAACTTTGTCGAAATGCTAGCTGGTAATGGAATAATTTCGGTAAGTCCCTGGCGGGTAAGTTTGATACATTAGAAAACAGATACTTGCAATGACTCAAGAGAGAATAGAATTGATGAAGTATTCTGTCGCAATGGATCGATGTATGAAACAAATGTAAGCATATCAAACATGATATGATTCTCTTCAAACAACTATTCTTATCTTTGTAATTTCATATCACATGCCTTTTTGAAAGAATGAAAAATATTTAAGTAGAAAGCTTTTGCTCACGATGTTAACATGGAAAACAGTTGGTCTATGTAAGAAGAGTGAAAATGTAAACGTGTTATATTTGAAAATACAGGTCAATTTAAATAATGAAGTGTGCGTGATTGGACACTGTTGAACCTTTCGACGTCCTCGTACTGGTTAACTGTTCCAAACGTTTGGGTTCCTATGTAAGAGGGAATGCCGAGGGAATGCCAGTTGTGCCTCTCATACAGAGGTACTCGGGTTAGAGCTTTAGGTGCTTCAACCGTACATCTGACTTTGGACAGGGAGTACCACCTCCTACATCGCGAAACTACTATGGCTAATAAATTGCATCGGGATCGTTAAGTCCGACGATAACCTCCTTGTCGACCCTAGTAAATTTAATTTTATGGCAGTTGTTACCAGCGAGATGGTCCTCTACTAAATCCATTGCCACGTACATGGAGATGGTTTCATTATATTGCTATCGGTATATTGCACGGACTTGGAACGATAAAGCTCCCGCTATTTACCTGGCTGTAGCTGAGACTGTTGTCCTCACAATACTCCATCTGCTGTCACTATATTCTGTTGTCCTGCCGATAGTGAAGTTGCTGTGTTATCTGTTTATCGACACAAACTGTGACTTCTGAATACTGGTCTGAGTACGGGACTGTGTATTTTTAAAGAAGGGAGGTCGCAGTCCACATGTATGGGCCAATTGGACAGCACGCTCTCACTTTTTGGACTTTATGTTTGGTTGTTTTCTGGCAGCACACATTTTTAGTAGACGAAACCGTATTTTCCTTGAACGCGATCTAGAAGATCGGTGTTTGGTCGAAATAAACAATTCATATCCTTCTGATTAGTTGATTATGCGGTTCTTGGAAAGAAGTTACCGAAATAGTAAGCTGTATTACAATGAGTTATCAAAACAGTTAATTGATAGAGACCACTAGACTTGTTTGCATCAAAAGAACTAGGGGATGGATCAGATAATTCTGAAGAACACATGCCATAATAGTAGTTATAAAAAAGACTGAGACTAGCACCATCACGTCTGTGAGAGAGAGGGTACAGAGAAGAGGAAAGGGTAGAGCTAATCAAATTACAAATACGTTTCTGCACCTTATCAAAAACCATCGAATAGGACAGAGATTCACCAGCCCAAATATGACAACAGTACTCCATACATGGTCTAATAGTAGACTGTAGAGATAGAGAATTGTTTCTGGAGTGAGAAATTACAGGTAGATATGTTACAATGGTAATGTGCATTATTTATTATTCTGTTTCTGGTGCAGAGTGTAGTCAGTACTAAAGCACTAAGAACGGAGATTTAAACAATGTTTAATTTCACAGTATTTGTCATCTATAAGTGAAAATCTCTCTACACAAACATACACAGTTTTATATGAGAATGGTGTGAACAGCGATGTCCAAAAGGAATCTTATCTACAAAAAACAGCAATGAAGGAAGAATCACCAAAGCACATTGTAATGAAATATATGGTGCAGCATCAGGTTTGCCCATGACAAAATGTTGCTCTTGCTCTTACAAATCGGTGTGTAAGAGTGTCATATAAATGTCATATGAATAAATGAATTGAATCCAATATATATTCTTTTCCATTTCTGCATTAATTGTTTGTCTATTGTTTGGCTGTTTTTATTCTGTCTTCCTCTTCTTAGAGTAAATATACTGAACTCGGGGCATGTGTTTTTATTGTTGCATTACTTGAATATCGATAGGGATATAACAATTCTTTGGGAATCCCGTAGATTAATCGTGTTTATTGGAAAATGCTTAGAGGAACGTATTTAATAGTTAACTAAGCGTTAAGTGTGCAGTGTTGATCGAAGTTTAAATCTTGCTTTTGTGGTAGTGAAAAGATCAAAAGCTATACATTTTAATGTAGATGCCTGTTGGTGATATACACATACAAAGAGGTCGATATATGTACACATGGCTGAACAAATGTTCAGTTTTTGAACCAGAGTACATTCTATGTATTCATGATTTAGAGGTTAAATTGTACTTAAAAAAACAGAGAAGAGAATTAGACAGTGGTTGATTCGAAAGTTATTTTAGTTCTAAAAGTAAACAAAAGTCTGCAATTGCATGCGCAAAAGAATCAAGAAGTATCAACTGGTTGTTCCTCGTTATTGATTCTTAAATTCCCAAATGCACAAAACTATTAGAATCAACTACTCTCACAGAAAAGGTATTCTTTTAATTGAAGAACTTGAGGTTAAATGAATGAAACATCTAACTTCGAAAGAGATGAACCGAACTAATTCACACACATAAATAGACGCGTTAAAACATAGACACATAAATTGCGATGGTGCGCTCAATCTATGGCCATATGACGCAGGTTTCCTTTTTTCAATTCGGTATTACTGCACCATTTTTCAGCAATACTACATAAAGATTGTGGAGGCATCTCCCAGTCTCTTGAATATTTGTCTAGACAATAGTCTAAACTTTTAGTAGGGAACTAGTTTAGTTGTTAGAGGGGAGAGAGGGGTCTCCCTTAAAAGGTCAATCTTCGATCAACTCATCGCTGAAGCGGTCACACGAAAGTCTCTATGAACTTGTTTTATCACGACGAGATAGTTAGACACAAAGTCTGTTTTAATATATGGAAAATACAGCTCCCCCAAAATTGATTGAGACAAAAGTTTAAATTGCCTCAGTTTAGAATGATCCTCCTTTAGGATGTGTTATCGCCTGACAATCGGCCACGTCTTTAATTTACATATTTTAACTTTAACGATGAAAATAAAAATTAATGATTCTTTGTGGTTGATTTAAATATTGCAAACATCATATAACAGTAGATGCTGATGACGGCTGTGAGCCAGAAACACGTGTCCATGGATTACTTTTATGTACGTATAAAATTAATAAGAATATATATATCAACGAAAAATGCGTCCTATAAAGTTAAGAGAGACTAATAATGCAATTTTCTGCATCTTAATCACTTAGGAAGTGAGACAATCGAAATAATAGTAAGCAAAAAAACAAAGAACGCTGCAATCACCAATAAAAATAATTACATAAAAATACATTAAATATTTTGGTGATAAAAATCGTACATATTGCTAGACATGGTGTCTTGTCCCAGCGGTAAAGACGCTGGACTATAGACATCAATATTGAATGTTCGAGCTTTAAGTAAGTTAGCCATGCTGATGACGGCTGTGATGGATTACTTTTATGTACGTATAAAATAATTCAATATATATACTAACGAAAAATACGACCTATACAGTAAAGGGCGACTAATAATGGTATTTTCTGCATCTTCTATGTTCGTATAAAATTTATATATATATATATATATATATATATATATATATATATATATATATATATATATATATATATATATATATATATATTATGTGTATTTAGGCAGTATATTTTCATTTTGCCAAACATTAAATAACACAGAGTGTTTTTGCTAGATAAAACTTTTTATTATGTTTTCAATTTTCCGAATTGTCCATTTAGTGTTATTTAATAATGTGTGCCTATATATATATATATATGTGTGTGTGTGGGTGTGTGTGTATGTGTGTGTGCGTGTATGTGTGTGTGTGTGTGTGTGTGTGACTGGTGGTGAATAGTCGTACTTCTACGCTGATGAGTTTTATTGAAAAGAGACGAAACGTATACGTCCATAGATAAATAAACAATAACAAATATTTATATTTGAAGTTCCTCGTTAAAAAGTAGAGCACTGTAAATGGTTGTAATAACACAGCGTGACGTCACTTGCTTTATATGCATCATTCCTTCACTTATAAAAGTTGAATGCCTGTATGTCTCGCCGCCTTTAAATGTGTTAAAATTATCATTGTTTATAAGCTGTTCAGATCGGTTAGCGACGTTGGATTGTGGTTGAAAAATACTTGTAATCCAGGGTTTCGAATCGTGTGACAGGTGGTGAATAGTCGTACTTCTATGCTTATTAGTCTTGATTGAAAAGAGACGAAACGTATACGTCCATAGATAAATAAACAATAACAAATATTTATATTTGAAGCTCCTCGTTAAAAAGTAGAGCACTGTAAATGGTAGTAATAACACAGCGTGCATCATTCCTTCACTTATAGAAGTTGAATGCCTGTATGTCTCGCCGCCTTTAAATGTGTTAAAATTATCATTGTTTATAAGCTGTTCAGAACTGGCCTATCGGTTAGCGACGTGTAATCCAGGGTTTCGAATCGTGTGACCGGTGGTGAATAGTCCTACTTCTATGCTGATGAGTCTTGATTGAAAAGAGACGAAACGTATACGTCCATAGATAAATAAACAATAACAAATATTTATATATATATATATATATATATATATATATATATATATATATATATATATATATATATATATGGAAAATGTAAAAAGGAAAGCCAAAATCTATGTTATTTATGTATTCATCAACGTTTCGTCTTCATTGAAAGACTTCCTGAGAATGAAGAAACAATGTAGAAAATCATACAGATATTATTTTGATTTGTCAGAAATTGTCGAACTTTCGGCATGGCTGTAGATGAGATCAAGCAAAAAATTAAAATTATGATTTTGGTTATGGCGTTATCAGGATTAGTCTGTATCTTTCAAGGTATGCGAGGTGAATGGGGTGATGGCTTGGACGTATTAGCTCCCCATGTCTATTTTTAGCTAGGGAGATAGTCTGGGTCATAGCCGAGCTTGCCCGACAGTTGATTGATATATATATATATATATATATATATATATATATATATATATATATATATATATATATATATATATATATAAATATATATTTATATATATATATATATATATAAATATATATTTATATATATATATAAATATACATTTATATATATATATATATATATATATATATATATACATACATATATATATTAATATATATATATATTTATATAAATATATTAATATATATATATATATATATATATATATATATATATATATATATATATATATATACGAACACATGTGTATATGTACTTAAAATACGTATCTAGACGGGTAAGCACACACTACTCATACACGCATGCATACATATCCATTTCTTTTGTTTCATTCGGAATTTTATATGGAATTTTGAGATTGAACCATTATTTAATCCACGTGGTAGATTCTTCTCGTTCCGACACTTGGTCGAAATAGCGGGTGAATATCTGGCATCCGGCTCTGAAATAGCGGGTTAATGTCTGTAATCTGGTAGGAATCCCTATCCTCAGCAAAAGGAAAAAGATAAGTAAATTGAAAAAAGAATCTATTCATAATTAGTTAGGTATATATATATATATATATATATATATATACCTAACTGAATATGAATAGATTCTTGTATATATATATATATATATATATATATATATATATATATATATATATATATATATATTCTTTTCATATATATATATATATATATATATATATATATATATATATATATATATATATATATTCTTTTCATATATATATATATATATATATATATATATATATATATATATATATATATATATTCTTTTATATATGTATATATATATATATATATATATATGTGTGGGGTGGGGGGTGTGCGTGTGTATGTACAAGATCCAATTGTAATTAAGCGATCATTATAATGTTTTTTAACACAGTTGTTACACGTAAGGGTTATATTTAGTTTAATTTACTTTTAGGCAAAATTTGTAAAAATAGGATGGAATTCCTTCGAATTTTTTAAAAATGTTAACAATCGGTATTAGACATCAATTAATAAATATTTTCTCAAATTTCAGCTTCTCTGGAATATTTTAAAGGGGCTCAGGGGGCATAATATTGGCACAAGCTCCCATTAAAAAAGTCGAATATTTCAGATTGGCATTCAATTTGATCTATAGTCACTAGACATCAATTAAGCAAAATTATTTGAATTTCTGTTAAAGACCGCTTAAACTAAAGCCTTAAATTTGAGACATTTCTAGAAAAAAAATCGTATCATTCATTTTTACTAAAATTCGAATCAGGATTCTAGAAATAATATATCTCGATTTGGGTCTTTGTAAGAAGACATGAAACTTATGCAAAGCTTTTCTATTCGGGGAATTAATTTTACCCGTCCTGGGTCGAGTATTTTTCTTGTATCTTTATAAAGTAAGGTATGTGTACATGTTTATATATCTGCATGTACAGGATACAATCCTAAACAAATTAACACATCATTGTGAATTTTGGAACACAACTGCTGGGCGTAAGGAAACTTAATGTGTGCTATATTTAGTTTAATTTAGTTTGATGTAAACAGGGCCTACGTGAAAATTAAGATACCTTCGATTTTTGTGAAATTTGAACAATAGGTATTAGACATCAATAAATAAATATTTCCAAATTTCAGTTTTTAGGGGGCATAATATAGGCACAACCAACAAATTGAATTTAATCAATAGTCAATAGACACCAATTAAGCGAAAATCAGTAAATAACATAAAAAATTACGCCTGAAGGTTTGAACATTTTCTAGAATCCAAATCATGTAATGGATTTTGAGCAAATTTGGAATAAGGATGCTAAACATAAGAGTTAGTATTATTATATCTTGATTTTAATCTTTGTACGAGGACATAAAAGTGATGCTTAACTGTCTGTCAGAAGAATCCATTTTACCCATCCTGTGACGTGTATTCTTCTATTATTTATATGAAGTTAGGTGTGTGTTTATACGTTTCTACGTATCTACTGCGTCTTGCCGAACTCATGAATCTATACGAAATTTTCAACTGAAACGTTTATTCAATCCGCAGCGATATTAGGCAACTACGACCAAAATAAAAATTACTGAAGACTTCTATCGGGGCATGGTTGTCTGAATGAGAAGAATCTACCCCCGGTGATTAAATAATGGTTTAATTTCAAAATTCCATATAGAATCCCGACTTCAACATAAAGATTCCCAATTTCCCCATATAGATTTCCGAATTCGACAAAACGCGTCTGAAGAAACGTTGTGAGAGTGACATCCAACGTGCGAATATTAGTCCGAATAATCCAAATAATACAAATTCAGATATTTCTGTTATGCTTCACCAATCTGAACAATAAAAGCGAATTATTTCACTCTTAAACAAACAAACACAAAATTGATGTTAAACTGTCGGCTAACTTTACGCTGAATTTGTAAAACCGTTTAAAATTTGCAGCAGTATAAGTTTATTTTGTTGCCTCATAATGCGGAAAAGTTAGACGCAAGATTAGTTTAATGAAGAATTATCCCTAACCCACACTACCCGAACAAGGGGAGGGACTCTGAACGCGTGCAAAATTTACCATTATCGGGCTGAGTCGGCATTCCCCAATGAAGGCATCATTAGAACGACCAGAACGAATACTAACTTTTATTCGGCCAAAAAGTTAAAATATCTCTCAGTCAAAAGTAAAAGTACAGAAAGAAACACGTTTTACATTTTCAAGGGAGGTAATTCCAGAGTTGTATTTTTCGAGTTATTTCCCTTAGTTTAGATTCGCTGTTCTAAGTACAAACATTTTGTTGTGTTTGTATTGGAAGACAATATATATATCTACTCTGAAATGGCGTCTGCTCAATTAGATGGTTATAGTGAATCAACCGTTGCGTAATCACCACCCACACTCTTCCTGATCTAACATTGTTTAGTGACAAAAAAGTGTACGAATTTTATTTTCCAGAACTCGATTTAAAGGGGTTGGGGGAGCGATAAAATTCTGTAAATAATTTGCATATTGCATTTATATCGAAGTCCTTCCAATTTGATGCTACATTAATAAGGATTTTAAAAAAGAGAAGGAGTGTCTCCTCCTTGTGTGGACTGCAGTGCAGTAAAAAAAAAGTCGGTGGACACTGGACTCGTTTTTTTTTTTGTTGTTTTTTTTGTATGTTATCAGTTTTTATTGAAAACTACTGAATTTTGTTGCTATTACAAAAACAATGTGTTTGCTTGTAAGCAACGAGGCAATTCTTTTCAACTGAACTATAGTCACGAAAGAGGTGTCACAACAAGTAAGGATTTCATCGTTTTGTTCATTTCACGTCGAGTTCGCGGTTGTTGTTTTTTTTTTGGATACTCCGAGTTGCATAAACCGTCCTACCTCTTCCCCATCTCCTCATTACGTCTGAATAAAATTCCGACAAAAGAGATAAAAGACGTACAGTAATGAGATAGCTGAGAAAGACGTGCATTTTCGGTGTTGTCCTTAATCAAGACTAGTTGTTCTGCTAAGTTTGATAGTCCAGTCAACCCTACTATTTCTCCTGACGGATGGATGGATTAATACCTATTCAAATTGCATTACAGAAAGTGACTTTTTTTATGGCATCTGGTATACAAAAATGGTCGCCTATCTAAGCATTTACCAGATTTAACGTTGCTTAACATTTTATCATCTTGCTGTTTTTATTTGTTTTGCATCAAATAGACTTTCACTGTTAAAGTGTTAATGTTATTACACACACGCGCACGCGCATTTTGACACAATAAATACACTTTGAACATTGTTTTTAGATATACAAAAAGTTTTAGCGAAATTTAGCGGATTTAAATGCAAATAAAATACTAGTTAATAATCTAAGAATAAACATTTTACCTTAATGCTAGTTAATTATAATTTCCCCTTTACCAATGTGATGCCCGCATGTATATTCTTAAAATGTAATTATCTATGGACACTTGTTTCAGTGCTTACGACTTATCAGCATGATTGAACCTAACGAAATTCCAAACTCTACCACTGAGCCATCCCTTGCTAGTGCTTGAATATATAGTTTTTTTTATAGATGCAATTAATTTGTTTGGGTTTTTTTTTGCTATACTTTTGAACGAATTCAATTATTTATACGGAAGAGCATTTTTACCGTAATAATGCTATTTCTTGTCTCTTGAATTATCTCCAATTAAAAATGACATTTGACTCATCTCCCCTAGAGCAGTAATCATGACGTAGTTTAGGAACGTCGGATAGAATTTGAATTTATTAAATAAATTAAAAATTACTTGATTAATTTCCGAAAATGTAGTGTACGTTAGTATTTTTCCACCACAAGTAAGTAATTCCTAAAGTTTTCCTGTTTTTTTTTGTTTTTATATAACTGCCATATTTCACGTGTGTGTTTCCATAACGAAGTACAAACATTTTTTTTTTTAATCAAAAAAAAAGAAGAAAAAAACGATGCTACATCTATTCTGAGGAAAGTCTGGAAGACATTCCGAAAATGGGCGATTAACTTTTTGAAGTTAAATATTGTATCGGATTGACATCCTTCATTTTATCAACAAACGGCGTAAACGCAAAAACAGAAAACATCCCGAATTCACCTCAACAACAAAAGCTAAAAGTTGGGCCATAAAATCAGCTCGCAGAGATAGTCGAACAAAAAGGCACAAAAAGCCAAAAAATGTTGATCACGTGTGATGCTCTGTACTACGTCCGCTAAACCACTGTGAAACAATATAAAAGCAGACCGCACAACACAATTTGCCTTTTTTTCCTTTCCTCTTCGCGTATCGAACACTTAACAGACAATATAATTTCGGCTTCCCCTCGCCTAAAGGCGAGGGGGTGCCAACACGTCAGCTGACTACTAAACACCCACCCACACACGTACACAAAGGCTTACACTCCTATTATCTTCAACACATACAACCACACACTGCTGACAAAGACAGACATATACAAATACCTAAACGAATTATCAACTCTCATGCATACACATTCGTACAAAAGGCGACACGCATATTGACACACTTCGACACATGGATACACTACTCACATACATTCATATTCATAAATCACAAGCAATGAACATTCATCGTTTCTATAACTGAACACTTGAAATGAAAAATTAATGCTCTTTAATTTTTAAATATATTAATATTTTGTATTACCTTTAAAATACGTGTTATTCTTCCTTTAACTTATGTATGCCTTATCTTTCATTCAATGTTCATACATATTTTTCCATTGTTTATCCGTTTTCTCTGGGTTTTAAACATGCTTACGAATTCAATGGTCCCTACAATTGAACCCAACCAAACATCAATACTAGGAAGTTATATCGGAAGTTCCTGAAAAAAAAAATGGTATTATGCACATTTGATTAAAATGCAATGCGAATACATTTGCATGATTTCCTTCCTTCTCAAATACGTAGAGCTTTTAAAATCATACAATATCCTTTTTTTTTCTCTCAAGAAAAAAGACAGCTATATTATTTTCAATTTTCAAAGAAAAATAGAAAAGCGCCTAATGTAACATTTGGTGTAAGCGAAACTTTTAATTTCAAGAGAAGCAACTCAATAAATAGTTTGAGAGTTATTTCCCTTGAACCAATAGAAACTGTCATCTTCTCAAGCAAATTTTAACGATGAAATTATATAAATACTTGTTTTATTTGATTATTGTATCTATATCTGTCCGAAATGCAATTTTGAAAAATACAGATTCAAAGAGCAGATATAACTTTTCTGGAGTAATATGTTACGGGGAATCCAATAGCGGTATTCATTTTGTATGAGATGGTTTTAGAATAATATTGTTGGGTATGAGTTTGCACCGGACACCCATGAAAAACAAAGACATCGCTTGTGTCAAAGGGGTTGATAATGCAAGGGGTGGATAACTAGGTTCCACTAAGAGATAAGGCATAAATTGCAGAGAATTTAGGATGCTGAAAACATACGACATTTACTACACGAATGAAGTTAACATACCTTTATCTTTAATAATAAAAAACATATTATCATTTTTAAAGGCTTCTGACTTGGGGTAGTGATAATATAATGTTACTTTTTTGAAAAAATTCCGAACGTAATAAAAATAAGTTTTCGTAATTTTCCTACAATAGAAGATGGCATTTCTCATAAGTCAATTACAATAATTGCGACGATCATGCTTTTTTTAAAGAATAATAGACTCGGAGCAGATAAATGTTTTTTTGAAATTTTATTAAAAATATATTTAATTAGAAATAATTATTATTGAACATAACTTGACAGACTCGACACTAATAAAGGTCCTAAATTCTCTTTTCATTTTATGCTTATTTCCTTAGTGAAACGTAGTTATCCCCCTGCATTATCAATCTCTTTAACACAAGCGCTGTCTTTGCTTTTATGGATGTCTGGCGCGAACTCATATACCATTCACAAAGGCGACGTTTTTCTTTATTTTATTTATAATTAAAAATTTTAAAAATTATAGTAATTAAAAAATAAGGCTAATAGCGGGAGAAAATATGGCGTACTCAATTATACTCGAGCAACAGCGCGTATTTTGCTGCCGTAGGGACGACAGAGTTGCCTCCCTTGAATAAGATTTCACTTTTTGATAGATTCAGATTTATTTGAATCCGTTGAGGCTACATTGCCCCATGCAGTTGAATTGTCACATATTGTTTCAGGTGGGGAGTTGTGCGTAGCAGTCGATACCTAGTTAATCAGAGTCAGAGTGGTCTTACAGCAGAAGATCAATGAATAATGGAAGCCGATCGCATTCTTTTCCAAGAAACTCTTCCCAGCTGAAACAAGGTACACCGCCTTCGGACGGGAACTTCTTGCAGCATATTCAGCCGTTTGACTCTTTCGACATTCCTTGGAGGGTCGGGTATTCTATATCCGCACAGACCAAAACCCTTTGCTGGGCGCGTTCTAGTGAAATTCGGACAAGTATTCCCCACGTGAGACCAGACACCCAAATTACTTGTTGCAGTTTACATCAAATGTCCGCTTCATCAAGGGAACTGACAACGTAATGGCCAGACACCATTCTCGCGTGCGTTAGTTACAAGGCGTTCGTGGAAGAGCAGAAAAACGACCAGTAGCTGCAGAATTTCTTCAGTGACGAAGACACATCATTAAAATTGTCCCAGTTGGAAGTAATCTGTGACACCAGCAACGCAGAATGCGCCATTTTGTCCCTTAGTTGTTACAACTGACGCCGTTTTTCTCGCTCCACAATCTTTCTCATACCAGAGCCAATGCTTCATTCGTTTGGTCACCAGTAGATTTGTTAGGGTGCACATGAAAGCTGATATCCGGCACTGGTCGAAATCTTGTATTCCATGTCAAAGGGCCAAAATAGGAAGAAACACACACACCCTCCCTAGTTATTTTCCACCTCCCAATAAGCGTTTTGATCACGTGCATGTGGACATACCTGGCCCACTCCCAACGTGCCAGGGGCAAAGCTACCTGCTGATATGCGTGAACCGTTTCACTCGCTAGTGTGAAGCTCTTCCTATGTTTGTCATCACGGCAGACACTACAGCAAAAGCTTTCGTCTCTGGATGGGTAGCCCGATTTGGAGTTCCTGTAATCATCACCACAGACAAGGATTGGCAGTTCGAGTCAGACCTCTTTTGCCAACTGATGAAACTGTTAGGAAGCAAGAGGGTGAGGACTACATCATATCTCCAGAATCGAACGGCTTGGTGTAACGATTCCATCGCACACTCAAAACAGCCTTAAGAACCATGACGGATCAGTCAAATTGGCTAGAGAACTTTCAATTAGTCCTTCTAGGACTCTGCACTGCAGTGAAAGACGTGAAATGTTTAGCTGCAGAGAAGACACCACACTCTGACTTCCAAGACAGCTCTTCTTCGATCCTCTACACAAAGTGATGGGCCTCACCTGTTTTGTGGATCGGCTCACAACAAGGATGGCAAAACTCGCCTATAACGCTTCAGTACAGACCCTGAAACATAGTTATGTACCTAAAGTCCTGCAAACGTGCACACACGTGTTTGTGCGGGATCTCGCAACAACACATAATTTGTAAACACCCTAAGATCCTCTAAAAACAAAAAGATACTTTATGGTACGCATTAACGACCCCAACCAAAATATTGCGGTAGATAGGTTTAAGCCAGCATTTCTGGACACTATGTAGACATCCAGCAATTTCTGCATATCCATTAGAACCTGACACGGAAAAGCAGACTGTAACTAGATTTGGCCGGATCTCTTCATACTTGCATGTTTCCGTGTTTTTTTTGCCTGTTTTTCCTGTATTATCCCATTTCATTTTTTATTTCTTATACAAATATGTATATAAAAGGTACAAACACAGACTAAGTAGCCCTTTTCAAGGCAATAATTGTCACATTCATTCCTGACATTTTATCAAAATAGGTACTTATATAGTATCTGCACCGGGGCGGCGATAGGTGCATATCTGGTATGCGCACTGAGGCTGCAATACATACGTATATGGTATGCGCATCGGGGCGGTGATAGGTATGTATATAGTATGTGCACCGGGGTGGGGATAGGAACGTATATAGTATGCACAATAGGGCGGCGATAGGTACATATATAGTATGCACACCAGAGCGGCGATAGGTACCTATATAGTATGCGCACTAGGGCGGCAATAGCTACGTATATAGTATGCGCACCGGGGCGGTGATAGGTACATATATAGTATGCGCACCGGGGCGGAGATAAGTACGTATATAGAAGGTGCAGACAGAGGTAGTACTTTTTATAGAAATATGTCATACTTTTGCCTTGGGCAACGGGAGAGGAATGGTGGGGAAGTGACAGCTTTCGCAAAAGGCAAAGGGAGAAAGTAGCGGTGAAATGAGGCGACCAGGAAAGAGAAAGGTAGAAAGATGAAGAGACAGCTATAGAGAGAGGGAGAGAAATAGAAGTTTAAATATAAAGATGTTACACACGCGATTTTTCTTCCATTATGTGTTTTTATGACCCCGAGCAACGCCGGGTAGCCCCGCTAGTTGGTAATAAAAAGGATATGTTCCTTTGTGCACTGACTGCATAAGGCCTGACTATGCGGGTCTGGACGGATTTGAAATTAGTGAAACCTCCTAAAGGATGTCAACATTAGCAGTAGAATCACAACTTTCTTGTGCTAGAGATCTTTAAATGTCACTGGTAGTGCGTTGGTGTGCTGTGAATCTAGGTACTTGATGTTGATCCTTCCAACCCTTATTATATCTTCTGAAAGGACCTGAAACTTGGAACTGGTTTTGCTTTAACTTTCCCGGGCGTAAAAGATGCTATGATACTCATACCGTGGAATGTGTTAAATCAATCTATACTCCTTACATTATGGTCCATATTATCAGCTACGAACTGCACAAATTCAGCTTCAACAAGGGAGAGAGGTTCAGTGTCATGATCAAGAGCAGCACTTCTTTCGAATTTCTGGACTTCCGAGTAAGATGAAGAGAAGCCAGTATTAATTAAGAACCTCACTCTAAATTGGCCATGCATTTCCACTGCTAAACAAAACTACAAAGGTGCAATGAGAACCATGGGTCTAGTAGCCTGAATTATCGCATGACCAACTGATGAAAGTTTTAAATCATTGTCTTTGTCTGCAAATATCTTCCTGAGAAAGATCGACAATGTTTTAGGAACATATTCAAGAATCGCATCCTGTTCAAGATCATTCTTAGACAGGAAATATTCTGAACTTATTTGGATACCTTTAATGTTATTCTTGATAAGCGTGGCTGTCATCTCTATGATTCTAATGGCCTCTGATTCTGAATTTTAGGTGAGCGGCTCTGTGCATAGAATTCATGGAGAATACATTTTGATGTACTTAAGAATGTAACAACATTATGTTTCCCATTAATTTCAACCACAATGATTTTGTCTTTGAAGTGTTCTAACAATCGAGATTTCATGTATGAGAGACTGTATTGTCCAAAGCCAGTGTCCTCGAAAATTTCCTCCATTTTTGTAACAAGATTGACAATAGTGAGTTGCTCCTCGTCATTTTGCTGCAAATATTTAGCAACTTCCAGAAATGCCTGCTTTTTCTCTGAATCCTATGGTCAACCAAGGTTTTGTTTCTTAGAAGAATCAACAGAAGAAAATGCCTTAGGAATGTTTTTATGTGAATCAAAGTTTGCAAAACATGTTCTGTGATAACGTGCTTCTTTATCAGTGGATGCCCAGCCATCATTTTCTCAGACTTTCTCACAAACTTTTAACACTCTGTCCTTAAACTCAATAGTTTCTACATAGGAAACATCAACACCTCTTTCCTTTCTATTATATTCTGCTCCAGAACCACAAAAATAGACAATGTTCCTTTAAGTTAAACACGCACAAAGGGCGGGTTTCACAGGGTAGCATTTCATCATGGGTGGCCCTGTTTTTACGGTCAATTTCTATGTATTTGAGGTTGATCCAACTCTGTCTGGATTTCTTGTGAAGACGTTGACCAATCTGAATTATGATCTTCTCTCAACGTTGTTCAGAAGCTCTGTTAATGGAATCGATGCCCTTCTGGCTGACGATGACTGTTTCGTCATTACTGGACAGTTCATTGTTGCAAATAGCACACTTGTCAGCATCCATAATTATCGGTACTTCACTTTGGCCAACCTGAAATTAGAATATGACAGAATATAAAGCTTCTGCAGTAATACATCAAAAGAGACAAAAACAAGGCATGAGAAGTTATAATTATATTTAACTTTATGAAAACTGTTGGTTTTATCCAATTTCACATTGCTACATTTGGTATTTTTGAAGATGAATTTACAGAAATTGAGTTGAGCGAGGGGAGGCTAGAATCGCCGGCAATCTTTAAAAATGGCGCCCGTTGACCCCTTTCTGTAAGGCTAATTTTGGTAAACTTTTCTTTTATCTGAAAGAAAGGTTATTCATGCCCAATATCCAAGTTATAAACCTTCGTTAGCAATTTGTTTGAGGTTCAGCCAAGAAATCAGCTAGATTGACTGGACTATTATTTGAATAACAACTATTGGCATTCAATTGTTTTGGGACTGATAGTAAATGTGTATTGCTTTATCTTTGATCGCGCCAACGTTTGTCAAAACAAACGTTAAATAAACGCACATGAGTTTTAACTCACTTCTTGGTGTTTTCCTTGTTTGTCGACGCATACGTGTGTTATTGTGAATGTTTATGTTTTCCCTTGTATTTACGGCCTGTTTTCTGTAGACTGAGAATACGAACCACTCAACCGAGCACTGTCATTAATATAAATCACTAGGATACGCGTATCACTCGTCATACTTAGTGGTAGTTTATATAATATGAGATAACGTTAAAGTAACACATTTTCCTGCAATATGTTATGAATGTTTGTAGAGGTTCACTAAGAATCTTTTAAAATTTGACATATTTAACAAATTGTCTTCATCCGGTTGAATCACAGCCGATCTATACAAAAGCGTGTGACGTTTTACACCGTCAAATTAAATAGATCTTATTCGGCATATATTTTTATTCACGTTTAATTAATTCACATCATTAACTATCAAAAATATATACATTTTGCGTGTGCTTATATGCAAATTGTATAGGAAAACTATAAAGAATAGACCAGAAACTAATGCATGTTCTTTTCCCAAGGAAACTGATTTATTTGTAAAATGAATAAGTGCAATTAGAAGCAATCATTTTACTCTGACGAAATCTGTTATTTTTTGTAGGAATTTAATTTTTTTACTTTATAACTCACATGTACTCCAAATAAAGTATCCACTGATATTGTTTTAATTTTTATAATTATATTTTAAATAAGAAAAAATGTTTTATGCGAGAACGAATCGGTCAATTTAACATTTTTTTAAATTAATACTGTTTTAAATAAAATATTGATTTTTATTTATTTCGTCAGAAACAAATGACGAACAAATAAAAATTAAATTGAAAATATTCTAAATTAAAATGAAATCAGAATTATGTTTCTTTTACATTAGTATGTTTACGTTACTCTTTTTAGAAACATCAAAAAGAAAAAAATAAGAACTTTTCTTTGAGAGTGATGTTTAATCATAACCGTATCTTCCATTACTAAATAATAATAATAATAATAATAATAATAATAATAATAATAATAATAATAATAATAATAATAATAATAATAATAATAGACTAGGAGAAATTTAAATCGAATATCAATTTTCAATGTAAGAAACATCGTCTCAATCAGCTTCAATAAGTGCGTATTTCAAGGGAGATAAGTCTAGAGTTATATTTAGAGTTATTTCCCTTGAACGAATATTACAAAATATAATCTTGATAATTTTGCAAATATTCACGACAAACTTACTACAAACATTATAAAATCATCTATAATTTCCATATCACATAATATCAACACTAAAGTAATGATTTTCGAATATATATATATATATATATATATATATATATATATATATATATATATAATTATGATCTTCTTTTGTAATTTAACACATTGTAATTTAAACCATTATGTCCATATTCCCTACTTTTTATTTTCCGTTTTTCATATACCATAGATACAGCATATTTTTCCACAAAAAATTGTTCTTCTGTGTTAAAATGTCCGAATTGAGCGAAACGTTTTCAAATCCCATGTAACTCTCATCTCGTGATAATTATACGAAATCTTCTTCTTCTTTCGTGGGAATCAGGTGATTCTAGTGTTGGCATTAGTTTCCCGATGTTTTTCTAGTTAGACATCTTTCTGGAAAGACATCGGTTGGTTATGGGAAGGACTACGAGAAGGTTGCCAACATCCCTAAGTGAAAGTGGTACTGTGGAACCGACTGGATTCGAACTTGGTCTTCAGTCTGTGTCGTTATCCACTTGACCACCATCACCTTCCCATTTATACGAAATGAAACGCTATCTGATAAAGAGTTGAAAACTTATATCATTACTTATACTAATCACTTGGAATTTGAAGTCTATGCATAAACGTTAAAACACTTGTGTCATTTCTTAATGTCAAATAAATAAATAGATGTTCACTTATTTACTGAATGAGGTTTTATAAAAACTTCGTAATATAATTAGAAAAAAACTTGCAAGGATTAAAAAACATTTTAATGGTTTTATTTAAGGAGTGGGAAGAGAAATAGAGGGAAAAAGAAATCAGATATCAAAGGTTAATAGAGAAAAAGAGAAAGAGACATAGCCAAGCAAAGAGAGAAAGAGAGAGGGGGGCGGGAGAGAAACGGGTAAAGGATAATCAGAGATGTAGAAATGGTTGAAGACATGAGAGAAAAAGGAGGAAAACGCCTCTGTGGAATTTATTATATTTGTAAGGAAGGTTGTAGTTACAACTATTGATACAAAAGTAGTGGGTGGTCTAAATTCAGACTAAACACAATAACTCAATAAATATGATGGTTAAAATGACGCCAGTGAACAGAGAGTCGGACAAACATGCGACACAAACATAGAGAGAAAGAGAAAGAGAAGGGCAGAAAGACAGTATGCATGAGAGAGGGTATGGGTAGGGGAGATAGAATGTGTGTGTATGTGATAGAGAAAGAGGGAGATCGGGGAGAGAGTGTGTGTAAATGAGAGAAAGAGAGAGAGAAAGAGAGAGAGAGGGTGTGTGTGTGTGTGTGTGTATGTGTGTGTGTGTGGGTGTGTGTGTGTGAAAGAGAATGAAATATAAAGAGAATTACATTTGTGTGGTTTATATATGTAGCGGTAAATCAGCTCCTTCGGAATTAGGTAATGTTGAAACAGTAACTATTACAAACAAAACATTGGATACACTTCACTGAACACAAGTTGCTATTTACCCATAGTTAGGAAAAAGTTTATGATTCATACCTATCCCATGGATGTCGGTGTGAATGTGAATATCAGATAAAATAGAATTTAAACTCGGCATAGCGCATTCAATAGACTACGATGAAGATGCCTATGAAAACCAATCTTGTAGATGCGCGTCCGTGGGTGGAGGTGCTTCTGGAAGACTCCAGGCATTTCAATGTTTAGTGAATAAAGAGTAAGAGACTCACATAGATGGAGACGCGAGACACGGGCAAGCAGAAAGAGAGAGAGAGAGGAGAGAGAGAGAGGAGAGAGAGAGAGAGGGGGGAGAGAGAAGGGGAGACTCCTGTTCGGTGCTTTCTCTTTCAAATGTCGGGATTGAATATCATAAAACTGTCAGATAATATTTAATTAAAATTAAATAAAATTACATAAAAATAACATGAATTTGAATTAACATGAATTCAAAAATTGAAATTAAATTACGTAAATCAAAATAAAATTAACATTACAATTACATTCATTTAGCATTAATAAAATTAACTTGTATTAAATTGTTGAATTAACTTCACTCTTAATATAATCAACTTTACATTAAATTAAATTAACTGTAAAAAATTAACTTTAATTTACTGAATTCATTTGAATTAAATTAACATCAAATAAGCCTTAATATTTTTGAAATTAAATTAAACATTAAAATGTGAACCAGTTATTTTACATGCATACAATAACTTTTGCTTATGTGTTTGTCTAAAACAACCTATCCGAAATCTCGAATAGAAATCAGTTATTTAAATGCTATGGAAACCTAAAATGCTCGACTAAATGCTATGCCGTGTTATCATTGAAGGTGACCAATGTTGAAACGCGCAGCTTCATATTAATTTTATATATATATATATATATAATTATTTCCACAATCAGACAACGCCGCAGCCCACAACCTATGAAAAGAAACAAACCGGAAGTCCTAGACTCGAGTTTCGCCCTCCTTTGGGCTCATCAGTAGAACACATCCGAACTCAGGATTCGAAACCCGAGTCACTTGCATGGTAAGCGAGTACTCTGCCACTGAGCTACCTCGCCACATACAAGAATGTCTATTATTTTACACAGATTGTGGAAATAATTATATATATCATCTCACATTCAAGAAATCTAATATTATATATGTATATATATATATATATATTCCTAGCAGGACCCGTGCACCGGCGTTTCCTGAGATAGATATAGATTTTTTTTTTTAAATAGAAGTATTAGAGAATAAATTCGTAAAAAAGAAGTAGCGAAGAACCCTGTATATATGAAAATATATGACATAACCACTCACTCCAAGACCTTTCCAAAATTGATTTGTTTTTTATATACAACGTAAATTCCCCCAGATATATTGTACATGCCCCAAACTATAACCACCCCCTATCAACCCCAATAAAACCTAAACTCACACCCCTATTTAACCCCATCCACCACAAATATAACATACATAATTAGATACCCTATCACATTTAAAATATCTAACATGATAAATACATGAATCACTCTAATGAAACGCCTAGAAATATAAATATCAAACCCCATTAAATTAATAGATTTATAGATGACTAAGACTTTACCCCCTTCCGTCTCACACAGACCCTATAAATATTATTAGATAAAGCCAACAAAATTTAAATAAATACATAAACCCTAACACGAATGAATATTGCAATGATAGCTAAAACATTAGATATTCCTTAAATGAATATATACCCTCTGCCAACATCCAGCCACTACTTAGCAAGTAATCCTCTCAAATACAAACCCCCCCCCCCCATTAATATACTTTTTTTTAATACAAAGCTATAAATAAATACACAAATATATATAGAAAACTGAATAAATCCCACCCAGAGTCTAATCAATAAACTATGCCACACAGTTATCCCTAAAAATAAACAAACATTTGAAGCATTAAAACAGACAACACCCATCATCAATGATTAAATTATTAAAAAAAACAAACTTAATTACGGTTAAGACCGATATATTAATGTATCCGTAGAAAATGACCTCCAGTCTTTAGTGGAATGGGATAAAAAAAAATGAATGGTAACTTTTAATGCCGCAAAGACAAAGCTCCTTTCTTTCAATAACTACAAGAAACCTCTTCCACCACTGATTGTCATGGCAAATAATACCCTACCTGAGATTTCATCAATCAAACTCTTCGGCCTAACTTTCACAGATAACATTAATTGGAATAAATACATTGAAGACATTGCTAGGGCTGCTGCAAAGAACGTGGGCTCCCTTTACCGTGCCAGTAAATTTCTCACACCTGACATTATCCTATATCTCTACAAAGCCACCAGCCGCCCATGCATGGAGTATTGTTGCCACATCTGGGCTGGGGTACCGCCCACTAGTCTCTCTCTCTCTCTCTCTCTTAGACAACGCCCCCAAAAGAGTTGCCAACTAGATAGGTCCATCACTATCCCCCAAGCTCCAGCCCCTATCCCATCGCCGCAATGTCGCTTTCTTGTGTCTGTTTTACAAGTACTTCAATGGATTGTGCTCTGATGAGCTTGCTGCTCTGGTACCCCCAAGACGTAAATTCACTAGACCAACCCGACAATCTGCCAAATCCCATCCATTCACTGTTGAGGTCCCCCGATGCCGAAGAGCTTTCTACTGCAAAACCTTTTTTCTCGTGCTGCTGGACTCTGGAACTCCCCTGCTCCCTGTTTTCCTGACGATACTGACATGCAGACATTTAAAACTAATGTAAACAGACATCTTGCTGCGCAGCTCCCAATTTAGGTTGACCCCCCCCCCCCAAAAAAAAAGAAAACAAAAAACTTTCACCCTTTTGCTTATGAGCCCCTTACGTCTACAGTGGCAGCCTGTTTTGTTTGGGGTGAACTATGTTAAAATATAACCCTTACTCGATGCTTCTTTTAAAAGGGATGCTTCAGCAATGAATCGTTTTAACGATGGAGCCAAACGCCATCCACTTTTGTTTTCGTTTTTGAGACGCTGGAGACTTATGAAATACAACGTTTTAAAAATACAAATTTAACAATAATACAAAACTATAAATAAATAATAAAATAAAACACCTAATAAAATAAAATAAAACTATTTTTAAACACAAAACTATAAGTAAATAACTAAAAAAAATAAAACTCTTAATAGATCCCACTCAATATATAACTCTGACCCTGGTACCTTCTTCAAAAGGGACGCTTCAGAAAGGAACCGTTTTCAACGGTGAACGAAAACGTCATTTCCTCCTGTTGTTTTGATTTCAGGACGCTGATGATTCCTCTATGGGCTATAGATTTTTTTTAATTTAAAAGGTCAGTCCGTCTGGATGAAACCGCGGTACGACTCTGAAATATTTAACGTATATATTTTAATATATATATATATATATATATATATATATATATATATATATATATATATATATATACATAATCGTGCCATAAAAAACGGCGATATCTCTAATGCACTATGCACTCATATGATCTCTTCCGGCCACCACTTCATAAGGCAATCTCTATCAAACATATTCATGACACCAAACTTCGACGTCTTACAGAATCCTGTCTGATCCTATGTCGTAAGAACACTATTGCCCAAAGACAAGGTTTCTTTAATATTTCCTTTCCTTCGGCTAGATCGATTCTATACGAGATGAATCTTTATGAATATGACTCTGGCTAACTTTTAACCCTTGTCTCTCTTCTTCCCCCTTCTCCTCCTCCCCCGATTCCTCCTCCATCCCTTGTTTCGTCCCTCAACGTTAACTGCTCCAATTACTACTAATCCTTGTAGACTTTTGACGTTCCCAGTCCGAATTCTATCAGCAGGCGATATCTCAGCACTGATTTTTTTTTCTCACTCTCTTTTTCTTTTTTAATAGTTCTCGACAGCAAAATGTCGATTTACCCTTTCTCACGTTTACTCTTTTTACTCTTGCTTTCTCTTCTTCTTTTCTTCTTCTTCAACTGACGTTATAAAGACACTGGTTGATCGGTCTCTCTTTATTCTTCTTCCTCTTCTTCATCTTCTTTTTCTTTCTCTTTTCATAACATTCTTCGCATTCCTTTTTCTCCCCCCTTTTGCTGTTCTCTGCACGTGACATTATCTTCCAATCGCATTCTCTGTATAAATTTGAAAACTTTTCCGTTTTGAAATAAAGTTTATTATCCGATCGAAAATGGTCGTATCTACGACCTAAATATCTCGGTGGAACTTTACAACATGAGTTTTTGAGTTTATTTTTGTTAGTTGTTGAATTGCTTATTCTTTATTCCATTTTTATTTTTACATATATGTATATATAAATAGTGTTTCGTAGTATGTTCAGAAAAAATCAATAAAGTACTCGATCGTAAAAATGCGAGAGTTAAAATAAAAATTATTTATTTAAAAACTACACAATTATAATGCATAATCTCTTATAATAACTGTAATGTATCATTTTTAAATAAGTAATATCTATATATATATATATACATATATATGTATATATATATGTATATGTGTGTGTGTTTGTGTGTATTTATACACACACACATATATATATATATATATATATATATATATATATATATATATATATGTATATATATATATAAATACTGTTCTTTATCATCAAGTTGCGCATCGAACAGAAAGTTTAAAGTTCTAGTAAATTAATAAACAAACTATAACCCGACCGGTAATGATTGTAGAATTATTAAATTAATATTATATATACCCTACGTAGTCCGTGATAATTAAACCCTAATGCCTGTTTTAATATTACTTTTGTGGTATAGATATTATTTACTACCTTCAACGCGTTATTAAGTATAATTAAAAGGTTATAACCCCGGAGTAGTATGTACCATATATAATGCTAGAAAGCTAATAAGGAATATTTTAACTTAACTGCTGTCAATAGTTTAGTAAAGAGACATCGCTATGTAAGGCCTGGAGAAATCTCGAAGCTTAAACAGAGTGTCAGATTGGTCAAACCAGAAACAGCCCTTATCTAAGGAAACACAACTAGTAAGTGAATGAAATAGATGTTTAAGTTTTCGGTTTTTCTGTTCTAAGACCAGTGTCCGGAGCGAAAAATCGGTTATATTTTAGAAGCTCAGACTACGAAATATAGTTTAACAGCTGTTTCTTCCATTGTTAAAACAGTCAATATTCTTTTGATTACCTAAATCCTGAATTATCTAGGACCTTATTCATCGATGTGGATACTAGTTAATAATCTACAATAATAACATCAGCTTTACACTCAAATATAAGCAACCCCTAAATATATATGCTAAAAAAATGAAAATAACAAATAACAAATAAATCCGACCCAGAATCTAACTCATTCACTGACCAATAAACCGCACCACACAAACATAAATATACCATTAGAGCAGTAAAACATACAGCATCCGTTATCGATAATTAAATTATTAAAAAAAAAAACAACTTAATTACGACGTACAGTCTGTATCTATTGACTCGGTACTTTCTATACGAAGGACGCTTGAGCGAATACACCGGATTAACGGTGATCTATGAGCTCTATTCCTCGTGTTGTTTTAATTTCGTGATACGCTGATGATTTGAATGGACTATAACGGAGTTTTAAAAGCTAAAAGTTTAGTCCATCTCGATGAAACTGCGGTACGTCTCTGAAATATGTAACATATAGTTTTTAAATTAATAATTTGTATTTTAGCTGTCCCTTTCTGCGACCAAGGACTTTATTGATGTCTTTTCAACATACCCTGACGTACTATATATATATATATATATATATATATATATATATATATATATATATATGGTAATTAACAAGATAAAAAAGTACATATCCACAGGAAAAGCATCCATAGAATATCAACCGAGCTTTTAAAAAAGTGCTCAATAGTAAATAGAGTTATTTATATAATTATTTTTTATTTATGAAGACATGTATAAAAAATGTAGCGGCTTGTTGTACATTTCTGTATAAATAATATATATATATATATATATAATATATATATATATATATATATATATATATATATATATATATATATATATATATATATATATATATATATATATACAAACATATATAACTGTCAGTTTGTATTTATATATTTTTTCATTAAACGTTGAACTGGGATTATTGATTAAAGGAAGCGTAATAGATGAATAGACTATTTCTAAGCATAGATGACAGATATTAAACCTCTGAGAAACAACGATAGATGAAGAAATCGATAGATAAAAATACACCGACTCCGCGTGCAGACACGTTCACTTTTATATGGAAAAGAAAGAGCAGATGCAATCTCACAGCATCCAACGTTTGAGTACACGTTCGGGAAGATTCTGTTCAATAACTGCAGGCCGATTGCGCTGTAAATTCGAAGATGGTTGGCATGTTTCAGGAAGACGAGAACATGGCTGGAATGTCGGCAGAATTAGAAGAAACTGAACGGTACAAATTTAATCAGGGAAACCGATGGATCGTCCATTTCTCTCGACGCTGAACATGAGCTTGCATACAAACAAGGTACAGGGGGTCAGTTCGAGAGGCGTTATGATTGACAAGATGCGAAATAATTATTGATTTGCCTTTATTTATTTATCTGAAAATTTCACACATGTATTCCCCATGATTTCAAATTGATTCATACCCTGAACCTTATGAAAATAAGACTTTAGTTACGGACGTCTCTAATAAGCTAAAATTGTGAGCGTTTCTCCAGCTCTCCTGGAGATTAACCCAATCTAATAATACTAAACAAGCAGCGGCAATGAGATATACGTGTATTAATCGTAGTCTTTTTAAATCGTTCCTTTCAGATAGTTTATTTATTCATGTATTCCTTCCTTGTTCTACTGGATTCGTCTCGCTATTTTATTTGTTGCTGTATTTATATTTAAACAGAATCACTGGTGATTTAGATGAAATCTAATAAATGATCTCTCTCCTCCTTTGTCTCTCTGTTTTAGGATGAGATCACCTTTAGTGACGTCATAAATAATGACGTCATCATTTTATGACATCGTTCTCTGCGCGCAGTTAGCTACCCCCACATGTTAGAGCCACGTTGAAGACACGCCTACGTTGTCCAGCCTCAAATCTCGCTCTTCTGATTTTCTATTTTCTAGCTATTTAATTGCTTTTGTTTGTCTACATTCCCGACGAGTCCTAAAGTCACTTTTTCATGCGTTAAGCCTCACAATATTGTGGTTGCATTTCATCGCTGCATTCTTCGTTGAATTCCAAAACTTGCTCTCAAACGCATTGTGTGAGAATTAGTATCACACACACTTACACAAACCCCCCGATTAAAGGGAATCTCGCGTTACAAAAACAGCTCTCTGCGGATGATATATATATATATATATATATATATATATATATATATATATATATATATATATATATTTATGTATACTTCATCATTTCTTCGGTGATGCATGTTTGATTAAACAACACTTACAATTCCTGTTTGTTTCTCTTTTATCCATCTTTTCAAGTTGTAGTACAAGCTTCAGAGTATATACATTTAATAGTTGCATTCTAATGACCATAGGAACAGTCAATTTATAACCATAACTTTTACTTGTCCCTTCAACGAGTTATCGTGAAGACTATTATTTCTCTTGATTTTGCTGTTGAACGCGGTATTGAATTTAATAAAAAATAAACATAAATAAATAGAACATAAATATATTCAAACTATTTTTGATCGTGAGACGAAAAGGAATTACAGATATTCGCCAGTATATGAAGATAAAGAAAATGATATATGAAGATATAAAAGTTGAGAGGAAATGTGAAAATTATAGTTATGAATTGATTGTTCCTATCATCATTGGAATGCAACTATAATATATATATATATTAATTTTAAATAAATAATATTAAATTATCTTTATTTTTTAAATTTTGATTATGATTTAAGGTTGTTAAGATGGGAATCCGAAAAAATGTAGAAAAAACAAAATGGAATAATCGAAAACGAAATATAAGAACAGAAATCGAAAACGGAATATAAGAATAGAAATCACAACATATAAGTTACTAGCTGACCCATGCCCGGCGTTGCCCGGGAAAGTCGAATAACTCAAGAAATTCCATGCCAAATCTGTAACTATTGAATTATTTCGTGCTTATAATTGATCAGCGCGAACACAGACTTCACAATATTAATGTAAAACAGCAGATAGAAAATTAATAATGCATTGAGTAATAACACTTTTGCCATGGTTATTTGTTGCAATCTTGTCATTTGGATGAACACGCATATCTGTAGATAATGTTACAGTGCTAATGTACTTTCACAAATATGACAATTTAATGTAAGCATTAGGCTCATCATCGGGACTTCCATGTGGAACAATAAGAACTGTTTGTCAGAAGTCTGCGTATTTTTAAGTTGGGCAATACAATCCCGAGCAATTGAAGCTTGCTCGGGCGGTTGGTATCCCAAAGTCGTTTTGAATGAGACACTGTACATGTAATGAAAATGATGACAAACATTTGTTTCAAATATTCAGATGTAAATGCTTCTTGTAAAGTAGCATCCTAATCATTAGCATCCTGTAGTAGTCCATGTGCATTACATGCATCCATGAATGTTTTCCTAACTTCGCCAGTGAGAGTATCGAGGTCATCGAAGCTCTGTCGACATCTAAGAGGCTGTAGAAGCAGTATCAAACAAAAAAAAACGAAAGTATTAGTTTTTTAGTATATTCTAGTTTAGTCACGTTTTAATTAGTAAATCCTACTTTAGTGACATACATTTTTATTACACCTGACGTTTTTTTCCTTGAGCGTGGCTCCCGGTTATGAATTTAAAAAGAGGGCATTTATGCAGTTTACGGCCCGTTATCATTTAGAAACGAATTCTTAACATGATGATTAACTATTCTGTACGTTCACTGTACAATTTAATAAACAAAATATACCGTAAAAATTCAATCTAACTTGAAAATCTAATCTAGAATACAGCCCGGTACGTAAAGAGTATACGCACCATAAAGAGGCAATAACGGATTATATATGTCTGATTTAATTTGTTACTTTTTTAAAATAGATAAAACGTTCAGGTGTAATGTCTGTTATACTGTATTTAATTTTATTATCTATTCGGTCAGTGAAGCAGAAATCCTTCTAGAATGCGGACATTTTTACCTATTTGGGGAGATGGATTTTTCTCAAATTAAAAACCGACCTTGTGTCTAACTCTGCCTTCGTGTGGAAGCAAGTAAATCGGAACCACATCAGTTAAAGTGCCGAATAGTTAACATTCGAGAAATCATTAAAATAAAGTAAGAAAAGGCGTTATATCAATCGGCTAACATCGAAATATAGGGCAGAGTTAGACAAAAGGTTGGTTTTTAATTGGGGAAATCCATCTCCCCACAAGAAGGGACGCTTAGGATTGGGACAAAAAGATGCCGCGGTGTAGAAGGATGTCTCCTTCTACGAACGAGTTTCTAAACAATAACGTTATTATTTCAGCACAATCGGTAAACTGCAGAAGTACCGAGAAAAGAGTAAGGCTAGTATATATATATATATATATATATATATATATATATATATATATATATATATATATATATATATATAAGATACTACAGTTTAAAATTAATTGTATTTTGAAAAGGAGATTTTTATAAAATCGAACAAAAATTGTAAGGTGGTTACCCTCTTTTTCGAAGATGTTTTTGGAGGAGATATAACTCTCGGAATGATTGTAATGTTTTTTATTCGAAATGGAAATGTAATTATTTTTTCGTGAAACACGCATTAGAAATTGTTGTTGGAGGGGAGCGGAAATATGTAGCCTATCATGTATGCAGATATTTTTTTACTATAGTTTGAGGGGGAAAACGTCATTACTTTATATATATATAAGTATCAGAAAAGTTGATGATTCGCCGCCTTTATTTAATGTCGAGTCTTCTAGTATGACTTGTAGTATTGTGATTTTTGTTCTCATATTCGGATTCGTTTATCCCTTATTCCATCTTTATTTTCTGCAGACACACACACACATATGTTTTTACACACACACACACACACACACACACATATATATATATATATATATGTGTGTGTCTGTGTGTCTGTGTGTGTGTGTAGAGATAGATAGATAGATAGATAGATAGATAGATAGATAGATAGATGTGATACATTGAATACTAAGAAATATTATTATGTGTTAAATGTTATATTCTCTTCATATGATGTTTCGTTATATTATGTTGTCTTCAAATATGTAAAAGAGATAAGAAAGCAGATGTGTTCTCATCGGAGAAAGCGTCACACATGAATAAGTGAATACAGAAGAAATGGACATACATTTTCATCCTCGACTTTCGCAGGGGCGTTTTCACCATCAGATTGAAATATTTAAGATGAAGTAAATTTGATCTGGTGTAACCCGACAGTAAATAAAATCCATTTTATATTGTATTTTCATGTGTTAATTTAATTTCGCCTTTTTGTGCTTTCTCTATCTAACCGTGCTCAACTCAAGTTCAAGCGTGCATATGAAGGTGCAGTGAGGATGCAGTCTCGCAGAAAATACTGGGTAAATTTGAATTCTAATCAGATAAAAAAATTAAAAAAAGTTTAAGTTTTATTTTTTTAAATTTATTTATTTTTACTTAATTTATTTATTCATTAATATTTATTAAATCTTTCAATAAATGTTTGTTTTTGTTTTTAGAATCTTTTCTTTTTTTATTAAATTTTAAATCTAAATTTAAACTAAGTCTATTTGTTTACATTAATATGTCGGTTAATACTGCCATTAAACATTGCATTATATGGTGGTCGTTTTATATTATTGTGTATATTAATATTTAGTTTATTTATTTATTTTTTAAAATATGTATATTTTATTAATTAATTTAATTCAAGCTAGTAGTATATCGCTCGTATATGTCTGATGCTAATTAGAACAATGGAACGGAGGTAACTCAGCTGGGTCTGTTTAATGATGTTACGGTCGCTTTTAAATTTAGTTATTTCTAATTATGTAAGGTTAAATATTGTTATTCTTATATAACGAATGTATTTCTTTCTTTTTCATTTTCTTTTATTATTAATTAATGTTATAGGGTATTTTTCTTGCCGGGGTGGTTCCGGTATTTTATCCCCTCTTACTGTTGTTGTTATTATTATTTTTATTATTATTATTATTATTATTATTATTATTATTATTATTATTATTATTATTATTATTATTATTATTATTATTTCTTTTTACTGTTAAAATTATTGCTTATTTATTTACTACTGTGATTATTATTATTATTATTATTATCATTATCATTATTATTATTATTATTATTATTATTATTATTATTATTATTATCATTATCATTATTATTATTATTATTATTATTATTATGTATTTATTTATTTTAAATTTTATTTGTTTATTTTCCCTTTGGCATGTAATGTCAGTTAACTGTTAATATTGTAAATTGAATGTTCACGCGTGGGCAGTCTCAACATTTCTTATTAATTCCTTATATTGTTTTAATAATCCCTTTATTTTAATTTATTTATTTAATTATGTATTCATTCAATGTCTTGCTGTATTATTATTTATACTATTAATATCATTATTATATATTATCATAGGTAATGTTTTTTGTTAGGTTAAGTTATTACTATTATTAGTTTATAGACGTTAATATTTTTTATCTTTTTATTTATTTATTTACTTTTTTATTTCATTTAATTATTTATTTATTTATTCATTATTATTATTTATTTATATATTTATTTCTATTTTTTTTATTTATTTATTTATTTTTCCTTTGTTATTTCGTGTCGGGTGAGTATTTGACCTACGTTGTTATATTATTTGTTATTATTATAGGGTGATGTTTCATTAGTCTTTAGTATTCATTTAAGGGTTAAATTAAGATCAAATGAATACAACAATGGTGAGATGTGAAACAGTATCAGACTAGAAATGATGATCTCAATTCGAGATGGGGCAGTTTGTCAGGGTGCAGGGAGTATTTTTGTAATCGGTGTTCCGTGTTGTCAATTGTTGTTGTAGAGAAGGACTGGTGTGTGCGAGTGGTATATCGAGGTTTTCCTTACGTATAGCTTTTCCGATAGCTGTGGTGATCCTGTCGTTGAAATGCGGCAACTTCAGGAAGCAGGTGTTGCGTCCGTCTTTGGGGTTTCCGGGGTTTCATGAGGTGTTCAATTGTGGGTGTAAGGTATCCATTGGTCTCTAGTACCTTTTGGAATTTCTCGCTGCAGATAGTTTTGTCAGTCTCAATGCTGCATTTCTTATGGATGCGAGTTAGCTCATTCTTAGCGTAGCCTATTTTAGCCTTACGGGGGAGAACCGATCTGTAATGTATGAATGTGTCTCTACATGCGAGCTTCCTGTAGAATTTAGTGGCTACGTTTCCTTCATCGGATATGTTGAAGCTTAAATCTAAGGATCAAGAGCTGTCAGGGTGTTCTATTGTAAATTCTATATGTGGGTCAGTGTTGTTGAATGTGTCGAAGATTGTGTTAACCTCTTCTTGAGACGAGGAAAGGATAAGAATGTCGTCCACGTATGGTGTGAAGAACCACACTGAAAAACCTAAGAGATAAATACCTTGTCTTCCTACTCTCTGACAAAGGGAAAGAATTCTATGTTATCCCACTCGACACCTACGATACACAAGCATTCACCCACCTTAGCAATAACACGTTCTACACACTCGCTTCCAACATAACTTCCGAACAAATAGAAAACAATCAAGCAACATTCACAATACAGCTCTAAAAAAATAGAGGTTACCATAATACCGTAATTAAATATAAGAAACAGAACACCAATAATTATATTAAAATTAAAAGAAAAGAAAAAGAAATATATTCTAGTATACACCGGCAGATGCTAAAAATTAAACTGAGCAAAAGATTCCTAAATCTGATTTTAAAACCCTTATTCGTAATCAATGCCCGGCATAAAATACTCAATAAAAATAACCTAAAACTGTCCTAAAGCTGCTGCGATAACCTGGAAATGATAATTAAGGCACACAATAACAAAATACTAAAAGATAACAGCAGAGAGGAAGAAAAAATAACAAATTACATAAAAAAGTGACAAATATAGTCAAAATAACACTAGGAAAACAAAAATATAAACACTATAAATAGAAATAAACAAAACCCAAATAGTAATCACCTGAATAGAAATGAAAAAAGTTAGCAATGAAGAAAAAAGATGTAAGTGCATTAATCGTACACTTTGTCTACTACAAAATAAATGCCTAACCAAAAATATTGTTTACCAAGCCACAATATTTGCCAAGGAAAGACCGAGTGGCAAGATGTACTACGTGGGTATGACCTTCCTAGATTTTAAAACCATGTATTATGACCACAAAAGCATATATAAGAACAGCACTAGCAAACCACTATTGGGAGCTTAGAGTAAATAGACGCTCACCAATAATTGAATGGAATATAATACGACATATCAGTACATGTAGAAATTTAGACGACCCGTGTAGATTATGTCTGAATAAGAAATTTGAAATCCTAAGCTTTAAAGACCCCCAAAATATATTAAACTGTAGAAGTGAGATAGCAAACAGCTGACTGCATGTAATACAATTTCCTTTAGGCTAACAATACATACATAAATAAATAAACAAACAGATAAGTGAAAAAGAAACTAAACTAAACTAAAACCTAAAATAGAAATACAATAAATCTCGTGTTAAAATAAGTTCACCAATTATATTGACACAATAAAGAAATAGGATATAGGCGACTCTATAGAAAACAGAAAAATAGAACAGGAAATAGGGAAGTAAAACTAACGGGACCTTTGTTCGTGAGAAGCCCAACGATTGTTTAAGAGAACAACTAAGAATATGTTTGGTTAACTAGCTAGCCGTGTATATAAAAACACCCGGAAAAACTATCCTCGGGGATGAAGCGCGGGAGCCTCTGTGTAGCTTAATTGCAATAAATATATTTTTATAACTTAACGACACACATTATGTAATACAAACACACGGAAACACTAGAACCCCTATTATGATATATAACTTATCTATCCACAAACATACGCACATAGTTATACATTTATATATCAGATTTGTCTGTTGCCGAATTGCAGCGTCTGCTGTGACTGTGCAAGTCTATCCAGGATCGACAGACTATGTTGCAGATTCCACAAATGTAGGTAGTATCTGTTTGCGAAGGCTCTGTTGCAGCCCTTTGCCGTATGTGCTATATGTTCTCCCTCGAATGCCGGTATCTTCTCTCTACACTCCTCTTGCAGTATGCCTTTACAGCTCTTCTCTAGCGGCTGCGATCTTCAGCGACGGATTCCCAGCCTGTTGGGTCAATGCCACCTGCCTTATGTCTCGCTTGCATACATCCTTGTAGCGTAGGACAGGTGTTCCTGCTGGTCTGGAGTCGGTCGCAACCTCGCCATAAATAATATCCTTTGGGATCCTCCCATCGTCCATTCGCCTGGCATGACCAAGCCACATGAGTCGTCGTTGGGCGAGCAGAACGAACATACTTCGTATATCTGCCTGATCAAGGACGCTCTTGTTTTAGATGTGGTCCTGTCAGGTGATTCCTAGGATTCTTTTCTGGTTGCACAGGTGAAAGATGTTAAGTCTAGTCTCTTGGCGGGAGTTGAGGTCCCAAGATTTACTGCCGTAGAACAGCGCGTTAGGCATGGAGGTCCGGTACACCTTCATCTTGGTATTGGTGGTCAGCATCTTGTTATTCCAGATTCTCTTTGTCAAGCGAACAATGGCTGTTGCCGCCTTGCCGATACATTTATGGAGTTCTGCATCCAGGAAGAACTATAGATAGTGGAGCCGAGGTATGTCAAGTCTCGATGGTTTACTCGCCAATGGTGATGTTTAATGTACTGCTTACATCTTGACCGAGGATGTGAGTTTTTTGTAGGCTGATGGTCATGCCAAACTCTCCGCATCCGTGCGCGAAACAATTGATGAGTCGCTGCAATCCCTTTTCAGAGTGTGCCGTCAGTGCTTCATCATCAGCAAAGAGCATGTCGCGTATAAGTACCTTCCCCACTTTGGTCTTAGCTCAAAGATGGGAAAGGTTTAAAAGGCTGCCATTGCTTCTGGTATGGTGGTACACCTCATCCTCCTACCTATTAAAGGTGTAGGACAACAGCAGAGAGAAGGAAATACCAAAGAGTATCGAGGCAAGTACGCACCTGTTTCACCTCGCCCCTAATTGAGAAAGGGTCAGAGGATAAGCCATCGTACTGTACGGTGCCCTGCAGATCACCATGAAAAGATGTGATAATTTTCAGGAGCCTGGGGGAATGCAATCTTTTGCAGCAGAGTGAAAAGTCCCTTTTCTGCTGACGAGGTCAAAGGTCTTGGTTAGGTCGATGAAGGCGGTGTACAGTGGTTGTCTCTGTTCATGACCTTTTTTCTGGAGCTGTCCTAGGGAAAATAGCATATCAACAGTGTATATCCTGCTCGAAACCCACACTATGTCTAAGTAAATATTTAGAATATATTCAATTGAAACATTAGTCTCTTTTGGATAGCCGTACTATATGGTTTAGTACTGTCCATGGAGACAAAACCACACTTGACTATACTTTAGTAATACATTCTGAGAGTAAGTTTTAAAATGAAGTTATTTAAAGATAAATAGAAAAACAATAAAATATATATTTACTTATATAATTAAAAAATATATATTTTTAGAATATCATCAACAAAGTCATCAGACTTTTCTGGACAACCCTACTACATTATTCAGTACTGATAATAGAGACAAAGTCACAAATAACAATAGTCTATTAATAAAGGTAGAGTTCTACTTCAATAAGTAAAGTTATTAAAAATAAGTTAACATGCAAATTAATTAATGGGGTTGCTTAGAACTTATACCTTTTTTAACCCTTTAAAATTCCTCTAAAATTTTCTTATCCTTTAATTTTTTATTTTCTGTTGTTATTTTGTTCTTCTTTGAAATAAAATGTATTCTTCTTCTTTTGAATTATTAGATATACAATTATTAATAAGTTAATAATTATAAAAAATCATGATATTTCTTCTATTTAAAAATTATATTTTTTAAATAATAAAATAATTTTTTCTTAGTAGTTTTATTTAATAGTTTTTTTTTCTTTTTTAAAATAAAAATTCCATATTCCAATTCAAATAAAATTATTTTCGAAACTTTCAAAATGTCATAATTTTAATTTTCATAATAAAGTAAAATAAGATAAAACTGTGTTGAATATTTCAAATTCAAATATTAATAAATTCAGAAAAAATTTACTTTCAGAATAAGTTCCGAATAAGTTGTTAAAATTATGCAAATACTAAATAAATTCAGGCAATTGATTCAGTGATTGCACAACTGAATTTTCAAAACATGCATTTTTTTTTATTAATCAAAGGATGGACAGGAACTAACGGTGGGCTAATTTCATTTCTTTTCTTCAACTTGGAAGAGAGATTTGTATTTTCTTCCAAATTAAGTCT